>CM045760.1:138182919-138532919 GCA_025200525.1 Camellia lanceoleosa | reverse complement strand
AGAACACGTGTCAAGACATGCTATGGGAGAAGAAAAAAAAAAAAAACTAAACAATAACATATACCTCCAATATGTTCAACTTTTGACGTCTCTTATTTTTTAATCAACAATAATAAAAGATCGTACTAGAGAACATGCCAAGAGGGCACCACCCCTTTACAATGAAAAAAAAAAAAGAAAAAAGAAAAAAGAAGAGAGAGAACAAAGAAGGAAAACAAAACAAAGATAAAACCCTAACAATACTTCAAAAACCTAAAAACGATCCACTCCCCATTACAAAATGCTTTAGAACTGTGCCTTCTTCACAGGCTGTAACCAGTCTTCCTTCCCTCTACCATAAGACATGTAGGAAGTTTCTTCACATCTTCATTCCAATCCTTAGCATTCCTCTCCTTTGCCCTTACCACATATGGAGCTTCCTCTCCTTCAGGCAAAGAATTCCATTTCTTTTCCCCAGACTTCATAAACTTAGCCACTAAATTTTTGTTCAGGTGCTTGTGCTTCTCTTTATACTTTTCATAAACTTCTCCATGAGCACAACAAAAGCACTAACAGATTTTTTAGTTACCATCTCAACCAAAATGGGCCCTGCTTGTTCCACACAAATTTCTTAAGTTTACTTTTACAGGACTTCTTAACCTTTTCCTCATAATCATCCAATAACATAGCTGCCTTGTCACTAGCCTCCAAAATATCATCCCATACATTTCTATTTTCTTCACCACACAGAGGAAACATAGTGATGCAGGGCAGCTATCAAGAAATCCATCCTATTTTTCAATTGATTCAAAACTAGAAAACATGAAAAATGGATCTGAAAGAAAGAAATCAAGATTCAAGAAGAACAAAAATTTCACGAGAAGAAAATTACAGATCACAGCCCTACTGGCAAAAGCCACAACTTTTATCAACTCAAATTCATTAATCCACTCTAACCGATTACAATGTTATTTTCATTTATAGGCTAAAAGAAACCCTAAGAAAAATAAAAAATAAAAAATAAAAAAACTAAAATTCTTGATGGCTAAGAAATATACTAAAATGAAACAAATCTTAAGAATCTTAATTAGCTATAATTAAAAATATATAAATATAAATACTAAAGAAATGAAATTATAAGTTACAAAATTGCAAGTGAAGCCTCCAAACTAAAATTTTGCATCTGTGCATGAATTCATCATCATTCTCCTATACTAAGATGAAAAAAAAAGAACTCGTCTCTGAGTACCCATTTAAAAACTAAACGCGACCATGCCAACAAATCAAATATTTTGAATATACTAGCTGTTTTAAATTCTTGTTCCAACCTTGGATACATGAAGCAGGGGCAGGGGTAGGGGTGGAGGAGCGAGGGCATATAGAAGTTTCTAAGGTTGGGAAATATGTGCTAAAATGTTAATAAATATTTGAGATTGGTGTCAACAACAAATTGTCTTTATTAAGTATAAATAAATATTATGCAAATATAAAGTACTATAATAAGTTTAAGTTGTTTTCTAATGTTTCTTTGAGATTTGTACGTGTAAGAGTTTCTAACTCAGTTGAAAGCAAATTTCTTCCTTGACAGGAGCAAGTTTTTTTACAAGTTTCTTACTTAGGAGCGCAAGTAAAAAACGTCACCTAAGTAAAAGTTTCCAGCAACTAAGGTTCTGACTAATCGATGTGATTAAGCTGTTATCGAGCTCCATCGAACACAGATTGAACAGGTAACAAGGTTTTAAAAACCGGACCTGTAAGTAAACCGGAAAAGAAATTGGGTGGATGAATCGCCGGTTCCACCATTAGGTCGAACCGGGTCAAACCGTGACGTCATACTTATGTAATAAATATATTAAAAAGTATACTTAAATAAAAAATAAGTATTAAGGCCTCGTTTGGGAACATGCTTTGTTAGTAACTTTTTGGCTAAAATGTGATGTAAAAAAATTAGTATGTTTGGATGACTTTTGGCTTTTTACGAAAAAATGTGCAAAAAGTAGAGAGAAAAGGAAATCTTTGACTTTTTTGTATAGGTTGTTCGCTTTTTGATTTTTTTAGTAACTTTTTGACTTTTTGGTTAAAAAAGCCACTTGCCAAACGAGGCCTAAATATACATTATATATTTATATAAATATGTTTACACATTTATTTTTATATTGATACTATTTGTAAAAATGTTAATTATATTGGTATATGAGAGAAAATGATTGGAATACAATAAATAAAATATATCTACTAATTGGCTTAGTGCTAAGCAACAAGAGTGTCATGCTTGAGGTGTTGAGTTCAAACCTTGCATACTACATTTTTCCAAGCTTAATCATTGGCCGGTTCGCTCCAATTGGCACCAGTTCTTCTGATTAACCGGTTCAACTGTGGGTTATGCTGGCTTTTGAGCTAAAATGGGTTCGAGGGTCAAACCTAGACTGGTCAACAGGTTAACCAGTCGATCTGGTCCGGTTTTTAAAACAATGACACCGACACATAAAGAAAATTTATGTTACATGGACTCTTCAAAATAAATCAAATACCCTTGTTGGACACCCCACTCTCAGACAAGGATATGGTATATGTGTCAGATATTTTTCAATGAATACTTCTTATATAATTATATATAACACTATTATTATATGTACATATTGCTGTATAATTGCTATAAATATCTTTTTGACACTGTAAGTTACATATAGTACTATTTTATCTCACATTGCTGAATCTGCGCACCCTTAAATTTATGTTTATTAGTCCGACCTCCAGATACATACCTGCACCCGACACCCGTACCCGAGTCCATGTAACAAAAGAAAATCTTCAATACCAATAAAATCATTCATGTCTAACTCAATCAAAGAAGAATCGATTCGTGGTGTGTCAATAGGAAGCTCCTATTTTGATAAAATCATGTTGTGTAGACGATTCGCTTACCCTCCAATGGTTTCTTGGTTGTCTAAATTTTCTTCCAAAATAATATTACTTTAACGTTGGACCGACTTAATGAACAATTTTCACATGATGGAAGAAAATTCGAAAGTCTAATAAATCATTGACGGGCAAGCGAATCCCCCACGTAACATGATTTTACCAAAGGACATCATCCAATTGATACACCACTAATTGATTCTTCTTTAATCAAGTTAGACAAGATTAATTCTATTAGTATTTAAGATTTTCTTTACATGTTCAATCCGTGTTTGGTAGACCTCATCACCAGCCTGATCACACCAATTAGTTGAAACAAGAACATAAAACGGCTAACATATTCAAAATATTTGATTTATTGGCATGATCGCATTCAGTTTTTCAATAGGAACTCGATGATGAGTTCTTTTTTTTTTCAATCTAGGAGAATAATGCAGAATTCATGCATGCATCCAAAATTTTAGCTAGGGGCTTCATTTACAATTTGTTAGTTTATAATTTCATTTCTTCTCTTTTAATTATAATTAATTAGGATTCTTCGGATTTGTTTCATTTTAGTATGTTTCTTAGCCATCAAGAATTTTAATCTCCTTATTTTCATTAGGGTTTCTTTTAGCTTGTAAATAAAGGCTTTGACATTGTAATTGACCAGAGTGAATTAATCAATTTGAGTAGATAAAAGTTGTGGCTTTTGTGTGTAAGGTTGTGGTCCGTGTTCTTCTTCTCTTGAAAATTCATTTCATGAATCTTGATGCTTTTATTTTAGAACCATTCTCCATATTTTCTACTTTTGAATCAATTGAAGAACAGAACAGATTCCTTGATAGTCGCCCTGCAATAATTGGTTTCAGAGCCAAAGGAATTGGACACGACATATCAGATTTCATCATCTCCACTATGCTCTCCTCCATCTCTGAAACCCCAACTTTGTTAAATGAGTCAGGCATGCCCCCCATCCTCCATCACCCCTAACCTAGACGCAACATGACCACATCTTCACCATTCGAGCTTTTTGTGTTCTAAAATCCATTTGGGAGAGGTAGATAGCCTTATCTTCTTGAAAGAAAAAAAAACAGTTGCCCCTCTCATCTAGTGTTCCTATTACATTTACATTTAATTCAGTGGATGCAGACTTTTGGTAAACATTAACACCATATTATTACTTCTTAAAATTTATGTATTCTTTATGGATGATCCATTTACTATTAAACTTAAATGCTCTTGACATATGTAATGTAATAGTTGAATGAATATCAAATTATAGATTGAGTGATTGTTCTATGTTAAATTAATGTTAGTTTTTCTTCTTCCTTTTTTCTTTTTCTTTTTTTTTCTTTCTTTCTTTCTTGTTTGTGGATAAAAATTAGCAAATAATTTTTTTTTTCTTCCCATATCGCTGCCCTGCCATGTCTGTATCCTAATTTTTAAAAAATCGATGTGCCCTGAGTCCATGCTTCTTAGCTTATAATGTTTTTCACCAATTTTTTGCAACTAGAAAACTTTAGAACATCGGAAATTTTCTGTGCATAGAAATTGACATACCAAAAGTTAATATTTCCAACAAAATGCAAAAGATAATACATAATATATGAATCTTGCCTTGCATAATCTCGGAACGATCTTTTGTATGACCACCTATTGAAAGAAGCTTATCTGTCCCCCATGGTATCTACAGACACAAAAATGATATGATCACACAGCACATGTGCAAACATCTTTGCATCCAACATCTACAAATCTCCATACTAACCAGGGAATGGCCAGCACAAGGAGGCACTGGTACTAGAGAAGGTGATTCCAGAGAATCAGCTGCAGCTTTAATTTCAACCCTGGACCAAGTCCAACTTCTCAAATCTAGAACCTGCATTTTTTTCCAGATTAAAGATAAGAATATCTACAACTACCAAGAAGCAAAAATTAAAATATTATAATTTGATTACTTTAGTGTAAACATAATTAATAAAGATAAAGCCTGAAAAGCATGAAAGGGAAGGGAGAAAAGGGGGAGAAAAGGGAGGGAAGGGGAAGGGAAGAGGGAAAAAAGAACTCAAACAAAAAGAGACATTGTTCAATCACTAAATACAACATCAATTTTTCAGGCAATAGGTGGAGAAATTGGCTGCTATTACTCAAGAGAAGGTTTGGATGATTCTCCACATTTATCCAAAAAACAAAAGGAGAGAGTGAGAGAGAATGAGCCAAACACTAACAGTATCCCATAAATGAATACAGTAAATACAACCATATGACTTGTGCATATAACACAACATGCACAACTACAATTAGCTTCCATACCTGAAGATCATTAAGGTAACGTCCATTGTGATTTCCACCAAATATATACATCTTGTCATCAATAATAGCTGCTCCATGCTGTGAATTCAAGAACTTTGTTCAAGGCAAAGAAAAAGGGGAAAAAAAAAAGACACAAAGGGGGTTGTTTGGAAGGAGCAGCTAGAACCAACTGATCTTTTAAAATGGAGGCAAGGCAATACCTCGTATCGTGCTTTCGGGCATGGACCAAATCCTGAAGGTGCAACCCATTGATCATATACATTAACTGATCCAAGGCCCTCCAATATAACATCTTTATCCTGAGTTTCCAACAAGCTGCCATTTTCAGTAGGAATGGTTTTTGTCTCAGGAAAAGTGTCTCCATTTTCTGTGACTGGCTCAACCTTTGGATTGTGCTATAAAACCCACAACAGCAAAAAAAAACAAAAAAATTACAATAAATAAATAAAAGGAAATGGAGCAGATAAGTATATAAACTTGAGAGGGAGTGCCTTGTGAAATCTCATGGGAAAATATAGCATTAAGAAGTAACTGGAAAATTCTAGGGCCTCGTCATGAACTTTAAATATTTGTTTTCTCCACTTTTACTGTACAACTGTTAAGTACATATGTCAACGAACCAATTGAAACCACAGATTGTCTTACAATTAAGATAAGGCACAGAACAATGCCAAAGGCAAAGAAGCCAACAAGCATGCCCCATCCAGTAATGAATTATTGTTTGTGCTCCCTCATTCCCTATCATTTTAGGCATATACATGGAAGAAGTTTTGAATTACAAATTGTCAATCCAAATACAAAGGCATGCAGAACCTGAAGAAACCATTGTAGCAAGCAGGCACTACATGCCCCCAACCCAAAATCAAAGCTTCCAAACACAAATATTCAAAGGAAAAATTATTCCTACCACAAGAACTTCATTTTGTAATTTTGTCATTTTGTCCAAAGAGATGGAATTTAGTGGGACCTCATAAAATAGCCCACAAATTAAACAGAAAGAAGAAGAAACAGGATTCCAACCAACAGTTCAAACTTCAAAGAGAAGAATCATTCTGTTAACAATTCAGAGTCCAAAGGTGATAGACAACTTAAATCAACTCATGAAAGCCTTGTGGCAACAGTTTCCCATCAACTACATAACGCCACATTTCAATTTCTCTAAGGCCAACTTCAGTTAAAACATGCGCTACCTCATAAGGAAGAGAGCGGATCTATCCTCATAGAATTGATATCAATTGAATGATATCACAGTTTTGAGATTTGCAAGGATCACTGGTCAACTAAACAGTCTTAGACAGCAGTCTGGATAAACAATGACTAATGACTTGGTCGTAATGGACTGCAATTTCACACATGTGCCTTGGTCAATTTTCTGATCTATCAGCTGTTATTTTTCTCTTCCTTAACCTCTACCACCTTAGAAACTGTAAAGAGAGCAAATACCATCATAAGCAGGACTAAATTTAAGATCTTGTAAAAAGCACAGATATAGCTAGTGCACAAGCACATGGTACTTTCATTCAGATACTCCAACAAATTAACATAAAAATCTCAACTTCATACACCTCTTTATGATGTCATTATTCCAACATTAAAAAGCTGTGATTTATGTGACATGCTAATGGCATGTATCAGATGTCCTCCGACACACATACATGAAATAATCATTGAGAAATTGCATTTCAAAGGAAGACCACCACACTAAACCATAAGCATTATACCTTTTTCTATTTTTTTCACAAGTTATTTCATTAAAAGGTGCCTATAGGGGTACAACCAACTTATTCTATACAAACAAATATATCCTAGAAAATCCAAAAAAGACTAAGGGAGGGATTAAAGCTCCCATAACCCAACAAGTTGGTTCTTCAACCTATAAATTGGCTCCTCAATTCCATCAAAGGATCTACGACTCCTATAGACCCAAAAAAATGGCCTGCTTTCCATGCCACCTTCTTTAGTATGCATCTTAGACCCTTCCCATGTACAAAGTAAAACAAACACTGCTTTGTAAGACCCAAACAAACCTAAGCATAGGCCACAACCCCCTAGCTACCCTAGAATGAATGAGACGATGATCCACAAACGTGTACATACAAAATCAATTGGTAAAGCACATGACTTCAAACATGAATTGGGGGGAATTATTAAGAGAAATAAAAATTGACTGCACTTCAAATAAAGATAATCTAGAAATTTCATTAAAAAAGTGGCAGCTTTTGAATGATGGGATGACATTGATCAATCTAACAAACACCTTTTTTGTTAGACCTGATTGTAAGATGCATTTATGAAAAAAGCACATGCCCTAATTCATGGCCCTAAAGAGCAATATAGACTACCAATTCATTCTAATATCAAGAAATAGCTCATCAAGAAACTTGAAAGAATCAGCCAAAAAATTAAACTTTCTACAAACTCACTTTTATTTCTACATCTACAATAGGCTCTGCAACAAAATTGGATGCTCTTGAATACCACCCTGGATCTTCTTCCTATTAAGAAAATAAAACATAGATAAATTACCTAAGGTTTTTATAAAGTAACAAAAACTCGAAAGTTCACTTTGCCCAAACCTCCAATATCTTTACAAAGAGACGCATTGCTTCTGTGGAAGCCATATTTCCAAGCCCATGCCAGCTGCATAAAGAGGAATACCTTGTAAAGCACAAAACTCGAGAAACAGATATATGATAGTTCAGATTCAAAATCAAATACAGTTAGCAACAGATCTTTGAGAAAAAAATGATGGCATTCTATGAATATGACTCTTGTTGTCAAAGATCACAGATTCACACCACAGGCTCCAAAACTGCAGATAGTCCGGGAGAGGACAAGATAATACAAAAGGAATGAAACATAATTTTGGTTTGTGTGTGTGTGTGTGTGTGAGAGAGAGAGAGAGAGAGATTGAACTCAATCATGAACAGGAAAAAAGAGGAAGGGGACATTCAAGAACACTGGTTCCGTAGGAGATTCATTTTTCTTTTTCTTTCAATTGATAGTAGATAGTCTCATCAAAGATTCAAACAAACAAAGACCTACAATAAAACACCCGCTTACAAGCTACAAAAACATAGAGCATAATGTTTGTGTTGCCCCTCGGAATAAGCATAGCTAACAATGTCAATATGAATATGTAATAAGACAAGAGTAATGAAAAAGTTAGAAAAATGAACAGATTGGTAAGACAATAAATTAAGAGAGAGGCAAGACGGTTTGCATTTTCCATGTCATTTGCATTGCGTATATCACTGCCTTGGTTTGCGTGCCCGTGTGCACGCATTTCGAGGCAGCTCATTCTCATCTCTCGGCATCTTATGTGAATGTGGCTGAGGCCCTCTCATGTTAGTGTAAGCCCAATTTGTATTTTCATGCCTATATATCATTGCCTCGGTTTGCGTGCCCGTGTGCACGCATTTCGAGGCACTTCATTTTCATCTCTCGGCATCTTATGTGAGTGCGGCTGAGGCCCTCTCATGTTAGTGTAAGCCCAATTTGCATTTTCATGCCTTTATATCATTGCCTCGGTTTGTGTGCCCGTGTGCACGCGTTTCGAGGCACTTCATGTTCATCTCATGGCCTCCTATGTGAGTGTGGCTGAGGCTCTCTCATGTTAGTGTAAGCCCATATTGCATTATATATGCTATTTTAGTCCTATTGCATTCCGTATGCCATTGCCTCGGTTTGCGTGCCCGCGTGCACGCATTTCGAGGCACTTCATTTTCATCCGACGGCCTCTTATGTGAGTGTGGCTGAGGCCCACTCATGTTAGTGTAAGTCCAATTGCATTGTGTATGCCACTTTATGCCTTAGGGCCATTGCCTCGGTTTGCGTGCCCGCGTGCACGCATTTCGAGACATCTCATTTTCATAGCATTGTGCATGCTAAATTATATATTAGATCGCATTCGTGCCTATTTGCATCGCATTCATACATTTCCTCGATTTGCGTGCCCGTGTGCATGCATGTCGAGGCATCTCATTTTTATCCGCATTGTGTAGTAGGTTGCATCTTAGATTGCATTCATGCATATCATGCATATTGCATCGTGTTCGGAATAGGAGTTAGCCCGGGCACGGGAAACGAGGCGCGTTCCGTACTCCGAGTGACGGAACGGGTCTCAATTCCCAAGTCACCGACACTCCGGATTACCCATGACGGAGTTAGGTTTTGTTGTAGCATTCATGCACATGCACCCTATATTGAGTTGTGCAAATCGGCTCCTCGGCCATCATGCATCGATATGCGTGATTGGTGGCACGAGGATCGAGGCATGCATATATTTGTGAAATACATTGCTATGCCCCTTTCCTGCTCTCTGTTGCAGCAAAAATCAAGAATCAGCAGCTTTTCGGAGTCCGACGCGCATTTCGAGAAATATTACAAACAGAGGCTAATTGGGGCATCCCAATGGAAATGGAGTGGTGATGGTGGTGCTTGGTGTTGATGTAGAAATGGTAGAGAACTTGGAAGTTTTGAGCTTGGAAATGGAGAGGAAGAGGAGAGGCGTGTATGGAGCTCTCAAGGGGTTTTTTTTTCTACCCTTAAACACAGCTGGGAGCTACTGTTATATGGCCAAGAGAGGGGTGAAAAAGGAGGGCAAAAAGGTGGGAAAAATGCACCCAAGTATTCCCTTTAAAGATCTTTTTCCAAATCTAAATATTTTGCTCTAAAGATCTTTCCCCAAATCTAGATATTTTGAGGGCAACCAATGCATAGCTGGAATACACTCAATGAGAGGAATAGGGCCGGCCAGCTCACAGGGGCAAAATCGTCATTTCACAAAAGGTGGTGGGCCGCCTAGATAAAAAAAAAAAAAACTGCCGAGAAGACCACCGGTCAGTTGGGTGCTAGGGAAGTCCAAAATGTCCATTCAAGTGTCCAAATTGAAGCCCTGGTTAGCTTTCCAATGCCGCAAACCTTGCATCAAAATTCCTCCTCAGAGAAAAGTTATGCCGGGTTCAGAAGCCGCAAGAGATTCGGGTCCAACCGGACTTCAACCAACCGTATCTCCTCACGGATTTGGACTTAGGAGATTCTTGAGTGAAAATGAAGCCCCTAAGTAAGCTTTCCAATGGTGGTGGCCTCATATTTTAATTCCTCTTGTGCAAAGAGTTACGCTTGTTTCGGTGAAGCCAGCAGACTTTTCTCCTTCCGGATTCATCTTTGAACCACTTTTGACCAAGCAGATAATCTTTGTCGAGACAATTGTCGGCCTCCACCCTCCAAAGGATCTTCCTGGTGCTAAAACAGAGGTACCTGCCAAAATTGAACAAAAACTAATGCAAAACGAAAGCTCGGGGACCAAAACCGCGCGGGGTCCCGAAAATGGACTGTGAGCACCGAAAGTGGCGTTCGGCCACGAAGTGGGCATCAGAGGCCCCAGTGTCCCTCAGAATGATAAAACAGAGGCACTTGCCAAAATTGAACAAAAAACGATGCAAAAAGAATGCTCGGGGACCAAAACCGCGCGGTTCAGGGTCCCGAAAATAGGCTGTGAGCACCGAAAGTGGTGTTCGGCCACAAAGTGGGCATCAGAGGCCCCAGTGTCCCTCAGAATGATAAAACAGAGGCACTCGCTAAGAACCGGAGAAATCGGAGATGGTTGGGCGGTCCCGAACCGAGGCATGACCGACGGTCCCGAAACCGAAGCTCCGAAATGGGCAAAATGGCCTACGGGCACGAAACGTAGCCCACGGCCACTGAGAGATAGTCTATAGGACCACTCCCTCCCCTCAGGAAAGAAAACAGAGAAAACCGAGTCTGGTTCGCAAATCGAGACAAGGCACAGAAGAAGGTTCGGAAGCCCAGAGGCAGGGCGCACGGCCGCGACTCTGAGACTTCTGAACGAGCACAATATGTAACATCACCGAGCGCTCAATCGGTGACGTCTGAGTCTTAAGGTCGGTCAAAAATGGGGTGTCTACAGATTTACACAAAGGAGAGCCACGTCCCACATTTTCCTCCTCATCCATCCAACTATGAAGAAGGCCAGCAACCTACTGAGAACACCCAAGTAACTACAAATATAGCCAACGCCAAATACACTAATTACACCTAAAGTTGTCCCAGCACCTAAACTGGCTAGCAACAATTATGATTATGCATTTTGATACTAAAGCTATTTTCTAATTGTTAATTTCCAAAAATCCCATCATACAAGAGCCCTAATCACAGTGTTCACATAAGTCAAGTTCACATTATTATTTTGCCAACTCCCACATAACCAAACCAACAACACACACACAAAAAGAGGTGGAAAAGCATTAGTATCAATGGAAAACTACAGTAAACCATGAACCACCTTATAAAACATTAAAGCCCCAACAAGTTGCATCAACGAAGCGTCACTTTAAAGTCAATCATAAAGCACAACAACACAAACCTTGTCCATTTGCTTTGCTCAACAGGACTCCAACCTCTAGGTTTCGGAATGTTACAAGGCCCTACAGTTGCCTGCAATCAATCATAACCCATCACAAATTGAACCATCATGATTAGCAATGCCAAATGCAATACCCTCAAAACAACTCAGCCAAACCCTAATCAAACAACATTCTCACAATTTACATGCCCAAGAAACCGTTTGGTAATGTTTTCTGTTCTTGAAAAATAATAATAATAATAATAATAATAATAATAATAAACTGATAATGGATACAAAACACCAAATTTTTAGAGATACTTTCAAATTTGTTTTTGCACAAAAAATAAGATGATAGGAGTTTCCAAACATTTCATCATTTTTTTTTTTTGCACTCCGGATCAAAACCCAACTAATCCCAAGGGTGCACAGGCCGCCGGCAAAGAGTTTTTTACAAGTGTGTCACAATTAATTCAAGGTTTTTCCTCAGACCGATGGCATAATGAATTGTGAGCACCTAAGAAGTTTCGATCCTAAACCTTAGAGATAGCACACCCCAAAACCCAAGGCCTTGTCACTAGGCCAACAACCCCTTGGGGTTTTGAACATTTCATCATTTTGGTTTCCAAAAACGCAAAAAAAATGAAAATGAAAATGAAAACAATTTGAAAACGGTACCAAACAGTGTCTACAATTCCACATCAATCTTATATTCGTTCAATACCATATCCTAATTGAATGACATACAAATACAACTTCCAACCAACTTGCAACCAACTTGCACCGCAATTTCAATCTCCACTATACATTTTCATAATTGATGCCGAATTGTCTAAAAAAGAACAAATCTTTAACCAGACAATACATAATTGAGTAATTCCAATTTCCCATATCAACCTTAAAAGACTGAAAGCTCAAAAAATTCGAATAATTTCCTTCATATTCTGGACAACCAAACATAACAAGAGATCAACAAGCACAGATCTATGAAAAGTAAAAGTAAAATGATAGGATCCTAATTGAATGACATACAAATACAACTTCCAACCAACTCGCACCGCAATTTCAATCTCCACTATACATTTTCATAATTAATGACGAATTGTCTAAAAAAGAACAAATCTTTAACCATACAATACATAATTGAGTAATCCCAATTTCCCATATCAACCTTAAAAGACTGAAAGCTCAAAAAATTCGAATAATTTCCTTCATAATCTGGACAACCAAACATAACAAGAGATCAACAAGCACAGATCTATGAAAAGTAAAAGTAAAATGATAGGAATAGAAATACCTGGTGGTAGAGGGCGTAGAGGAGCAAAGCAACGTCGTTGGAGAAGTTGGAGGAGGAAGAGTGAGGAGAAGATCCATCGAAGCCAGCGTAGGAGGCAGCGGCGTAGAACCTCTCAGGGTAAGCGAGGCCAGAGCTCGCCATTGCCATCGCCATTTTTGGGGTTTGGAGATCAGATCGAATGGGAATAAGAATATATATATATATATAGTTAAATAAAGTACAGGGAATGAAGAGAAACGGAGAGAATTGAATTGAATTCGGGGGAGTGAGTGAATGTGAATATGTGTTTGCTGTTACTGTAGGTTCGTTCTCCCCTGATGAACACCCGACCCGATCGATCTTTTGCAGTCTATTTGCTCGACCAGCGCTGGCCTGTCAGTCTCCTTTTTTTGGGCTAAAATAATTATAAACAAATTTAAGTCCAAAAAAATCAATCATAAGAGTTTTTTCAATTTTAAATATCAATAAATCTCAAAATATAACCTGGTTAATTGTGTAGTTCTCTTTTTGTTTTTATGAATTCAAAAATTTCATTAAATTATAAATTATACGAAAGAGTAATCACTTACACGTTTAGGTTTAATTTTTAAAGAATAAAAATAAGTTTCACACTATAGAGGTTCTAAATTTTCCTTATTTCTTGAATAAACTCCACATTATCAAGAAGAACGTAACAATTCAATAATATAACATTCTAATGTAACATACTAAAAAATATCTTACTCATGAATTTTGTTACTCTTTTTGAAATGTTTGAAAAATATCATATTTCAAATCATTTTTGTATTTCTTTTGAAATGTTTAAGAAATCTCACATTTTAAATTATTAAAAATAAAAAAGATTCTCATATAAAAATTCATTCAAAATTTAATTCTTATAGGTTGTGTATCTTACATTTTTAGCACAAAAGAAAAAAAAGTAAAAGAAAAAAAGAAAAAATAGAAATAAGGGTGAAGCACCAACAAGTCTCAAAATATGATCTTGTGAACTATTTAGTCCTCCATTTTTTCTTATGAATCCAAAGGTCCCATTAAAGTAAAAATTAAATAAAATGGTAGTCACTTACATGTTTGGATTTAATTTTTTAGGACATGTTTGATTGATAAGATTAGAGCAGATGATTGGAATTATTAATCCGTGGACCCAATAAACTTGCGTTTGTTTTGAAATTTTATTTCAGAATTATTAATCCAATTGATAATTAATCAAACAAATTTGTAGGATTATTAATAAGGGAAAATTAGTCTAGGGTCCCTTCCCCACTTTTCGTAATGGAAGAGATCCACACAATTATTTTTTGATGTCTAAGGTCCCTAAACATATATCAGAGAAATTTGACTCTTTGCCCACGATTCCTCTCTCTGTCTCTCTCTGTCTCTCCCCTACAACCAAATGAACAAAAGCTTCAAGATCTTCGTCTACCCTACCCCCAAATCCCAACCCTTCGCCAGCATCCTCCTCCCAGTCTACAAATGATCCAGAAAGAACTACGCCAAATAATCCTTATTCAAAAGTCCTCAAGAAGTCCCACTTCCTCACCACCAATCCTTCCGATGCCGGATTTTGGTCATTCAATCAAAACTCACCGAGACCTGAATAGTGGACACGCAGCTAACTATAGAAAATCGAGCCAGTTCTATAAACAATTATCATAGAGGTTAATGAATTCATCTATTTTTCTTGATTTGTTTGCTTGTTCTCTTGATCAAGTCGGAGCAACTGAGCTAAGTGCCGCTATCGAGAGCTCAGGTGGATTTGTGATGTTAGGGGAATCATTTGAATCAGAGCAATTCAAAAAATGCTTGCGCCACTTATTTAATCGTGCTGAAGAAGGGAACTTGAAGATGTGTTTTGATGTGACTATTGAGATAGTGACGACAAAAGACGTGAAAATCTGTGGAGCCCTTGGTCCCTGTGTTTCACTTCGGAAAAATAATAGTTCGGTGAGTGAGAAAGAGATCGGTGAGGGTGGAACCAATATTTGGAAGTTAGGTACACTCACCAACAGAACATGCATTGCTTTCTTCTTCCAAGTAAGCGATGAACAGAAAGTACAACCCAGCTCTGCATTCTTCATACAGTTCATTACACGTTACCGACACGGAAATATGGAGATTCGGAAAAGGGTAACGACAGCTGCGAGGAGATGGGTCGGGAACAACTCACCGGAAATCACCATTGGGTTCGATCAAGAAGCAGCAGCTTCAGTCGTGGCTAGACTTGTCATCCACAAAGCAGAGAGGGATCTTGCTCACGATGTCATCAGATGGCTTGATAAGATGCTGATAAGTTTTGCTTCTAAGTTTGGAGATTATGTGCTGGAAGATCCAGCTACATTCCATTTATCATCCAATTTCTCGTTATATCCACAATTTATGTATTACTTACGAAGATCACAGTTCATTAATGTCTTTAATAGCAATCCTGACGAGACAGCTTTTTTCCGATTGATGTTAAACCGTAAAGGGGTGGTTGGTTCTCTCATCATGATTTTTTCTGGGTTTGAGTGAATTTCTCTGGGGTGGAAAGGGAATTTCTCTAGTTTTAAAGAATTTCTCTGCGTTGAAATGTCCAGAGAAATTTCAAAGACCAAAAACATAATTAAAAAGGAACTTGATAAATATGCAAAGAGTTGGTTAATTTTAGATTTGACTGAGTTGGGTTTTTTGGATTGATAAATGCTTCCGATCAGGACTGACTATATAAGTTAGTTCCCATTAGGCAAAATGATTTCCTTCATTTTTGTATTACGGCAAGGAAATCTGTGGTTTCTAGAAATCATGTTTTTTGAATCTTTGGTACGTGTAAAGGTGTAATGATGTCAACTTGAGAATTGAATTCATTTTATAACCCACAGATTTCTTCTCTCAGTGCTCTAGTTGGAATGGTGAGCTGTGTGGATATATCCCTAGAGAAATTCTCATTGGTTGTTTTTTAAGGAGGTCTTGTTTCTGCTAATGATCGTTGCTTGGGTGGATTTCATTTGTTTTTCACTATGAAGAACTGGAACATGACAAATTTGATTTTCTGCAGGGAGCAACTATCACCCTGTTTGTTGAATTAAAGGAGATGTAATAGTTGCTGAATATGGTTGTTATGGTTGCTATGCTTGGTGGAGATAATGGGTCATATATTGGAAGGATTAAAGGCAGAAATGGCACATAGGACTGAGAAATTAGGCAAGACATTCACTATTTGGCATTTGGTTTGGAGAAGACATTCTTTTTGGGATGGATTTGGGTTGTTGCGTACTTTCACTTTCTTTGCTACATCGACATACCTGGGCTGAATTTCTCTGGAGCAAAATTTCTTTGGAGAGAAATTCTGAAGTGCAGAGAAAATTGGTCAAAACACAAAAAATCCAAAGAAATTCAAAATTTCTCTGGAGAGATGAAATTTGGTTAAAACACAGAGAAGAAATTCTGAATGAAAATTTCTCTAGAGAGAAATTTCTCTGGTGAGTGGAACATAGTGAACCTCGCAGCTTTGATTTTTCTCAAGGGACGATGGGTCAGTAAAGCATCAATGATCCAAATTTACTTAACCATTTGTCATCATATTTGGTCTGGGAATCACCTTTGGATGATGGATTTTCATAACGTTCTTGGCCTTCTTCACCTTCCTTCTAGTAGGTTGGTTTCTTCTTGGGTACTTACTTCTTTAGGAATTTGATCCAGTTGTAGCCTTATGGTGTGTACCAACTTTAGTTTAACAATTGCTTGTGGATTTCATGTATGATGTACCTAAAATCACCAAAAAATACTCTGATTTGCACCATTTTGGGAATTCGATGAGACATTTTCAAAACATAGAAAATCAAAAAAATTGAACAAAACCAGAGAAATTTCAAATTTTTCTGGTTTGAAATTTCTCTGGATGGAAATTTCTCTTGTTGAAATTTCTCTAGACAGAATTTATCTGGATCAAATTGAGAGACCTTAGACATTATGAAAATATTATATGTCCTTTATACTATAAAGTCTTAATACCAAGGACCCTAAACAAAAAACCCCTATTAATAATGGGGTAGAGATGAGATTATATATCCTGAGTTGTGAAATAAAATAAAAAGACCCTTAACTAAAAATTAAAACACTTATTATTTTTATATAATTTTATATTTTAGAAGGTTAAAAATTTTAAAATATTTTTTTATATTTATTTTATCAAATTAGTTTATATTTAAAAAAACAAACATCACCTTTGTATTTTTATTTTGCTTTTTATTTATTTATTTATTTATAATTTTTATCAAAACCACGTTTATGAATAAATTTTGATAAAGTAAATATTGCGAAGAAACATTAATGGAGGATAAGATTAGAAAATAAGATAAATAATCCTACATTTATATGTTTTCTTATCCAATGCAAATCAAATAATAGACAATGAGATAATTTATCCTATTAATCCAATTGGATAGTAAATACCACACTAATTCGATGGGATTATTAATCCCTTCACTATTAATCTTGTGAATCAAACATAGCCTTAGGGATAAAAATGAGTTTCTCAAAATATAAAATTATATGATAATACAGTGAGTCCTCGTGGATGGGTTGGACCGATCCAAGCTCCTCAAGCCCACTGGATAACCTGCAAACAAGTTCAATCGGGGAACGGGGTAGTCCCCCGGCGAACCCTCCGGTGTAGGAATTAGAGAAGGTGATAATACAGAAGAAATGTAGAGAGAGAGAGATAGGAGACGGAAAACTTAACCTTCTTCTTCTCCTCGAGTTTAGCTTATATCCAACTGTAATCATTTCGCTGTCTCTGTCGTTCTGATTGTCCCCGCCGAAAGCTTGAGGCGTGGTTCGCCTTGTTCAGGGCGAGGGGGTGTGATTCCGGCTGAGAGGTGTTGTCGCAATAAATGCTGTGATGGGCTGCATTAATGGTGATGTCTCAGGGCAATAACTTTGCAGATCTTTGTCTGCTGACGTGGTCTCGCTCTACCGCCACTTGTCCGAGCATCATTGGTCTTTCTGTCTAGTTGGACTCAAATTGTTGGGTTTGGCCAACCGGGTTGTATAATGGGGTTTGAATGGTGCGCCGTCGGCTCTATGGGCCTATCCCCGTCAGTAGTCCCCCATTCACGAGTGCAGCTTTAGTCCAACGAAGGGAATAATAATAGTAATGAGGCTAAATCTGACCGTGCCGGTGGCCGTACCGACCGTGAGGGTGGTTGACCGTGAGAGAGACCGATGAGCGTGAGGGCCGACCGTGAGGGTGGCCGAGAAGTGGAGGCCGACGTGAGGTGGCCGAAGTGAGGGGCCGACCGTGAGGGTGACTGGCGGGAGAAGCCGGCCGTGAGGGTGGCGAATGAGAAGCCGGCGAAAGTGGCCGAGCGGAAGGGCGCGGGCTCAAGAGCGGCGTGTCACGTGATGACTTGAAGTGGAAAAGACAGAGGAGCGAGTTCGATGCATCCGACCGTACACGTGGGGGGATGTGGAACGTCAAGCGTTGGATCAGGAGTGAAACGTCAGGGGTATTATTATGGGCATTGATGGGACAGTTTTGGCGGAAGATTTGAAAAAGTTTTCAAACTGGCGAAAATTAATTGGGATCCTTGGAATACGGGCAAACCGTGGGCTTTTGGTGTCATACGATTCACCTACTTGTTTACAAAAACTCAAAATATCCAAAGTATCAATTCCTTCGTTGCTCACGATACCCCATTAAAATACTTCTGCGATTTCACGGAACTGATCGAAGCTATTCGCAAATCTGATTTAGCAATGGCGCAGAAGGACCGAATGTGAGGATGGATCCGCTAGGAAAGAAGATAGATCGATGAGGTGGAGGTGCCATCGCCGTGAGCGCCACCACCAGTGGAACCAGATCATCGCACTCGAGGGCGATAGGTCCATCAGAACGGCGGAGTTGGAGGCTATCCGCGAGAGTACCAGATTCCGGAAGTGGAGTTAGTGGTGCCAAAGTCCACGCACCGCCATCGGACGTGAGGCGAGGAGTTCTCTCACGAGGAGGCGAAGGGTGCGATTGCACACGGCCGCCATGATTGTGGTGGATGTGCTTAATCGTTTAGACATGGCACCAGGACAGTTGATGCCCAATTCATGGAAGATTTTGTTGTCGTGTGCAAGCGCCTGGCCGAAGGCAATGGAGGGGGAGGCCATGACAATGATTTAATTTTTGTCGCTATAAAGCGTCGGTAAGAGAGACTTGGGTAACCCTACAGGCCGTGGCAGGGAAGGGCTTGGTGGCAGGGTTGCCAACCTCGATTAAAGGTTGGAGGCATAGGTGGTTCTATGTGTCCAACTCTGGAGGGGCTGGGGCACGCAAGACGTGGAAGGTGCCGACCAAGTTTGTGGAGTCAAAGGGGAGTGCGGTGATGGAGGAGGGGGTAAAAAAGGTGAAGGAGTGGAGGGAGTGGAGAAGGTTAGGTGGGGCAGTGGTGCGACCATCACCGCCTGTTTGAGGCGGGGTTGGGACCACACCCGGTCGGGGGGGATCTCGACCGAGCGGAGTTGGAGGCCAAGAGAAAGGCACAGGAGGAGGAGGATCAGGCTATGCTACTGAGGGCTCAGAGGTTGACAGAGGCCCGAGCTGACCGACCGCCTCAATCGCTTGCGAGGGAGAGGATTCGACCTCGCCCCAAGCCTGGGAGGAAGGATCTTAGCACATTCGAGCCGCATGAAGCTCCTGTGGATCCCGTGAAGGAGAAAGCCGGGAAGGGAGAGGGTCTCAAGAGGAAGTAGAAAAGGGGTGCCCCAGTGCGGGCTGCAGAGGTGTCTAGGCCTAAGAAGATGAAGGAGGCCCTGGTTGCAGAGGAGACTGCCGAAGGGGTGATCGTCTCAGAGGTGGTGGATGTGTCTTCACAAGTTAGAGACGTTGTGCCAATGAGGGCTGCGATCAGCATAGGGGTGGGGAGCAGGGATCCTGAGCAAACGGAGGAGGAGCGAGCCCAGGGGGGTCCTGGACAAGGGGTGGAGCGACCCTGTGGTCTGAACAAAGGATGGAGGAGCGACCCCAGGGGGGTCCGGCGCCCCAGGAATGGGGGGTTAGTCTGGGCGCCACAATATACCACGCGCGGGCTGTGGCTGGGAGACTGGAGGGGGATGGAGGCCCAGCTAAGGCGGTGGCAGACCGCTTGGTCAAGATTGTGGACGAAACGGATCTGCGCTCAGCCTCTGGGTTCAACGAGGCCGACCTGTTCAGGGGGTTATGCTCCGCCCAAATGGAGGTAACTACCCTAGCGGGGGCTCTGCTGAGGAAGGCTGGTGCTGCTAAGGTGAAGACCGATCAGGCCAAGGCAGAGCTGGCTAAGTTGAAGAAGGAGAATGCAGAGTGGAAAACTTCCCATGCCGAGCTGAAAACAGTCAAAGTGGACCTAGAAGATACACGCCGCCAGGTGGTGTCGCTGGAATTCCAACTTGCTGGAGAGCGAAAGAAGGTGGAGGAGGCCCAAAGAGCGTGCGCCGTTGCAGTCGAGCGGCATGAGGAGGCCATGAGTGATAATGAAAAGCTCGTCGGCGAAGGATGAGGCAGAATCAAGGTGAGGCTCTGCAAAGTGGAGGATGAGCGTGCTAGGGCGCTGGAGCAGAGGGAGAGCCTGCTGAAACAATTTGAAGAAGAGAGGGGAAAGTTGGCGGAGGGGAGGCCTGGAAGAGGGAGTTGGAGGCTGAGAAAGCCAAGGCTGCAGCTGAGAAGGAGGCCCTACAAAAAGAGTTGCACGAAGAGAAGGCGAGAGCAGCCTCGGAAAGGGCAGCCTACCCTGATCTTTGTGTTGCAGCGGTTACTCAATTCAAAGGGTTTCCAGAGTTCCAGATGGCCATTGATGCAGCGGTTGCCAGCAGCTTGGCCAGGGAAGAGTCTGGCCGCCCATCACGGACAATCTAGGCGAGACCTGAGTCTGAAGTTATAGAGAGCTTCCAACGATCAGATTTTTATAAGCATGAAATGGCAGAGTTCTGGGACAGCGGCTGGAGAATGTTCAAACGCAAGGCCGAAGAGCTGTTCCCAGAGCTTGACTTCAGCAGGGTAGTGGTGGAGGAAGATGATGTGGCCTGCACTTCTAGACGAGGGGGTAGAGGAAGCAGACCTGGTCTCAAGTGAGGAGGAGGCATGATCTGGGGGATAATTTTGTATACATATATTGTTTTGTTTTGTTTTGTTTTGTTTTGTTTTTTTTTTTTTTTTTTTTTTTTTGCAAGGGATGTATGTAGCTTGTACACACATTTTTGAATAAATAAAAAGACTCTTATGGTTCTAATTGATGATGCCAGTATATCTTTCTTCTTGTGTTGATTTGGTCTGTATATCTTTCTTGTAATTACTTTGTGCACTGAGGTGTTCATGACTTAGTGGCGAATTACTGTAAAAAGGGGAGACTGGCATGTGAAGTTGAAGATGTAATTTGCCAATGAAATGTGGGCAGACCTCTTTAAAATATGACTAAGTGTCAAATTGCCTTGAAAAAGTAGGTTGAAATTCTCTTTAAAATATGACTAAGTGTCAAATTGCCTTGAAAAAAGTAGGTTGAAATGCAATGTTGAACATGTGATTTGGTGTCAGGCCATGGCTGAGTGTTTTGTTTGATGAGCCTTCAGTCATAGGTCTTACCGAGGCCCGTGAAAATGCTCAGGTTTGGCGGAGGCTTTGAGCGCTTGGTCTGGCCGAGGTTGTTGAGGGTGCTCAGGTCGGACTGAGGCTTTGGGAAGTGCTCAAGTCTGACTGAGGCTTTTGAAGGTGCTCAGGTCGGACTGAGACTTTGAGTGCTCGAGGCTTTTGAAGGTGCTCAGGTTGGACTGAGGCTTTGAGTGCTCGGTCTGGCCGAGGCTTTTGAGAGTGCCTTCCGACTGAGGCTTTGAGTGCTCGGCCCGCCGAGGCTTTGGAGGTGCTCAGTCCGGCCGAGGCTTCGAGTGCCTGGCCCCGCCGAGGCTTTGGAAGTGCTCGGGTCTGGCCGAGGCTTTGAGTGCTCGGACTGGCCGAGGCTTTTGAAGGTGCTCAGGTCGGACTGAGACTTTGAGGGCTCGGTCTGGCCGAGGCTTTTGAGTGCTCGGACTGGCCGAGGCTTTGGAGGTGCTCAGGTCTGGCTGAGGCTTCGAGTGCTCGGTCTGGCCGAGGCTTTGAAGTCTTTCGGTCCGCCGAGGGCTTTGAGTCTCTGACCGCCGAGGCTTTGGAGGTGCTCAGGTCTGGCTGAGGCTTCGAGTGCTCGGTCTGGCCGAGGCTTTGGAAGTGCTCGGGTCTGGCCGAGGCTTTGAGTGCTCGGACTGGCCGAGGCTTTGGAGGTGCTCAGGTCTGGCTGAGGCTTCGAGTGCTCGGTCTGGCCGAGGCTTTGGAAGTGCTCTGTCCGCCGAGGCTTTTGAAAAAGTGCTGCTGCAAAGAAGAGTTGCAGGAAAGTTACATTCTGCAGGTTGAATTATAGAGAGGGAGCTCCAATGACATTTGTATTATGTATTGAAAAAGGAAAGTACAACAATTTTGACAATACAAAAGTGAGGATTCATTGATAGTAACGTCAGATGTTCAAGATTCCAAGGATGGGGAAGGTCTCACCATCCATATCTTGAAGTCGGTAAGTGCAGTCGTGGTCGGGCTTTCACTACATAGGGCCCCTCCCATTTCGCTGCCAACTTGCCCTCAGCTGGATTCTTTGTGGCAAGGGTTGCTTCTCTCAAGACAAGGTCGCCAAAGGAGAATTCCCGAGGTGGGACTCTGCGGTTGGTGTGTGCTCTCATTTTCTTGGTATGTGGCGGTCGACAGTGATCTCTCGAGTTCCTCAATGAGATCCAGGTCTGCTCGACGGAGTTCTTCGGATGAGGCGAGGTCTGTATGTAGGACCAGGGGGCGGACCGACTTCTGAGGATGACCGCCTCAACACCGTATGTTAGGCAAAAGGGTTTCAGAGGAGTCCGGCAAAGGGTCTGGTAGGCCCAGTACATGTGGCGGTTCCTCACCAGAGGCCTTTAGCCTTCGAGCTTAGTTTTGATGATCTTGAGAGAGCGGTTGGTGACCTCAACTTGGCCATTTGCTTGGGGTGACCGGGGAAGAGAAGCATGGTTGAATTTGGAGATCTGCACAAAATTTCCCCAGATTCTAGCATTGTCGAACTGTTTGCCGTTGTCGGAGACGATGGCCTGAGGGATGCCAAATCTGCAGACAATCGATTGCCAGATAAACTTGGTGGTGTTGCGCTCGGTGATTGTGGCAAGGGGTTCTGCCTCGACCCACTTGGTGAAGTAATCAATGGCAACAATTGCGAATTTGGTCTGGCCTCGACCAGTGGGAAGTGGACCTACGGTCGATACCCCATTTGGCGAATGGGTAAGGGGCAAAGAGTGATCAACTTCGGGGAGCATGGGGATGTTGGCGTTACCGGCACTTGTCGATTTCGTGACGAAATCGAGGCATCTTTCCGAGGGTCGGCCGGTAGCTGTCGAGCACTTTGTGCGAGAGACCCGCCACCGAATGATTACCGCAGATTCCTTCATGGATTTCTTGCATTACATAGGTTGCTTGGGATTGAGACATCGCAGTATGGTCGTGAAACCGCTTTAAAGAACACCGTCGGCGAGGTGTAGTTGGCGTCGGGCTCGACCTTGGCCGCTTCTTGTTGGTCATCCGGGAGTTCGCCATGGTCAAGAAGATGAGGATGTCGGATGCCCAAGGGATGGGTTCCGTCTGAAGGAATTGCACTTCTTGCAGGTCGGGTGAGATGGCTGGGTGAGTCAGATAATCGTGGCGCACTCCATGGCTCTGATCGTACTGGTCGGCGGAGGCCAGCTGAGCCATCTCATCCGCTTTGGAGTTTTCCGCCCTAGGTATGTGTCGATTTGGAAGGTGTTGAAGAGTCGAACAGGGGTGAGAGCCATCTCTCTGTAACTAGGCATTGTGGCGTCCTTGGCATCGAATTCACCCGTGATCTGGCCGACGATAAGCTGGGAGTCGCTGAACACTCGGATGTGGCTAACACCAATGTCTTTGGCCAGACGGAGCCCTGCTATCAATGCTTCGTATTCGGCCTCATTGTTGCTGGCCGCAAATAAGAGGCGGAGGGCACACTTGAAATAACCCCCTTCGGGGGATGTGAGGATGAGGCCAGCCCCACTTCCCTCCCTTCGAGACGAGCCGTCTACATTGAGTGTCCAACAATGGGGATCTTCAGGCTCTGGTGGAGTTGGTGCGGATGGAAGGTCAGTGGTTGAGGCTGGATTGGTAAACTCCAAGATGAAGTCGGCTACGGCCTGTCCCTTGATTGCTGTCCGGGGGCGATAAGAGATGTCGAACTGGCTTAGTTCTACTGACCACTGCATTAGTCTCCCTGAGTGCTCGGGTTGCTGCATGACCTTCTTCAGCGGCTGGTCGGTTAGAACCACTATCGAATGGGCTTGGAAGTAGGGACGAGTCGTTCGGAGGCGATGACCAAGGCAGGTGATGCTTTTCTAATAGGGGATAGTTCTGCTCTGCTCCCCTGAGGGCCCGGCTGATGTAATAAACCGGTCGTTGGATGGAGCCGTCCTCTCGATGAGTCTTTGACCGATTGCGGTGCTTGATCTCGCTAGGTAGAGAAAGAGGGCTCACGGTGATTACTGTGAGAGAGAAGGGAGGTTGGCCATGCATTGTTTCAAGCCTTGAAAGGCCTCTTCGACTCGATTGTCCATTCAAACTCGCCGCAGACTTTGAAGAATGGTAGGCACCTATCCGTCATGCGGAGATGAAACAGTTAAGGCGCCACTCTACACCGTGAGCCTTTGGACCTCTTTAACGGTTTTGGGTGATCGTGATCTCAACCAAGGCCTTGATCTTCTCAGGGTTGGCCTCGATGCCGCGCTGGCTGACCATGAAACCCAAGAACTTGCCAGATCCTACACCAAAGGCGCACTTCTCCGGGTTGAGTTTCATCTGATATTTGCGGAGTGTGGCGAAAGTCTCTCGTAGGTCGGTGAGGTGGTCAGCGGAGAGTTTGCTCTTAACCAGCATGTCATCTACATACACTTCCATGTTCCGCCCGATCTGATGGTGGAAGATCGTGTTGACTAGGCGTTGGTAGGTGGCCCCAAAGATTCTTTAGTCCGAGCGGCATGACACGGTAGTGGTAGGTGCCGTCGGTGATGAAGGATGTGTGTTCTGGTCCGATGAGTGCATCACGATTTGGTTGTACGAAAATGCATCCATGAAGTGAGCATTTGATGACCGCCGCGTGGCGTCGACCAAGAGATCAATGCGAGAGGTAGCTACCTTTGGGACAGGCTCTGTCAAGGCGGGAGTAGTCGACGCAGAGACGCCACTTGCCGTTGTTTTAGCGGACCAGGACCACGTTGGACAGCCACTTAGGGTAGTCCACATTTCGGATAAACTGGGCCTTGAGAAGTTTGTCAACCTCTGCGGCTATGAGGTTGTTGCGCCGGATGGAAGATACGTTGCCTCTGTCGATAAGGTCGGAAGTGAGGCTCGACATCGAGGCGATGGGTTATGAAAGATGGGTCGATGCGGCATGTCCGCATGAGTCCAGCGAAAGCGTCTACGTGTTCGATCAGAGAGCGGTGAGTCGGCTTTGGCTTGGGGAGGCGATTGGCTGCCGATTTTAGCGATTTTGAGTGGGTTGGTGGGATCAATGTTAACTTCCACGAGTTCCTCCGAGTTCGCCTCGATCGGTTCGTCCTCATCTCGGACGTCAAGTCCTTCAATGATCATTGCCTCCTTCAATTTGACCTCTTTAAGTGAGGCCACATAACATTCTCTGGCGATGGTGCATTCTCCTCTCCTTTATTGACCCCAAAATCGGTAGGGAACTTGAGGGCAAGGTGGTAGGTGGATGTAATGGCACTGGAAGGCATTGAGGCTGTCTTGCCGAGGATGACATTGTAAGCGGAGGCGATCGACAACAAGGAAAGTAAGCAACTTGATGGTAGTGGGTACTCTCCAATGGTGATGGGGAGATCGATGGAGCCGATCGAGGTCACCGATCACCGATAAAACCAACCAGAGGAGTTTGGAGTGGGGACAAGCCTTCTTCCCGATCTTGGTGGCGGAAACAGTTTAGGAAAATGATGTCCGACGAGCTGCCATTGTCAATGAGGACTCGTCTGACTTTATAATTGGAGAGGACAGTAGAGATGACAAGGGGATCATCGTGAGGATAACGGATGCCTGCACAGTCGGCGTCCGTGAAGGTAATGGGCTCTGTCCACTGCTTAGGTTGCTTGGGGGGTCGGTCGGCCACCGCCTTGTCTTGTCGAGCCTGTCAGATCTTTCTAAGTTCGCCTCTGGTGGCGTGATGGTCCCCCACAAGCAAGACCACCTGAAATAACTCTGATTTCACCAACTGGCGGAGGCGGATTTCCTTGAGGCCGAGGTTGTTGGTGAGGTCGGTCATGCCCCTGGTCTGGTTGAGCTGGTCGCCGTGGGGGGGTATGCCTGCGATCGTCTCTGTGGGGCTCGGTCCTTTGTCTTTGCTGAGGACGAATTATCGTGAACCGGCCAGCGCCTGGCGAATGAGGTCTCTACTTGGTCTTTGAGGTCGATCGTCGGTGTTATGGCCATGATCTTGGTGGAAGCGGCAATACTTAGACCGGTCTTCTTGGTGGAGGGTTCCGTGGAAGCGGCCACTTGAGGGTAGTCCGTTGGATCCAGTGAAGAACTTGTTCCATGGGTGTATTGAGCGGGGTATATTGCTCGAACCGGAGGGTCTGGTTGAGGCCGGGTCGACATAAGCGGGATGTTTGGTTATGAGGCGGATGTTCTTTGGGCTCTTGGTCTTTTCTTTTTCTCGGGGTCGATATTTAGTTGTGGAGTCTCCGAAGCGGCTAGAGAGTCCTCGGCGTTCATGTACTTTTGGGCTTTGGAGCAAGGTCGCCATGGATGTTGGGGGTTCTTGGAGAGGAGAAGGGGAAATCGGATGACCGCAGGCCAGCCATGAAGGCTGTGAGAATGACCTTATCGTCATTTTCAGCAACTTGTAAGGCTTCGGTGTTGAAGCGGGTGACAAAGCTGCGTAGTGATTCCCCCTCGGTCTGACGGATGTTGAGGAGTTGGGTCGCCGGTCGTCGCTGGCGTTGGGCTCCAATGAAGTGGCTCAGGAAAGAGTCACTGAGGTGTTGAAAAGTAGAGACCGAATCTAGTGGCAACTGGCTGAACCATAGCCGAGCCGATCCCTTTAGGGTCACGGGGAAGGCTCGGCACATGATTTCGTCGGGGAAAGCGTGGAGGATCATGAGTGTACGGTAGGTTTCCAGGTGATCGACGGGGTCGGTGGTTCCGTCGAAGGGGTCGATGGTAGGCATTTTGAACTTGGGGGGTAGGGGTTTGTCGCGGATGGAGGCGACGAAGGGGAGTTCTTTGTGGTGGAGGGCTTGTGTTGGATGTTTTGCATGACCCCTTGAAGCTGGAGTTTCATGGCTCGGAGTTCTGCGTCCCAAAGAGGAATGTTGTCTCCTCCAGAGGGGGATAGAGGTTGAACGCTGCCGGCTTCTCCCTCGGGGCTATGTTGAGGGGCGTGGGGGTGGAGGAGGAGGATGTATATGTGGGTGAGGCTGCAAGCCGAGTTAGGAGGATTGGGTTGCGAGACGGTATGGCACAGGACTTGTTCTGGATGGGAGGGAATATCTGGAGGTGGTGGGGGAATAGGGAGGTTCCGTTGGAGCAGGGCGTTGATTAAGGCCTGGTTTTGTTCAGCCATACGGTTGATGCTGTTGGTGAGCTCGATGAAGTATTGTGGTGGGTTGTTCGGATTGGGAGGGTCGGTCTAGTGATCAGCAACATTGTGGTGGGAAGCCATGGATCTGGTCGTTACCATGCACGTGACGGATGAGGTGAAAAAGGTTGTTGGAAAAGGGTCTCCGGCGGCAATGAACACAACTGGCGCACGGATAAAACCAATTCCCACAGACGCGCTAATCGATGTCTGATGAGTCCTCGTGGATGGGTTGGACCGATCCAAGCTCCTCAAGCCTTGGATAACTGCAAAACAAGTTCAATCGAGGAGCAGGGGTAGTCCCGGTGAACCCTCTGGTGTAGGAATTAGAGAAGGTGATATCTGGAAGAAATGTAGAGAGAGAGAGGCGGAAAACTTAACCTTCTTCTTCTCCTCGAGTTTAGCTTATATCCAAGCGTAATCATTTATTTGTCTCTGTCGTGCTGATTGTCCCCGCCGAAAGCTTGAGGCGTGGTTCGCCTTGTTCAGGGCGAGGGGGTGTGATTCCGGCTGAGAGGTGTTGTCGCAATAAATGCTGTGATGGGCTGCATTAATGGTGATGTGCTGTGGCAATAACTTTGCAGATCTTTGTCTGTGGCGTGGTCTCGCTTTACCGCCACTTGTCCGAGCATCATTGGTCTTTCCTGTCTAGTTGGACTCCAGCTGTGTTGGGTTTGGCCAACCGGGTTGTATAATGGGGTTTGAATGGTGGGCCGTGGGCTCTATGGGCCTATCCCTGTCATTATACATTTGAGCAATTTGTACTATAGAAATTTTGAATTTTTCCTCATTCTAGAACAAATCCCACATTATGAATAAAATTTAACACTCTAATATAATATTCCAATAATATAACACTTCAATGTAATACACTAAAAAACTCATTGGTGTACTTTTCTCAAACGTAATAACGTAACACTAAAAAAAAAATCTTTTGTGTATTTTTTCCAAATGTAACACTCCAATGTAACATACATAAAAAAATAAAAATAAAAATTCTTAGTGTACTTTTTCCAAACGTAATACTCCAATCAATATAATCTCAAATGTAACACTCCAATGTAACATACTCCAATATAACATACAAAAACACTAAAAAATATATTTTTAGTATATTTTTTTTCCAAACGTAACACTCACAGTTTGAAATTATATATTTATCAAAAACTTACTAAGGAATATTTGTACTCTTTTTGGAATGGTTTGAAAAATCTCACATTCTTTTTTGTTTGATGTTACATTGGAGTGTTACGTTTAGAAAAAGTATACTAAGAAGTTTTTTTTTTTTTTTTGGTTACATTGGAGCGTTACGTTTGGGAAAAGTACATCAATTTTTTTTTTTTTTTTTGTGTGGGTGTGTTACACTAAGGAACTTTTTTGAAATGTTATATTGAAGTGTTACGTTTGAAAAAAAATATACTAAGGAGTTTTTTTTGTATTATATTAGAATGTTACACTAAGGAATTTTTGTGTGTTACACTAAGGAGTTTTTTTAGAATATTATATTAGAGTGTTACATTTGGGAAAAGTGCACTAAGAATTTATTTATTTATTTTTTGTGTTACATTAGAAAGTTATATTTAGGAGTTTTTGTTTGTTATATTGTCTATGTTTGGGAAGTTAGGTTTGAGGATTTTTTAGCTAAAATAGCCACACAAAAAAAAAAAGAAGCCTTGTTGGCCTAATAAGACAAAATATCACATCAAACTCATAATCATTATATTTTTTTTCTCACAAAAAAATTGAAAAAAGCCAAAAATCCTTTCCAAACTAAACTTTTTAGCCCCAAGCTAAAATAGCCAAAAAAATCAAAAAACCAAAAGTAAACCCGCTTTCCAAACGAAGCCATTAGAGTATTACACTAACAAGTTTTTTTGGATTATTATTTTAAAGTATTACGGTTGGGAAAAATACACTAAGGAGTTTTTGTGTGTTACATTAGAGTGTTACGCTAATGAGTTTTTTTTTAGTGTTCTATTGGAATGTTACGTTTGAAAAAAATATAGTAAAGAGTTTTTTTATGTGTTACATTAGAGTATTGCATTAAGATTTTCTTTTTAAGTGTTACATTGGAGTGCTACGTTTGAGTGTTACAGTTTGAAATTATACATTTGGCCAAAACTCACCAAATAGTTTTTATAGTCCTTTTGAATGTTAAAAAAATCCCACATCTTTTTAGAATGTTTGAAGAATCTCATATTTTAAGTTATTTTTGTATTTTTTTTGAAATGTTTTCCAAATAAAAAAGATTTTTATATAAAAATTCATCCAAAATATGATTTTCATATATTGTGTACATTGCCTTTCTAGCACACACACAAAAATAAATAAATAAAATAAAAAATAAAGAAAGAAAGAAAGAAGGAAAAAAAGAAGGAATGGTATAACCGTAAATCTAATTTTTAAATAATATATTAAATATACCTTTCTAAAATTAATGGGACTAATTGGTTTATAAGAAAATCTTTAAAACTAAATGGATCACAATTTCTCAATATTAGATTTATAAGTAAATTTTCCTACAAAACAAAGGTATAACTCTGAATTCAATTTCTAAATAATATATTAAATCTACTTTTCCAAAATCAATGGGATTAATTGGTCTATAAAAAAAATATTGTGACTAAACAGATCGCTATATTTCAAAATGAGATTTATAGGTAAATTTTCCTCTCTTTCTTTTTAGGTTGGAATTATAAAGGTAACAAAAGACGAAAAATAAAAGAAAAAAAATTAAAAAAAGATCCTCGTAATTTATGATTTTCAATACAATTAAAAAAATTATTATCAAAATCAGTTTTTTTGTCATTTCATAAAAAATAAAAAAATTATTAAAAAAATCAATTTCTAAACAAGGCTTTACATAGGAGATTAAAAAAAAAAAGATTTATTAGATTATGGGAAAAATAAAAAAATAAAAGAGGAGATTATTTATTTATTTATTTTGTTATAACCTTTTATAACCTTTTTCATTGGTTAGGTTGAAGAAAACAATTATATGATTTCTCTTTAATCTTATCTTCATAGTCTACATAAAATAAAAGTTTTTTTTTTTACGGGTTATATTACTAAAATTTATGCTTTTATTTCTTTAGTATTTAAATTAATAATTTTGGTGATATAATATAAAATTAGTAATCATTTTTTTTATCTTCAAAAAGTATGTATACATGTTTGTTTCCAAAAACTTTGTTTTGAAAATAAGTGGTGCTCGGTTAAATTTGGGAGGCTTTTACCATATTAAGCTAATTTATCATCTTAATTCTCAAATTAGGCTTAGTTTGGATGGAATTCTCAAACTAGGTTAAAGCGCTATTACAAATCACGCTTTCACTGTTTGGGGTTGAAAATTTGATGAATAGTGAAAGCGCTATTAGAAACCACGCTTTTAATTAAGAAAGCGTGGTTCCAAACCACGCTTTTAACATAATTTTTTTTTCTGAAGAAAACGTGATTTCAAATCACGCTTTCACTGTGCATGTCGTTTAATTTGTATTCTGAAGAAAACGTGGTTCTAAACCACGCTTTCACTGTGCATATTGTTTAAGTTTGTTTTCTGAAGAAAACGTGATTGTGAATCACGCGTTCAATATTCACTACAAGAAGCGTGGATTGAAACCACGCTTTCACTGTTCAGTACCACAAGCGTGGATTAAAACTACGCTTTCACTGTTCATTTAATTTAATTTTTTTTTATTAATTTTAAATTTTTTTTTTTTTTTATGTTGTCATTGTTTTGGTGATAATGTAATTCATTAAATTTTTTTTTTTCTTTTGTCTTTGTTTTGGGTTAGAAGGTGTAATGCAGAATTTTTTTTTGTCTTTACTAAAGCCATTCTCATATAAATTTTTTTTGTTTTTTGTTTTGTCTTTGTTTTGGGTTAGAAGGTGATAAAGTAATTCATAAATTTTTTTTTGGCTTTACTAAAGGCGTTTTCATGTTAAATTTTTATTTTTTTCTTTTGTGTTTATTTTGGGTTAGAAGGTGTTATTCATAAATTTATTTTGGCTTTACTAAAGTCGTTTTTATTTAAATATATATATATTTTTTATTTTGTCTTTGTTTTGGGTTAGAAGGTGATAATGTAATTCAGAAAACTGGTTTAGTAAAACCGTTTTCTAGCCCATTTCATTATAAAAAAAAAAAATTATTTTCCTTTTGTCTTTGTTTTGGATTAGAAGATAATATACATGCTCTACAGTCTGAAGCACACCCACACACTGTCCAGTTCGACGAACAATGACGAAGGGTGAGACGCGAAGAGCACCGCGGAGTAGGCCAAGAAGACAAACACCACCTCGAGAGCTACAGCAAGAAGGAATAAGAGAAAGATCTCAAATTTTAGTGATGTATTTTTTACATACGAATGGTACTTTTTCTGATTTTTACTATGTAATGTAACTTGTATGTAATTTGAATTCTGATTACTAACAGGAACTTATGTAATGTAAATATTGGGTTGAAGTTGATGTTATTGTGATTCAATTGGTTTCGCTTATTTCATAAGACTGATATTGTTCAATGAATGAATGAATGTAAAGGTTATTTGTTTTATTCAATTGGTAGTGTAATTTTTTGTAAGAATGAGAACGTTATTTGTTATATTCAATGAATAATTGTTACATTATTGGGTTCTCACGATTGAGAAGATGAACAAGTTAAGAGAATGTGTATTTCTCCTAAAATAAATTTTGTCAACATTTTTGTAATAAAACTTAATACATAATATACGAAGTCACTAATTTACTAAATACTCATACAGGCATGAAAACAACATAACTGAAGTTGCAAATGTAACAGTTTTCAGTTACATAGGTAGTACAGACATAAGTCTCCCACAATACATACATTCTGGACACCCTGAACTGAACACATAATACATAAACATAACAGTTAGACAGACAAATATTAGGCAGACAATATGACAAACTCATTACGGAAACACTTAGTCTAACACAAACATTACAGATTAATGCATGACCTAATATTGCCGAAGTGTAGACATTAACACCTAATTCGCGCTTAAATCTGCAAGTGGCTCAGAGTTTGAATAATCCGAAAGCTCAGCGTCAGAGACAAGTTCAGGATCCTCCATGATACCCTTGATAGCCGCAACATTTGGTTCTGTTCTGTTCTTCTGGGCATCCTTCTTAACTATGTATAGCTGCATATTGCGGGCTAACCTACGGTGCATTTGAGAAATCTCACGTTGTAGTCTTTCACATAGTTGATCAACATTATCAGGATCTTCCTTTTGGATCTCAACAGAACGTACTTTTGGCACCTTGTAGACGTCCCCGAATGCCCTGGGAGGAATGAAGTCCCGTTCCGTTCGCTTGTGGGTCTACTACAGTTCAGGACTCAAATTTCACGGTTCTTAATCTGAACCAAATAGTCCAAATCCGGCAAATCGTTTTTGAGAAAACAGATTTTTAGAAAAGAAGTGCCAAACATGGACTGCTTTGCCAGATACAGAGTCGCCACCTAAATATTTTATTTTGGAAAATTTAGGAAACCCTGACTTGTTGCCTAAGGCCACGTGTCCGTCATCACCAAAGTTGCCTCGGCTCGGGAACTTGGGTACGATTGGGGAAGGTCACTTCGTGAGCACCCCCGCTCGCCCGATCAAAGATCGGCCTCTACTAACCATGATATCTATTTTTGAAAACATTATGTGTTCTTATTCCGGTTATTAGCCTAGATTACTATGTGATGCGCACAGCATACAAGTATAGACTAGATCGCCTGAATTGGAACAAAATATTTCATGTTTGTTTGTTTGAAAATGGTTTGATGGTGCTACTCGTAAGTAGGCTAAGATGTGGATTTGCCACCCTCGGGTGGGCTTAGAAAACATGATTTTACCACTATCTAGTGGGCTTAAAACACACATTTGATGAATTGTTTCAATTCAAATAACCCAACCTTCACCCACAGGCATTCAAGCAGTTATATCACATAAGCATATAGCCTCATGGTAAGCATGCTATTCATGGCAGTCACTCACATGCATGCAAGGATGCTAAAGCATAAAAACTTACCTAGTACTCCAAGCCAAAACAAAAGCTAATTAGAAATCTATGCATGATCCTAACTATACAGAGATGTCTAATGTAACACATGCAAAAATGCAACTATGGTAGGCTCGGCTATTCTAAACATGGCATATGAGATGCAACAGCTATCAAGTATTCAACTCGGAATTGAAATACAAATGCAGTTAGCATGATGCGCCGAGTCCAGTGCATGCAAGACAGATGAATGAATGCAAACATGTTATCATACTATATGCTAATTGAAACATGCCATAATCTAACCATCATAAGCAGGTAAATAAAAGGGAAGAAAGACGTGGGGTTGGAAGACATACATCACACGCACGCACATTTATTACAATTATGCCCTTAAAGGGTCCGAAAGAATAATATACAGTCCCAAATAAATACAGTCCGAATAAATACAAAAATCCTAATTAATTTACAAATTAATCTAGGAAAGCTGTAAATTGGCATGCAAGCCAAGGACTGCCTCAACTCTGATGAATGATGTATGTTTGGGCTGCCTTGCGCGGAAATCCACTAGGATGCCCCAATTAGCCTTTGTTTTGCAATTGTTCTTGGAAAGCGCGCCAAACTCTGAAGGGTTGTTGATTCTTGATTTGCTGCAACAGAGAGCAGGAAAGGGGCATAGCAATGTATTTTCACATATGTATGCATGCCTCGATCTTCGTGCCACCAATCACGCATATCGATGCATGATGGCCGAGGAGTCGAATTGCACAACTCAATATGAAATGAATGCACATATAAACATAACAATACCTAAACTCCATCATGGATAATCTGGAGTGTCGGTGACTTGGAATTGAGACACGTTTCGTCATTCGAAGTACGAAACGTCCCTCGTTTCCCATGCTCGGGCTAACTCCTATCCCAAACACAATGCAATATGCATGACATGCATGAATGTAAACTAAGATACAACCTAACATACACAATGCTATGAAATGACATGCACAATGCTATGAAATGACATATACGATGCACGAGGTAACATGGCATACACAATGCGCTAACATACAACCTAACATACACAATGCTGTGAAATGAAATAGCATACACAATACATAATGGGCTTACACCAACACAAGTGGACCTCAGCCACATTCACATAGGAGGCCATTCGATGAAAATGAGACACTCGAGATGCGTGCACACGTGCACGCAAACCGAGGACCGACCCTAAGGCACCAAATGCCACTCTAACAAAGCATGGCAAGGCATGGAATATAGCATACTAGCATGCAAATTTCAGCGCTAAAATATGATGCAAAACAGCCCCGAAACATGGAAACATGGCACCCGATGCATGAAATGAGACTCGAAACTCGAAACTAAGCGCATGAAATGACTTATAGCTATACAAAGCATGCATTATTTGAACATAAAGTTTGAAGACAGAATCAAGACAGTCCCAAAAAAAAGCATATTTCCAGTTTTAAGCAAGGCCAAAAGGTGAACACAAGTAGGGCTGAGCTAACATGCAAAAATGGCTTCGAAAGAGAGATAAAGAAGCAAGTAACAGCTTCTGGCCCTAAATGGAAAAGATCCCTTCAAAAAAGTTGAAGAGGGGCTCAAAATGAAGCACTTTACAGTTTATATCAAGCCACGAAAATAAACACAAGAAGGCCTAAAATATTATGTAAGAAAAAGGCTAAAAGAGGGACAAAGAAGCAAGTGATGGATTTTGGCCTCAAATAGAGGAGGGCCCTTCAACAATGTTGAAGAGGGCCAAAAACATGATATTTTAAAGTTTATGACCAAGCCCAAAACAGTGCACAAGCAAGCTTAAAATACTATACAAAATAAGGCATAAAAGAGAGCTTTAACACAAAGAGCAAAAAGAAAGCCTCAAACAGTGAAATACCCTTGATCAAATATGAAGAGTGGGTCAAAATATGACTATTTAAAGTTCAGACTAGAGCCCAAAAATACAAGCACAAGGAGCTAAAAAAGTATGCAAAAATAGGTCCAAAAGAGAGATAAATAGGCAAGTGACAGATGGAAGCCTCAAACAGTGAAGAGCCCTTCAACAATGTTGAATAAGGGCTCAAAAAAAGCCTCTTTTTAGTTTATGACCAAGCTCAAAACAGTTTAAAAATAGGCCTAAAATACTATGCAAGAAAGAGACATAAATGAGAGCTAAAGAGGCAAGTGGTAGTATGAAGCCTAAAATAGGGAAGAACCCTTAATAAAACATGAAAAATATCTCAAAAAATGACTATTTTCAGTTAGGGTCGGAGCCCGAAAATGTAAGAAAGTATGGCTTAGATATAGAACAAAATAAAGCACAAAAGAGGGAGAATAGGGACTCACCCTTGTAGACCAATGAACCAGCAACTCTTGGCCTGAGAAATGGTGCTCCTAAGCTCTAAAAAACAGCCCCAAATTGTTGGAATGGATGGTGGTGGTGTGGTGCTATGAGGTGGTGTAGAAATGGTCCAAAAACAAAAGGGTTTTGATGCTTGGAATTGAGGGGGAGAGGGATTCAATGCAAGAGCTCTAAAACCATTTTTTTTCACACCCAAAATGCAGCTGGAGCTGCTGGTTTTACAGGCAAAATAGTGGAGAAAAAGGGGGGAAATTGAAATTGAAATTTCCCCCCCAAAAGGTTGACCCTTGGGCATAGGGCCTAGAGGAAAACAAATTGCACATATAGAACACACTTGGGGAGGGGGTCATGGCCGGCCAGCTCAAAAGGGCAAAAAAGGTCATCCAACTAGATAAGTGGCCGGCCTGCTACATTTTCTGGCCGGCCTGCTACTTTTCAGGAAAAAAAATGGGTCTTTCGTAAAGAAGGGTGGCCGGCCAGTGATAGAGAAGTCCAATGGTGGACGTTCAACTGTCCAAATTGAAGCCCCGGAAGTTATCTTTCCAATGGCGCAAACCTTGCATTAAAATTCCTCCTGTGGAAAAAGTTATGCCCTTTTTGGTGAAGCCGCGCAAATTTCGGTCCAACCGGAGTGATGCCTTACTTCAATCAACTATATCTCCCCCGTCCGAAATTGGATTTAGGAGATTCTTGAGTGCAAAATGAAGCCTCGGAAGTCTTATTTCCAACGGTGGTGGCCTCATAGCTTGATTCCAAGTATGCAAATGAATAGGCCCGATTCGGCGAGGGCTGTTCGACTCTTTCTTAACGGTTCATGCCCATTTTCTCCCCCAAGGATTTCTTCCCTCTTCTCCTCTTTTCTTCAACTCCAAACCCTTAAGTAAGGTGTTTTGAAAGATTTTTCAAAGATTTCATCTCTCTTTCATTCATTTCCACTTTGTCCTTGCTCGGTTTATCGAAAAGCGCAACATTTGACAAAATGCGAGCCTCGGAACATCATAAAAACTTTATTTCAAAAATGTTTTGAAAGAGAGGGTTTTAAGACTAAAATCTTTTGATCAAGATCGTTTTGGTCCAAAAAAAGGGGTATGAAGTTGAGATTTGACTCTCTCTTCTTGCCGAAGAAATTGAACCTTTGCACTGCACAACTTTCAAAACCATTAGTCGCGTCTAAGTTTTAAAGGTGGTCAAAAATGGGGTGTCTACAAACCTTTAGTCGATTTTCCCAACATAATCTTTCCATTTGCACTCGCTCTATAAATAGTGCGGGCCACTTGAGACGAGTAGCGTCAGATAAACCATATCCTGTTTGATTGTCAGATGGCTCCATACATGAACCTCCTTGAACTGGATAATACTTGGGCATCAAAAAATGTCGCTTCCCAAACCTATCACAATAACCACAAGCATAATCTAAAACAGGTATTCCCACTCCCTCCCATGAATCGTCTTCAGCATCACCACGTCTCCTTCTCCCTCCTCGTCGTGAACTATCACCCCTTTGCAAGTTCCTACCACCTTTGCGATTCCCACTCCCTCCCATGAATCGTATAACCATGCTAATTTTTAAAAACAAATGAATGATAATTTCGTAGGGCGAAATGAGTTGTAAGGTTGTGTCTTCACCTTTAGTCGTTTATATAGTTGGTTATGAACGGCTTTAGAAAGATGCCTCTGCATGACAATCCCACATATACGAACAAGGTATGAGTTGTCACTACAATGAAAAAACAGAGAAAAACAAATACTGTGTACCAAGTCACATGACTTGACAATCCATCTGTATATACTGACAAAATAAGGGCATGCTCACTGTAAGGTAAATCAGTGAATTCACTGTTGCCATGTGACTTTCTGAATTGAGAATCCCACACATATCAATAAGAGGTGAGTTGTCATTGTAATAAAAAAATCGAGCAAAAAATCGAGAAAACCAAAACCTGTGCACCAAGTCACATAACTTGACAATCCATCTACATATACGGACAAAATAAGGGTATGCTCACTGTAAGGTAAATCAGTGAATTCACTGTTGCCATGTGACTTTTTGAATTGAGAATCCCACATATACCAATAAGAGATGAGTTGTCACTGTAATAAAAAAATTAAGCAAAAAATCGAGAAAACCAAAGCCTGTGCACCAAGTCACATGACTTGACAATCCATCTGCATATACGGACAAAATAAGGGCATGCTCACTGTAAGGTAAATCAGTGAATTCACTGTTGCCATGTGACTTTCTGAATTGAGAATCCCACATATATCAATAAGAGATGAGTTGTTACTGTAATAAAAAAGAAAGCTTATGTAGGCAACGTTGTGTTTCACTTAGCTATACATCATTCGTTGTTACGACCAACTATTTGTATTTCATTGAAAAGTATGACTATTTCAATTTTTGTTGTCATTTGGAATTATTTTAAAATCAACTTTTGAATATTCAATTTGTAATATTTTAGGAAACATTTACAATCTCAACTTTTGAAATCAACTTTAAAATAATGGTGGATCTTATGAGTGAAACGTAGGTTAGGTAGGAGTACTTGGCCACCAATGTTTGTGAATATCATGGTGCATTCAATTCTGTCCAGAAAACTGGTGCATTCAAATCTGTCCAGAAAACTGATGTTACACAGTAATTTCAGAAGTGTTGTTCTCTTTGGGTATAAATTCGAAAAATATCAAATCAGCATCATTAGAACTGGTTACAAGTCTAGTTTCTTACATTTTTGGCCTTGCGTTGATTGCTATTCTATACTAAGAGAATCGTCAATTTCTTTAAAAAGGTGCAGAAAACAATCTGTTTGGGTATAATTAATTGTAAATAGTGATTTTCACAAACAAATCAAGTAAAACAAATTGGGTTTTAAACTTAGTCCCCCAACTGGACCAACCACTTCGCTTTGAGCTTGTTTGTCCAACCCCCGAAGTTTAGTTTTCTGTCAACCCCACATTCCTAACCAAAGTCATCATTTTCATTGGACTTCTAGGAATTTGAAGGCGACTTTTTCTTCTTTCCTGATGGAGATTGAAATTATTTACGTAGAGGATCCCTATTTCACGAGCCCCAGTTAAGGGAAGCTTTTCACCGAGCTACTCCCAATCTGTTTTATGTGTTATTGAAGGCGGTAGTTCATTTGTCTGAACTTTATTAGTCCTCCAACTGGACCAACCACTTGGCTTTTAGCTTGTTTGTCTAGCCCCCGAAGTTTAGTTTTCTGTCAACCCCCCATTCCTAACTAGAGTCATCATTTTCACTGGACTTCCAAGAATTCGAGGCGACTTTTTCTTCTTTCCTGATGGAGATTGAAATTCTTTACATAGAGGATCCCTATTTCTTATTTCTCCAGTTAAGGTAAGCCTTTCACCGAGCTACTCCCAATCTGTTTTATGTGTTATTGAAGGTGGTAGTTCATTTGTCTGAACTTTATTAGTCCCCCAACTGGACCAACCACTTGGCTTTGAGCTTGTTTGTGCAGCTCTAAAGTTTAGTTTTCTGTCAACCCCCCATTCCTTAATATAGTCATCATTTTGACTGGACTTCCAAGAATTAGAAGGCGACTCTTTCTTCTTTCCTGATGGAGATTGAAATTCTTTACCTAGAGAATCACTATTTGACGAGCTCCAGTTAATGGAAGCTTGTCACTGAGCTACTCCCAATCTGTTTTATGTGTTATTGAAGACGGTAGTTCATTTGTCTGAACTTTATTAGTCCCCCAACTGGACCAACCAATTGGCTTTGAACTTGTTTGTCCAACCCCCAAGTTTAGTTTTCTGTCAACCCCCCATTCCTTACCACAGTCATCATTTTGACTGGACTTCCAAGAATTAGAAGGCGACTCTTTCTTCTTTCCTGATGGAGATTGAAATTCTTTACCTAGAGGATCACTATTTGACGAGCCCCAATTAAGGGAAGCTTGTCACTGAGCTACTTCCAATCTGTTTTATGTGTTATTGAATGCGGTAGTTCATTTGTTTGAACTTTATTAATCCCCCAACTGGACCAACCACTTGGCTTTGAGCTTGTTTGTCCAACCCCCAAGTTTAGTTTTCTGTCAACCCCCTATTCCTTATCACAGTCATTATTTTGACTGGACTTCCAAGAATTAGAAGGCGACTCTTTCTTCTTTCCTAATGGAGATTGAAATTCTTTACTTAGAGGATCACTATTTGATGAGCCCCAGTTAAGGGAAGCTTGTCACTGAGCTACTCCCAATTTGTTTTATGTGTTATTGAAGGTGGTAGTTCATTTGTCTGAACTTTATTAGTCCCCCAACTGGACCAACCACTTGGCTTTGAGCTTGTTTGTCCAGCCCCCAAGTTTAGTTTTCTGTTAACCCCTCATTCCTTACCAGAGTTATCATTTTGACTGGACTTCCAAGAAGTAGAAGGCGACTCTTTTTTCTACCCTGATGGAGATTGAAATTCTTTACCTAGAGGATCACTATTTGACAGGCCTGAGCTACCTGTTCTGTTTTCTGTGTTGTTGAATGCGGCAGTTCGTCTGTCGTAACTTTATTAGTCCCCTAATTAGACCAACCACTTGGCTTTGAGATTGTTTCTCCAGCTAACAAATTCTGTTTTATATGTCAAAATGCATTTGGTTTTCTTTCCTTATCATTTTCCATGTTCTATTAGAATAGATGGTGCATTAAGTTTTGTATGTTTGTAATGTAAACTTCTACAATATATTGTTGTTATGCAATGCAGCATTGTTGTGATTTTGTGTTTACTTGTATTCATGATATTATATTTCTATTTTAATTTCATTTTGTGGGATAATTGGTGAGGGTAAATTTTCATGACACTCCTAGTGTCTACAAATTTGAAAGCACAAACCTTAATTTTGTTTTCTCTATCTGCCTCTCTCTCTCTCTCCCGGGTTGGGTTTCATAAAATACTCTCATAAAAATCATAAAAAAAATTATTACCACAAATTTTTAAAATAATTTTAAGTTTTTTTAAATGTCTTCATAAACACCTAACATGTAAATATTTGTTTGAAATACTTCAAAATTTTATAAATATGTCAAGAAGATGATTGGTTAATAATTAAATATTATCTGATTATCAACCATTCATCTTCTTCACACATCACTGAATCTATAAAGTGGGTACAAAAAATGGAGTTGTATATCATGTTTGAAAAAACAAATAAATAACCTTAAGTATTCATATAATTCAACATACATTAATTCATTCATTAATTCAGAACATTCATTAACTCATTGCAATTCAATAAAGAAAGTCCAGAATTAATAAATAAAATACTTATAAATCTAGTTATTTCATAAATTTCAGGTTCATATAACAAATACGTGAAATACATCCATAAGTTAGATGAACAACAACATTGTCTTACACTCCAGTAACGAAGATACGACACAACATACAAACATATATGAAAGATAAAGGTGTTTGATTTCTCATTCCTCATCTGACATGTAGTAGTTAGAGAGATATTTTTCATTGTTTAAGATATTATTTTCGCTCAATCACTGTCAAATCTCTGTTGCTTGCTTTTGCCATTTCGGTAGCTAGCTGAAGCATGAAATGTCGACATCTCCGCATCAACATTCTGTTGTTCTCCTTCATAATTCTGCTAACTGCTTTTTCATAGTCACTCACATTTCATCTAGCCATGGTCAATGAACGACGATGAGGTACCGGTGCTCCAAAGTTACGTAGATCATTAAACAATCCTTCTTGCTCCGTTACCCTGAACACCCATTCCGCTCGGATACCAGCATAATAATCCTTCGGACTTGAGTACTTTTCACTCTTGTAGTCATAAGTAAATGGAGGTAGCAGCCACACTTTCAGATTTCTTTGCTGGCCTGAACTTCCTGCACCCCTTGAAGATATTGTTCGTAAAATAAAAAAATTAATAATAATAGTAATTGTAAGTATATTACTATTGTTATGACTTGAACAAATATCATACAGGGGGTAGCGCTATTTATAGACATTATATTGGGGGTTAACTACAGATGATCTGGTGACGATAATTGAGTTGGGGCACTATGGAAGAAGTGATACACGTGATATTATTTGATCTTATTCATTTCATGCAATCCTGAGTACCCGTGACTTTGTATACCTGAATTGATGTAGTCACGGACATAATTGTCAGATAAAACCATAATTGTAGGCTGCCCTTTTCACAATGCAATCCCTTCATATTCAAGCAGTGAGTTGTCAAATTAATCAGTAATGCAGTGAGTTGTCACATCGCCACATCAAACTATTTTTTCGTGCTTACGTTTTTTAATACAGTAAGTAGTCACTTGGAATTGACGCTTTCAGTTCAATTGGGGTTTTCAAAAATTTATAAATGAAATCATAAAATCAAACAGCGGCTTTAATTTTCTTTGTTTTAAAGTAATATTGTTCATAAACAACTATGAAACAGAGTGCAATGGTCACATGATAAAAAGTAACAAGATTGACATTGCAGCCTATATTTTTTCTTATTTTCACTTAATGAACTTCACAGTCATCCCCTTTTCTCCTCTTTGTATTTTCTGCTTCTTTTTATATTCGGTAAATCTATGTAAAACTCCTTCAGTCAATTATTGTCACGACCCAAACCCGCCCCTATGAGTTTGGTACCGTAACCGGCCAGTAATCCGAGATTACCGAAGGCCTACTAAACAGTAATACAGTAAAACATAGTACAGGGACATGGCGAAAGCCGATACAGTAAATAAACTATGTCCAATGAGCTGTGACAGTCTGTATGCCAAAAAGATTTTTCATACATTATGCAGAACAATATACAAAACATTTACAAACATTCAGGACAGGGATCGAATCCCTATTAACCAAGATCAGGCAGTAACAAAGACAGATGAGATAGGGAAATAAAAACACCCCTAAGCCAAAGCTTGACAGGCTCGGAACCTCACAGCGAGGCATGGTGGTTGGCTTGACAAAACACCCCGTAACCGGCCAGTAATCTGAGATTACCGAAGGCCTACTAAACAGTAATATAGTAAAACAGAGTACAGGGGCATGGCGAAAGCCGATACAGTAAATAAACTATGTCCAATGAGCTGTGACAGTCTGTATGCCAAAAAGATTTTTCATACATTATGCAGAACAATATACAAAACATTTACAAACATTCAGGACAGGGATCGAATCCCTATTAACCAGTACAGTGCAGTCTAAACAGTATCACAGAACAGTACAGGACAGATAGGGAAATAAAAACACTCCTAAGCCAAAGCTTGACAGGCTCGGAACCTCACAGCGAGGCATGGTGGTTGGCTTGACAAAACTGGAGTTACCCCGACGCTCCTAGCTGTGGTCTGGTGCCTATACACCTACATATATATATGAGCAGTGAGCTAAAGCCCAGTGAATAACATAATGCGTAAAGAGGTTTAGAATGAATATCCTTACTGTAATGAAAACAGTTCATTAAATCAGTTTTCCAGTCTTTCAGTCGATTAGTTATATGTGGTATATCCATTAGCATAACAGTACAGTAAGCAGTAGGTCTTAAAGACCGAACAATAATGATGACCATCAATCAGTAAACAGTAGTGGTCCCACGAGGGAACCGACAGAGATCTCTGTTTCAGTAACAGTAAACAGTAGGTGCTAAGGATGCCACGGTACAGTTCAGAATATAGGACATACATTCATTCAGTAAACGATATCAGTTCAGTAAACAATTTAGTTCAATATTCAGAAGATAATCATTTTGAACATATCTTTACACAATTGTTACTCACAGAGTTCTGGGCTACAGTAAGCTAGAGCGTCTCCTCGAAATGCCAACCCTATACAGTTAACAGATTGAACACACACTAAGTTTCATAGCTGGGAAAGACAATGACTTAATCCCTAAATTTGCCTTGGTGTGTTCTACATCTATATCCTCTTAAAGATGCCTTAAATATGCCCTAGGAATGCCTAGGGTGAAAAGAGGATGCAAAGATGCACTTTAGAACACTTAACAAAATTTTCAAAAAACAGGGGTTTCGCTCGAGCGTGGCTTTCTACGCTCGAGCGGACATGCAGACAAAGGATCTCCGCTCGAGCGTGAACTCCGCCGCCGTCGCTCGGCGTTGTACAAAGAAAAATCTTTGGATGCTCAGAATTTACGCCCGATGGACGCTCGATCCTCGCCGGCGTGAAGACATGTGTCCTCGCCGGCGAGGTTTCCTTGCTCGAGCGGACTGTGAACTCATGTAAAGTACTGGATGCACGCATTTCACGCTCGAGCGTAACTTTTCTCGCTCGAGCGGAAGGCACGAACACAGAGTGTACGCTCGAGCGTAGACTTCCTCGTTTGAGCGTAGGCTCAAAATCTGGAAATTCTAGATTTTAGTCCCAAGATCAAAATCAAGTTCAAATGCTAAAAATTCAATCCTCTTGGGCTGAAAACTTGGAAAACACTTGTAAACACCTAATATTACATGTTTCAAAGATCAATTTGACAAATCAAAGCCCAAGGGTGTTTAATTCAAACTCAATTTTAAACCAATTTTCATGAACATGTTATAAACATGACATGCCTGGATTTAAATCAAATCAAAGCTTCCAAAACGTGCTCTATTGAGCTCATTCTCTTCAAAACAAGTTGAAAACATGAACCTAAGCTTATTTATGAACATGCATGTGACAATTTGCCATGAAGTCAACTTAAAGTTCATCAACACACACATGCATGCATGGAATGAGTCCTAATCCAACATGCTAGAACTAATTCATGGTTCAACCCTCAAATTTGGCATGAATCATGCAAGAACAATCTTAAATACACAATGAGGGGTTCAATTACCTTACTTAGGTCTTGGATTGAAGGTAAGTAAGCTCAATTGATCAAGAACTCCTCAAATCCTCTCAAATTCCAAGCATGCAAGATGAACTCACTCTAGTCTCCAACTCTCTCTCTCTAATTTCGGTGGAAACTCAAGAAATGGCTGAGTAAAAAGTGTATGTAAGAGTGTAATGAGTCTTAAGGATGGTCCAAGATAGTGGCCCACTAGTGGTGGCAAAAAGGAAATTAGCCTAATTCATGAAATTTGCACAATTCAATCTAATTTAATCATACCTAATCAGTTTTCAGATAATTATACCATAAAATCACATAAATTATGAGGATCATGGAACATCAATAAATTTTGGATTCGGTCGCCGATAAGGCCTTTCATTTGCAGTTTAAGCACAAAACATGAACAGATAACAAAACATTCAAACAGATAAACATGCAATTAAACAGATACAGTTAATTGATTCAGTTTCGGATTTCAATCAGTCAGTTCAGTAATTCGGTCAGTTCATTTACTTTCTATAATCGGTCTTAATTTAGCAGTAATCGGCATTAATCAGTGATCAGTATGAGGGTTGTTACAATTATATAATTGTTTATCAACATTATTGCCATATTAATGTGACTTACATGAATTCAGAAATGTGAGGAAAAAACAAAGCATCTAAGTTGCGCTGCACAAAGTCACATGCATCACGTAATGTGAGGAAAAAATTCACAAAGTATACAAGCATGCCAAAGTCAGAAAGTCATGTTCATCATTGCGTTACTGTATAAAGTGACATGCATCACTGCACAAAGTCACATGCATCACTGTATCACTGCACAGTGTCACATGCATCACATGCATCACTACATAAAGTCACATAGCATCTGAGGAAAAAACAAAGCATACAAATTAAATGTTAGTATTTTCATAAGTTTTGTGAGGAAATTTTAATTTCTACTATAATGCTATTATATGTATTACAAATTCAGCTCATTAAATTTTTTAGAATTTCTATGACAAGATTATAAAATTAAATGCTAATATTTTATGATGAAATGTCTTCAAATTATTCTAATATCAAAGTTAATATTTTTTATAAAAATTATTAATTTTATTGAATGTATATTAAAAATAATTCAAGATATAGCGGTTTGGTTTGATTTTTTAAATTATTTTTTGATTTTTTTTGAAAAAATATAAATAAATTTGACAAAAATAAATTGTTTGGTTTGATTTTCCAAATGGTTGTGGAAGAATGTGACACCTCCCAAAATTCAGTTTTTTTTTGTTGGTTAGCTTGAAGGGGCAGTTTTTTATTTTATTTTATGATGAAATGTCTTGAATTGAATAAATACACCTAGAGGGTAAAATAGTATAATGAAATAAATCAGGTGACAAATACCATTTCTCATATAGTATAATAGGTGGCAGATTCAAGTATACAACCCCACCTTGACATTACCAAGTGAAATACTGAATAAAGGTGTATATATATGTAGTACTATTATAAAGATAAGTCTTCTCTGGGTGTTCACGTCTCATATTTTGGGTTTTTCAAAAATACCCCTATATCAGTTATATGGCCAGTTATGCACTAAATTCAAAATTTTTTTTTTTTTTTGCCAAATCTCTCAACTTTTGATTTTTTCAGATTCATTTCAATTTTCAGATTTTGAATTCAATCATACAGTTTACAGTCTTATTTTCTGAAACAAAATGATCATGTATATGTAAGCATGTGGACCTCGAATTAAAATTGTCAGTCTACCTTAATTCTCAATTCATGAATTTCATAATATGACATTAACAATTCTCTATTATATGAATTTTAATTCGCATAATTTTATTCTTAATTAAAAAATTTACTTTTAAAACCCTAATTTAATTTATCCTAACCACTACTTCTCTAAAATGGTTAACATGTATCTTGTCAGATGTTGTCATTGACGGAGAGCGTAGAACTCATAAATTTGTATTAGGTATAACGAAATAACTATGAGACTTATCATCTGATGATTGGTAGAGGTCAAGGACCTAATGGTGCCTTAGACCACTTGATATTTCTTTTCCCCTACTACACCTTATTTGTTTGTGCAATCACAAATACTTTTGCAACGTATAACATTTTGGTATCAATTTAACTCTCAAATATAGTAGAGAAGGTAAAAGAGGTCTTTTAAATATGACCAAGAATTTTTTGTCTTTAAATTCATTTTAGTCCTTTTATCTTAATACATTCTGTCAATCGTTATATTATATGAGAATCTGAAAACATAAGTTTCAAAGCATAATTTCAAGAATAGGAGTGTATTTAGACATATGATTCAAAACTCTCTTAAGTGAGATACATAGTTAGGCCATGTTTGATAACTCTCTTAGAGAATGGAATTGATTAACAATTTAGTGAGTCTCACATAAATCCCGTTTAGTTGAAAAAGAAAAGTATAGGTTAATTCATCCAATGTGAGATTAAAATTCTCATAATAAGTACCTTTCATTGGATTGGACATTGTAAACATTTTTTTATAAATATCTTTCTATTACTCAATCTCATCATATTTATAATTTTAATAAACTGTATTGAACAACTAAAATGAAATCTCTCTGCACTTGCAGGTACCCTTCATTTTCAAGTCATGTCTGTTTTTGTGCTAATGAGTAATGTTCTACTTTAAGCTAAGAATATGAGCAATGTGCATATAAACCTAAATCAATATTGGGAATCAATTGAGTGAAACTAAGGCATCAAGAGGGACAACCTTAGAATGAGGATGGAGGGCATAAATTTTGGTTGTTAGTGTCCAACCGTGTCAAGAGCTTTGGGTGCTAAACCAACCAACTTGCTGTGACACTATCTATATGCCTTGTCTCCATTGGATGGATCCTATTGGTTGTGCAATCCATTGTGTTAATGGCATATTTGGAACTTAAATTTGTCATGAAAAATTATAGAAAAGATGTATAGACTCATTTAGATATCGGCTAGTTTATTGAAACAATAGTCTTGGGATAATAGAGTTTACTTGGAAAAAATACATAAAATACATATCAAAGAAATGAGATTGATTTCAAATATGGGTCTCATTATCTATAATTAAATCTATAAAATTAAGTAGTGGTGAGGATAAATTAAGTAGTATTTTAAATTTCATAATACCTAATTTCAAACCCTAATTTTCTTTTAATTTCTCTTAACAAGCAAAAAATAAAATTTCCAATTCAACAAATATAGGTTGGTTTATTCACAATTCAAAATTCCAAACCCTAATTTCAAAAAATATAGACAGGATTCACAAGTATAATTTATGATTTTTGATTCACAAGCAAAATTCCAAACCCTAATTCCAAACACTGATTTCTGATTTCAAAAAATTCCAAACCCTAATTTCTGATTTCAAAAAATTCCAAACCCTAATTTCTGAAACCACAAGCATAATTTCTGATTTCACAATTCAAAACCCTAACATTTTATGATTTCATAATTTCATAACCACACATTTTAAACCCTAATTCAAAACTCTAACACATTAGAACCCTAACACATTTAATAATTGACATTTAAAACCCTAACATTCACATTTTAAATCAAACATTCACATTTTCACAAACACAAGAAATACATAAAGTTCAAATGAGACAGAGAGAGATAGATGCCATACCACGAACAGAGAGAGAGCAGAGACAGAGAGTGAGATCAGAGCGAGAGTCTGAGAGCAGAGGGTGAGCGAGAGTAAAGGGAGAGCAAGAGTAGTCTGAGAGCAGAGGGAGAGGGAGAGCCAGAGTCGAAAAAACGTAAGTGTAAAAAACGTGATTGCAAATAAGGGGGCTTGGGTTTTTTATATAAGTTGTAAAAGCGTGGTTTCAATCCACGCTTTCATTTACCAACAGTGAAAGTGTGATTTCAAATCACGTTTTCTTAAGCAAAAACAATGCACAGTGAAAGCGTGATTGGAAAGCACGTTTTCTTAAGAAAAGGATATGTACAGTGAAAGCGTGGTTTAGAACCACGCTTTCTTCAGAATACAATTAAACAACATGTACAGTAAAAGCGTGATTTGGAACCACGTTTTATTCAGAAAAAAATTTATGTTAAAAGCGTGGTTTGGAACCATACTTTCTTAATTAAAAGCATGGTTTCTAATAGCACTTTCACTATTCATCAAATTTTCGGCCCCAAACAGTGAAAGCGTAATTTGTAATAGCGCTTTAGCCTAGTTTGGAAATTTCGTCCAAATTAGGCCTAGTTGGGAAATTAAGATGATAAATTGGCTTAATATGGGAAAAGCCTCTAAATTTGGTTGCTAGAGCCTATAGAGATAGGCGTTCAGATTTTAAAGAATGATCTGAACGGTTTTATTTCTACAGTGAGATCCGTAAATTTGACACAATTATATGAAGGGTTGGTTTGGGATAACTTAAAAAAATAAAAAATTTATCATTATTCATAAAAAATATATATATATATATAAATAAATTTACACAAAAAAATACAACCCAAAAAGTTATTGACGTGATGGTACAGTTGGAACCAGATGATACAAATTACTTAATCGGCTGCACAACAAATTTACAAAAAACGGTGCTGTTTGGCCCGTGGAGGCCCACCATGGGTCCCATTTTGATAATTGGAACCGTTAATGTGTAGAACTCGTCGAGTATTATATGCTTGTAAAAAACCACGTTGATCGGATATAGATAGCTATGTAATCAAATCAGATTTTTGTCATCCATTTATTTTTAATCGTCCATTTTTTTATACAAAACTGATTTGATCACATAGATATCGATATCCAATCAATATGATTTTTTACAAACATATAGTACTTGACGAGTTCTACACATTAACGGTTTGGATTATTGAAATAAGATCCATGATAAGCCTCTCCAGTTCGATGAAGGACTAGAAAAAAGCCTCATCCTATATATATAAATTTGAAGCATGTCTGCCCCCACCACACAATTCAAAGCATTTCATACTGCTTCTTCAATAGTCACTATCACTATGCATAGGGTATAGGGGTAAAATGGTAATTTTGTTATTTTATACAATATTTTAATATACATTTTTTTGTAAAAAGTCAAAAAGTTATCCCAAATAATCATATTTTTTCCCTCAACTTTTTAATCTAAAAAGTCAAAAAGTGCACTTATTTAGGACATCCCAAACAACCCCTAAGATTTTGTTTGGAAATAACTTTTAAATTTGATTTTTTTTTTTATTATTTTAGTCTGTCTAAATTTTTTATTTTTTTTAGATGAAGTTTTAACTTTTATAAAAAAAATTTAAAATAATAATAACTTTTAAATTTGACTTTTTTTTTTATATTATTTTAGTCTGACTAAATATATATATATATTGTTTTAGATGAACTTTTAACTTTTATATAGTTTTGTGAAAAAAAAATTAAAAAAATTATGATTTTAATGTATTATTTTGTTTTATTTGTCCCAACCATCTTATCAAACAAAAACTTAATTCTCTTAAAGTTATAATTAACATAACACCTAGCTTCTCAAAGTTATAATTAACATAACACCTAGCTTCATTTTTATCAAAAATCCATTAGTCATATAAATAAAAAATAATATTTTATTATTCTTTACACTGAAATATATATTTTATTTTAATTATTTTGTATTTACTCACAATTTGCATTAATTCCAATTCATTTAATCTTATTAAAATAAGAATAATGTAAGAAAAATGATATATAGGTTCATTTTTCAAACCCACTTTATATACTCAACGATATGTCAAGAAAATGGTTGGTTAATAATACCAATCATTATTGACATATTGGCGCTGTTTGGGAAGCGCGTTTTGGGGCTATTATAGCCTGGTTTTGGAAATTAGCCCAAAAGCAACACTGTAGCAACATTTTGATTAATTTTCAAAAAAAGAAAAAAAGAAAAAAAGAAAAAATAGCCCTGCTGCCGGACAGTGTAGGGCCGGCCTACACTGTCAAAGGTCAAACTTCTACATCACGTGAGAAATTACTTATTTACCCCTTCACATCAATTTACAAAATTATAATTTTAGGGACAAAATTGTCATTTTAACTTCAAACATCATTTCAACACACTTTCTAATATAACAACTCAACTAAAAAATCATCTCATCTTCCCAAACACAAAACTAAAATAACCTACTAAAATAGTCAAAAAGTCAAATAGCCTACTAAAATAGCTACTTTCCAAACGAGGCCATTATTAGGTTTACAAGATAGGCCTAACTTTTGGACTTGAATTATGTACTTAGAGTTGGTTTGGCATATTTAAAAAAAAGTTAAAAAGTCAAAAAGTTATTATCTTATTTAAGTCACATTATCTTATCTAAGTCACATCACCTCTCTAACATATCACTTTAAATTCAACCCAAATCCAATTCATATTTTATAAAAAGTGAAAAATATACTTATTTAGATCATTAATGTCCTAAATAAGTGTACTTTTTGACTTTTTGGACTAAAAAGGTTGACGAAAAAAATATGGTTGTTTGGGTTAATTTTTTGACTTTTTATAGAAAAATATGTATTAAAAAATTGTATAAATTAGTGTGTAGGGAAAAATTAAGATTGAGAGTTGTACAGTCGTAATTTTTGACTTTTAATAAATAGTGATAACTTTTTAATTTTTTAAGTAATTTTTAAATTTTTTAACTTTTTTTTTAACTTGTTAAACCTCACCTTAATATAAAAAATATGTTAAGACTATATTCGGTTCATAAATTGGAGAAATATTTGAAAAAAAGATGTAAGTGTGGGTAAGTAAACGAACCAAACCGTACTAGGCATTTTAAACCGTCACGCTCAGTCAGAATCTCGAGCCGAGTGAACTCTGCAAGTCACGGGGCTTAAAAAATATTGTCCGTGACAACAGTTGGCCTTCAATGGTGCCAGCCCGATCAAACCCTTCCTCGCACGACCACCACACCATTCCTTGCCTACCAGGTCTCTCTCTCTCTCTCTCTCTCTCTCTCTCTCTCTCTCTGATTCTTTTGTTCTTTGCAACCACCGATGTCGATGTTGTTCTTGTTATTGATTGTTATACTTGTTGTTGAATCACAAGATTAGTTTATTGTGTTGCAACTGTTTTAGCAGTATTTTTAGTCCTTGAGCATTGAAAACCTTTTAATGGTAGTTTTGTATGTAGAACTATGTGGTCTTTTGAAGTTCCAAATTAGATTTCTGTTTGGCTGAGTTTGCAGAACATGTTTTCTTTTCTGAGTTCTTTTTGTGTGGAAAAATTAGAAACTTTTTGACAAGAAGAATACACACACTAAAAAATATATTTTTGAATTTTTACAAATTATTTCCACCCCCAAAAAGAAAATCATATGAAAATAATGAGTGTTTTGTTTTTTTTTTTTTCATTTTTAACTGAATTTGTTTGGCTGAGTTTTCAGGACTTCTTTTGTGATTTTTTTTTTTTGATCGAAAACTTAGAAACTAGTCTGAAAAAATTAACTGGTAAAAAAAAAAAAAAAATTGTGAATTTTCTAAAAATATTTCCACCTTAAAAGGAGCAAATCATATGAAAATAATGAGTGTTTTAATTATTTTTTCATATTTTTTTCACTAAATTAATTATTATTTTTTATTTCAAAAAATAGATTTGAAAACTCAACCAAACATTGCGAAGCATCTGGAAATTGGGTTCAAGCAAAATCTCTTTTTTATATGTACATACATCTCCTATTCATGGTAACATTTTTGCTTCATTGAGATGAGAAAGACCAGCCTGCTCATCTCATTGGATTGATAAATGGGCAGATGAGGCTTGTAGGTTCAATATGTACATAGATATATATCCTATTTTGCATGTGTTTCTTGGAGAATTGCTTGCAATTATGTGGGTTTTGGCTTTCTAATTTCTTAGGCACCTGTTGGCTGTTGATCATAACATGCCTTAGATTAATTTTATTATGGCTTGAAATGTTTTGGGGTTGCTTTGTTGCAGGTTGATTTTAGTATATAGTTTTACATGTTTTAGACTGCCAACAAATACATAATTTCGATGGACCACCCCTGATCGAACTCTGAGAATGGTGATGATAATGTTGGGATTCCTGACGATTTGCATTGTAAGAGGTCGGATGGGAAACAATGGAGATGTACTGCCATGTCTATGCTGGATAAAACAGTATGTGAGAAGCACTATATCCAAGCAAAGAAGAGGGCTGCCAATTCCGAATTGAGAGCCAGTCTAAAGAAAGCGAACAGGAAATCTTTCGGTGAAAGTGATATCTACTTGGAGAGTAAGAGTGACGACATGGATACACCACTTATTGATGCAATAGGTGGGGATGACCCTATTTCAGGGGCTTTTCCCAAACTAAGCCCTTATACTAATTTATTTTCCAAACTAAGGCTAAGTTTGGCATATTCAAAAAAAGTCAAAAAGTCAAAAAGTTACTATCCTATTTAAGTCACATCATCTTATATAAGTCACATCACTTTTCTACCACATTACTTCAAACCCAACCCATATTTCATAAAAAGTCAAAAAGTGTACTTATTTATAACATCCCAAACAATCCCTAAGTCTAGTTTGGCCGAATTTCCCAAACTAAGCTGAAGCGTGTTTACAAAACACGCTTTCAACATGTTTTTGGCCTAAACAGTGGAATTATGAAAGCGTGGTTAGAAAACACGCCTTTATTTAAGAAAGCGCTGTTACTATTAGCGCTTTCAGGTAATGATCGCGCGATTTGGAAACACACTTTTAATAGAAAGCCGTTATGAAATGGCCCACCTCCTCTTCATTTGCAACCACGCTTTCTACCTCCTCTCTTTGTTTTCCCCCAAAACCCCAACCAGAGGCAACCTTCCTCCCTCTCTCTGTCGCTCTCTGCTCTCTTTTTCTCTGGGTCGCTCACAGTCACTTTTCCTCTCTCTGTCGCTCTCTCTCTCTCTCTAGGTCGCTCACAGTGACTCTCCCTCTCTCTGTCGCTCGCTGCACCTTCGTCCCTCTCTCTGAGCTCGTCTCTCTCGCAGGTATGTTGGCACTGTCTCTCTCTCTCTCTCTCTCTCAGTTTGAATTTTATTTATGTTGATTTTGTTTGTGAAAATACGAATATGGGTAGAATAGTGAGGGAGGAAGTTTGGAAGATACCAATGTGGGTTAGGGCTAGGGTTCTGTGAATTCAAATTGGGGTTTTGAGAGGGTTAGGGTTAGGGTTAGGGTTAGGGTTCAATCTAGTGGTACATAGCTTTTGCCAAAGTGGTAATCAATTTTTTTCAAAGGAATGTGAATTCAATCCAGTGGTACCCCATTTTTTTGAGATGTATTATAGAACTTTTCTAAATTATTTATATATTATACTTTTTTCTCAAATGTTTGCATCACTTATAATGTATTTTGAATAATGATATTGCTATGTGATATCATTATTTCTTCCAATATTTTATACTCCAATATTTTGCTTGATTATAACAAAGGCCCAGAGAGATTCAAGTGCCATTTTTTGGGGTATTGTCACAGCAAATACCGGAGTTTCTCTTAACTCACAAATGAAGATAAATTAAGAGATCAAATCCCTTAATTACGGACATACATTGTCTTAGCCCGTAAGTAGCATTTGATTTTTCCTTTTGTTAACTTTGAAAGTTTGGAAATAATTGGGCTTATTAATTTTATTGTCTGTGCTGTTTAAGTGGTTGAACTGTAAATTTCATAGGTTTACTTGTATTTAAATTATTTTTTTTGGGGTGCTACAGGACATCAACTCTTGTATTAACTCATTAATTATTTAGGTTTACTTAAAAAAAAGTAAAAAATTCTTTTTAAGTAATCATTATTAATTATTTAGACATGCACAAAGTGGATGAACAAATCAAATGACATTAACATTTGATATGTTATCACATGTAATCTAAATTAATTTTTTGAGAAATCGATACACAAAATCTGAAAATTGTACAAACAAACTTGTTAGCCACCAGGAAGATTGGCGAATCAGTGAAATGAAATCTAAAAATTCCATAAACCAAACATTATGTAGAAAACAAAAATCAAATTAATAAAATGTAACAACCTGTATATATAATTTCACTTTCACTAAACTTGAAACACACTTACGTATATATAATTTAGACACACATATCACACTTATATTGCAATAGCAAAGTATTAATCACACAAACTAATCAATCAAATGTTATCGTAATAAAACCAATGCATTTGATTTGAAGAGTAAGCCGAAAAAAAAAAAAAAAAAAAAAAAACAAAAACCGCACTCACAAACTTCTAAACACACAAAAAGAAGTAAGATCAAATTGACCCATTTCAGTAAACCTAAAACACGCGTAAGAATAATGAGTTAATATTGTTCATTAACAATATTATTTAATGAGTTAATTAACAATATGAAATAATATTAACTCATTAATATTATTGTTATTATTAATATTGTTAATTAACGCGTAAGAATAATGAGTTAATATTGTTAATATTATTTAATGAGTTAATTAACAATATTATTGTTAATTTAATTAATGAGTTAATTAACAATATTATTTGATGAGTTCATTAATCAAGGAGTTAATTAACAATATTAAATCATTAATTTTTAACTCATTTAATGAGTTAACAATATTATTTAGGACATCATTAAAAGAACAATATTATTTAATGAGTTAATTAACATTAACTCATTAAATAATATTTTAACTCATTAAATAATATTAATGAGTTAATTAACAATATTATTTAATGAGTTCATTAATTAATGAGTTAATTAACAATATTAACTCATTAATTTTTAACACCTTTAATGAGTTAACAATATTATTTAGGACATCATTAAAAGAACAATATTATTTAATGAGTTAATTAATAATATTATTTAATGAGTTAATTAAAGAATTAATCATTAATCAACAATATTAATTGTATTAACTCTTGTATTAACTCATTAATTAATTATTTAGGACATCAACAATGATTACTTAAAAAATTATTCTTTTATTAATTATTTAGGTTTACTTGTATTATTGTTGGATTACAATTAATAATTACTTAAATAAAGTTCTTGACTCACAAGTAATTGTAATTGAATGAGTTAAAATCCATATAATTCTTTTAAAAGTAAATCCCAATATAAGTATATTATTAATATTTTAAGTTTTTTGTTTCATTGAAGCGAGTGTATGAAGAGTGTTCTAATTATCTTCTACTGGAGGGAAACATAATTCGGGATCCCGATGAAGGTGTGTGATATGATGCTGAGCCGAAAGGGATATATGGGGTGCAACTTGACACTATGCTTAACAATTTTGAGGAGATGTTCATGTCTAAGGTGGCAAGTTACGGCAAAAGTGTCCGATTGAACTTCAAATGTAGATATCCTTATCACTAGTGGCAAGCAATCAACAGATACAAGACATTATCGATCAATGACAATGAGACGTTGAACACCATATTAAGTATCGGTGCAAGTTTCCAACCACCAAATTGTTTGGAAGCGTACATTGATAAGGTGGTTGTACGTAATGCCCGAATATGAGACAGATGGATTATTGTCCCTTCACTACATTGTTTACATAGGGGATTGACATGACAGCGTTTCGGTCTCCTATGTATGCATCAGATCAACGTTATTCAGTGGTCTACACGCAACAGACATTTGAGGGCCATGGTGTGGAATCAAGTTCGCGTAGTGGATATGATTATGAATTTCCCAATAACATAGAAAATGAGCCCACCTGCAGCCATCATACCACTTCAGTTGAAGTTGATGGGAGTATGGCGGAAGCGGTGAACTATGCGTAGTTTGCTGACACTATTGCTGACAATGACATGTATGGTCCTGATGTCGCCCTAGACCATGATGAAAATGAAATGTTTGATGAAGAAAATTTATTGGTTAGATTAGATGATGATGAAGAAGAAGATGATGCCGACGGCCTCGTTGGCCCTGAAAATGTCTGGATCCCACCTAGACCTGAAATCCCTTTTTATGAGAACATTCACATGGGTGGTGATTTTAACATGAGTAGCCGTGATGTCGTTCCGCGTAATCGGATCTAGAACACTGAAAATGCAGAGTTGGACAAAGGGATGGTTTTCATCGATAAGAAGTAACTTGTACATGCTGTGAAATTGTACGACGCAAGAAATAATCGAGAGTATAAGGTCGTAATCTCCAAGCGAGACCTTTGGGTGTCTGCTTGCAAGCACGATTGTAGTCAGTGGTTGCGTGCATCTCTTAATAAGAAACATGATATTTTTGAAATAAAGCAGTATAGGGGTCTACACCATTATTTATACCCAAGGATGAACAGAGATCATATTAATATTGACTCCAGTTACATTGCTTCTCATCTTTTGGGACAAGTTACAGTGAATATAAAAAATAAATATATATATATGTTTGTTTATAGTGTTCAAACCCAAATAATCCAACTCATATTTGATTGTCGTATGTAAAATGAACCTCATATACCAATTAAGAATGGCATCGAAGATATCAAAAAGACTATGAACTAAAGTATATCATACAAGAAGGCGTGGCATGTAAGGTCAAAGGCAATTAGAATGGTATTTGGGGAATGGGATGAATCGTATAGGCATTTGCCTAAATTCATGCATGCATTACAGACATCTAATCCTGCCACCATCGTTAAATAGAAGCATAGATATATCGGAGGTACAACTATCAAGCCCATCTTCCACTTTGTTTTCTGGTCTTTCAAACCAGTCATTGATAGATTTAGATATTGTAGGCCTGTTATAACCATAGATGGTACATTCTTATACGGCAAATACACTGGTGTGTTGCTTGTAGCAATGATCATCACTGCCAATGGCAAAGTATTACAGCTTGCATTCGCTGTTGTCGACACAGAGAGTTTGAAGTATTGGTCATTCTTCATTTCAAATATTAGGGAACATATTGTCATGGACCGACATGGAGTGACTTTGATATCTGATCGAGCTGAGAGTATTTTAGCTACTGTGAGGCGGCATTGGCTGAATCTCTTGCTCCAATTTGTTGGATATTATCGGCACTGCCTTCGACATGTTTGTAGTAACTTCAACACAGTTTAAAAATAAGGAGTTGAAACAATTTCTATGGAAAGAAGGGAGTGCTCATCAATGACGAAAGTGTAATGCCTACTTAGAACAGATACAGGCCATTAACCAAGATGCCATCAATTGGGTCTGCAAGATGAATCCTGTGGAGTGGGCCCTTGCGTATGACAGTGGATATCGGCGGGGGGTATTGATCAGCAATGACGCAGAGTGCTTCAACAGTGTCTTGAAAGGTGCAATGAATCTACCTATCTCAATTATGGTTGAGTTTATATTTCGACGGCTCGTAAAATATTTTGACGAGATGGGAGCCCAAACAGAAATAGATGCACGGAATGAGTTCCAATACCCTAGAGAGATGCAAAAAACTATTGAGGAGGGCATCACAAGGGGAAATGCTTTCTAGTTGATATTGTACGACAGGTTAGGTTGTAATGTAAACTAAATTGTGCTTATTATGTTGTGAAGTTAATTACACCTACAAACATGACAATTAGTTTGTATTAATAATGTCTGATAGGCCTCGCCACGTCTTTGAGGTGCAAACATCTTTTCGCCATGGACGAGGTCGTAATACACAGATTATGCGCATGAATCAACCTACGTGCAATTGTGGCATATACGAGATAAGACACTATCCATCTTCCCATATGCTTGCTGTTATGTCTGAATGCAGTGACAATCCATTCGAATACGTTGATCCAGTATATAGGCTTCTTGTATACATGAGGGTTTGGGAAACTAAATTCAACCCAATACCGCATCAAGATTATTGGGATGATCCGCAGTGGACCTTAATGCTTAATGCACTTCGTCTGTGAGAAGTAAAATGGGGTCGTAAATCTATATCCCATATTCCGAATGAGATGGATATATTAGATAGGCGAAGTGTATTAGGCATTAGGCATCTATGTCCCGTAAATCTGTGTCCCGACCCCGTTTTACTTCTCATAGACGAAGTGCATTAGGCATTAAGGTCCACTGCGGATCAAACACCTATCTGATATATCCTTCTCATTCGGAATACGGGATATAGATTTACAACCCCGTTTTACTTCTCGCAGACGAAGTGCATTAGGCATTAAGGTCCACTGCGGATCATCCCAATAATCTTGATCTGGTATTGGGTTGAATTTAGTTTCCCAAACCCGCATGTATACATGAAGCCTATATACTGGATTAACGTATTCGAATGGATTGTCACCACATTTAGACATAACAGCGAGCATATGCGAATATGGATAGTGTCTTATCTCGTATTTGTCACAACTGCACGTGGGTTGATTCATGCGCACAATCTGTGTATTGCGACCTCGTCCATGGTGAAAAGATATTTGCACCTCAAAGACGCGGTGGGGCCTATCAGACATTATTGACACAAACTAATTGTCATATTTGTAGGTGTAATTAACTTCACAACATAATAATCACAATTTAGTTTACATTACAACCTAACCTGTCATACGATATCAACTGGAAAGTATTTCCCCTTGCGATGCCCTCCTCAATAGTTTTTTGCATCTCTCTAGGGTATTGGAACTCATTCTATGCATCTATTTCTGTTTGGGTTCCCATCTCCTCAAAATATTTTATGAGCCGTCGAAATGTAAACTCAACCATAGCTGAGATAGGTAGGTTCCTTGCACCTTTCAAGACACTGTTGAAGCACTCTGCGTCATTGCTGGTCAATACCCCCCGCCGATATCCACCGTCATACGCAAGGGCCCACTCCACAGGATTCATCTTGTAGACCCAATTGATGGCATCTTGGTTAATGGGCTGTATCTGTTCTAAGTGGGCATTACACTTTCGTCGTTGATGAGCACTCCCTTCTTTCCATAGAAATTGTTTCAACTCCTTATTTTTAAACTTTGTGTTGAAGTTACTACAAATATGTCGAAGGCAGTGCCGATGATATCCAACAAATTGGAGCGAGGGATTCAGCCAATGCCGCCTCACAGTAGCTAAAATACTCTCAGCTCGATCAGATATCAAAGTCACTTCCTGTCGGTCCATGACAATATGTTCCCTAATATTTGAAATGAAGAATGACCAAGACTCCAAACTCTCCGTGTCGACAACAGCGAATGCAAGCGGTAATACTTTGCCATTGGCAGTGACGATCGTTGCTACAAGCAACACACCAGTGTATTTGCCGTATAAGAATGTACCATCTATGGTTATAACATGCCTACAATATCTGAATCTATTGATGACGGGTTTAAAAGACCAGAAAATAAAGTGGAAGACGGGCATGATGGTTGTACCTCCAATATATCTATGTTTCCATTTAACGATGGTGGTAGGATTAGATGTCTGTAATGCATGCATGAATTTAGGCAAATGCCTATACGATTCATCCCAATCCCCGAATACCATTTTAATTGCCTTTGGCCTTGCATGCCACGCCTTCTTGTATGGTATACTGTAGTTCATGGTCTTTTTGATATCTTCGATGACATTCTTAATTGGCATATGAGGTTCATTTTACATACGACAATCAAATATGAGTTGGATTATTTGGGTGTGAACACTACACACAAACATATATATATATATATTTTTTATACTCACCGCAACTTGTCCCAAAAGATGAGAAGCAATGAACTGTAGTCAATATTAATGTAATCTCTGTTCATCCTTGGGTATAAACAATGGTGCAGACCCCTATATTGTTTTATTTCAAAAAGACCATGTTTCTTATTAAGAGATGCACCCAGCCACAACTGTAATCGTGTTTGCAAGCAGACACCCAAAGGTCTCGCTTGGAGGTTGCGACCTTATATTCTCGATTATTTCTTGCGTGGTTTAATTTCACAGCATGTACAAGTTGTTTCTTATCGATGAAAACCATCCCTTTGTCCAACTCTGCATTTTCAGTGTTCCAGATCCGGTTATGGGGAACGACATCACGGCTACTCATGTCAAAATCACCACCTATGTGAATGTTCTTATAGAAAGGGATTTCAGGTCTAGGTGGGATCTGGACATTTTCAGGGTCAACGGGGCCGTCGGCATCATCTTATTCATCATCATCATCTGATCTGGCTAATAAATTTTCTTCATCAAACATTTCATTTTCGTCATCGTCTAGGGCGACATTACGACCATATATGTCATTGTCAGCAATAGTGTCAGCAAACTGAACATAGTTCACCGTTTCTGCCATACTCCCATCAATTTCAACTGGAGTGGTATGATGGTTGCAGGTGGGCACATCTTCTGTGTTATTGTGAAATTCATAATCATATCCATCACGTGAACTTGATTCCACACCATGGCCCTCAAATGTCTGTTGTGTGTAGACCACTGAATAACGTTGATCTGATGCATACATAGGAGACCGAAACACTGTCGTGTCAATCCCCTGTGTAAGCAATGTAGTAAAGGGACGAGAATCCATCTGTCTCATATTTGGAATATTGCGTATAACCTCTTTATCAATATACACTTCCAAACAATTTGGTGGTTAGAAATTTGCACCGATACTTAATATGGTGTTCAACGTCTCATCGTCATTGATCGGTAATGTCTTGTATCTGTTGATTGCTTGCCACTGGCGATAAGGATATCTACATTTGAAGTTCAATTGGATACTTTTGCTGTAACTTGCCACCTTGGACATGAACATCTCCTCCAAATTGTTAAGCGTGGTGCCAAGTTGCATCCCATATATCCCTTTCGGACAGCATCATATGACACACCTTCATCGAAATCCCGAATTATGTTTCTCCTCAATAGAAGATCATTAGAACACTCTCCATACACTTGCTTCAATAAAACAAAAAACTTAAAATATCAACAATATACTTATATTGGGATTTACTTCTAAAAGAATTATATGGATTTTAGCTCATTCAATTACAATTACTTGTGAGTTAAGAACTTTATTTAAGTAATCATTAATTGTAATCTAACAATAATACAAGTAAACCTAAATAATTAATAAAAGAATAATTTTTTAAGTAATCATTGTTGATGTCCTAATTAATTAATTAATGAATTAATACAATTAATATTGATCTTTTAATGATGTTCTAAATAATTTTGTTAACTCATTAAATGAGTTAAAAGTTAATGAGTTAATATTGTTAATTAACTCATTAAATAATATTGTTAATTAACTCATTAAATAATATTTTAATTCATTAAAATAATATTAACAATATTAACTCATTATTCTTACGCGTTAATTAACAATATTAATAATATTAACAATAATATTAATGAGTTAATATTATTTCGTATTATTTCATATTATCTTTTAATTTATGTTCATTTGTGAGTTAAGAGAAACTCTGTTATTTGTTGTGACAATACCCAAAAAATAGCACTTGAATCTCTCTGGGCTTTTGTTATAATCAAGCAAAATATTGGAGTATAAAATATTAAAAGAAATGATGGTATCACATAACAATATCATTATTCAAAATATATTATAAGTGATGCAAATATTTGAGAAAAAAGTATAATATATAAATAATTTAGAAAAGTTCTATAATACATCTCAAAAAAATGGGTATCACTGGATTGAATTCACATTACTTTGGAAAAAATTGATTATCACTTTGGCAAAAGCTATGTACCACTAGATTGAATTCACAAAACCCTAGTCCTAACCCTCTCAAAACCTCAATTTGAATTCACAAAACCCTAACCCTAACCCACATTGGTATTTTCCAAACTTCCTCCCTCACTATTCTACCCATATTCGCATTTTCACAAACAAAATCAACATAAATAAAATTCAAATTGAGAGAGAGAGAGAGATAGTACCAACATACTTGCGAGAGAGATGAGCTCAGAGAGAGAGAGGAAGGTGCAGCGAGCAACAGAGAGAGGGAGAGTCATTGTGAACGACCTAGAGAGAGAGAGAGAGAGAGCAGAGAGCGACAGAGAGAGGGAGAGTGATTGTGAGCGACCCACAGAGAGAGAGAGTAGAAAGCAAAGAGGGAGGAAGGTTGCCTCTGGTTGGGGTTTTGGGGGAAAAGAAAGAGAGGAGGTAGAAAGCGTGGTTGCAAATGAAAGGGGGTGGGCCATTTCATAATGGCTTTCTGTTAAAAGCGTGTTTTCAAATTGCGCGATCATTACCTGAAAGTGCTAATAGTAATAGTATTTTCTTAAGTAAAGGCGTGTTTTCTAACCACGCTTTCATAATCCACTGCTTGGGCCAGAAACATGCTGAAAGCATGTTTTGTAAACACGCTTCAGCTTAGTTTGGAAAATTCGGCCAAACTAGGCTTAGTTTGGGAAACAAATTAGTATAGGGGCTTAGTTTGGGAAAAGCCCCCTATTTCAGTCTCTGGAAAAATTAAAAAAGTACTGAAAAATCTAAACATTTCAGAGATATTTATTTGTGATCATGTATCAATTTTACCTAGTAAATAGCAATCCCAATCAAACAATCAAAGACAAATCGGCACAATGATTTTACATGGAAAAATCACAATTGGAGTGTTTCCAATTGTGATAAAAAAAACCACGGGTAAAAGCCACACAACAATCCACTAAAAAAACACAAAGGAATTACATAAGTATACTCTCAATTACCTAGTGAATCCACGCCTGAATCGAACCAACCCCTATGTGCCTCTTCTAGCCTTGTCTTCACCTCAGAATTGTTTTGCCCAACGTTAAATCCACAACACCGATGTCGAATCTACGGCGATGAGCTACTTCGGAATCTACCAAAACTTCAGGCCCAAATTCCACGAAATCCACCGAAGAACAAATCTCTCTTTTGTGAATAACACAAAATAAGCAAACCATTTGATGAAAACCCTAAAAACTGGAAGAAGATCTGGAAATCGTATCCTAAAAACTAATTGAAACGCAGATTTATGGTAATCAGAATCGCGATCTTCGCTCGAGCGCAAGAATGGCCATTCAAGCGGACTGACTAAAACGCGTGTTTCAGAACAAGGATCTACGCTTGAGCCGAAACATTCAACTCCCTGTACTTTTGCAGGTGAGTGAAACTTCTAAAAGGTCGCGATCTCCACTTGAGCGCAGGAATGGCCACTTGAGCAGAACTTCGATTGCAATTTTGCTTTTCGATCCCCGACATAGTCAGCGAAGTGGCAAACATAATAGGATTAAAATCACAAACTCCTTTGCATAGACATAATTCAGGTTGGATTTGCATCTAAATACTCATAGTCTCACTTAAATAAAAAATCGAATAAAATTACAATTGAAAGGAGTTTTGTCAAATAGGATTACCAATAACAAAAACCTAACAAGTACCAAAAAACCAGGTTCATTATTCGCCTGAAACAACGTCAATGAGAAGTTTCTCCCCACGCAATCCTCTTAAGTTAAATGATGATCTACAAAGAGATGGTGTACAGTATGAAGAGAATAACAGGTCTTACAAGACACCACCCCCTTCCATTGTGGAGCCATCTAAAAATAGATCACAAAATGTCTTTGATGCTAGCACTATGATGGTGAGTTGAATTGTGATATTTAACGTAAAGCTTTTGTTATTGATGCTATTAGTGTTATTATCTTTATAAAATACCACCATCATGTCAATGGTTAAAGACTGTATCAAGAAGTGGGGAGTAGTGTAAAACTATCTGAGAGGCCAGTGGGTCCTCTAAGAACATTGCATTCAAGAAGAGTCTTTTCTGGATGCATTTTGATAATGAGGATTGATCCACTTATAAAAGTTTTTACTATATTTTTTTGTTATTGGTGATTTTATGTTGCTATTAGCTAACTTTGCTACACATCGAGGCAATCATCTCTTTTGATGGCACTACTGAGCCTTAAAGGATCTCTTGTCACCTTCTGCCGCTGTGTAGTTGCACTTGCAGAATCCTTATTGAGAATATTATGATGTCCAGTGTTGCCAGAAAATGCTCATATTTTAGGAATTTATGTTTTTGAATGCATGTTCCAAAACTTGGTACACTTTCATTTCAAAATAGTGAATCTAGCAATGCAATGCAATTCCAATTTTGTTTCCTATTTATTTCCTTGAAAGTTTCCTTAGGAGGGAAAAAAAATTATATAATGAACTAAGATCTAATGAGAGTGATGGAAAGATAAAATGTAAAAAAGATGGGCCATAATATTCCTAGAAATGCGATTTTAACATAATTAATTTTAAAAACAATAAACTATAGTTTATTAGATATATAAGGCCTCGTTTGGGAACATGATTTTTTAGTAACTTTTTGGCTAAAATATGATATAAAAAAAACTAGTATGTTTGGGATGATTTTTTGGTTTTTTATGAAAAGATGTGCAAAAAGTAGAAAGAAAAGAGAATCTTTGACTTTTTGGTATAAGTTGTTGGATTTTTGATTTTTTTAGTGATTTTTGGCTTTTAGGCTAAAAAGTGATGATGCTAGACGAGATTGTTAAAAAAAAAAAAATGCTTTAGAAGTGACTTAAATTTTAATGTTATAATCTTCACAAGTTTACCACTATCGTACCACATCTTAACACGTATGATGTATCACATTTTGATTCTTATTCCACATACCAAAACTATCTGTGTTCCAGTCATGTGTATTAACCTTCTTATCTTGTTGAAGTAAAAAAAAAAAAAATAATTCCACGTTTATCCTTCTTATAGTTTTTGTAACTGCATGGAGCTTAGAAATAAGCAATGTTCCCTTGCAATGGTCTCTGACTGGTCCTTTGATTCTAGTGGCATTTGTATTTCCCATTGTACTTTCGACAAAGTTATGATGGTAAGATCCAATAGGCTATATAGCAGACATATATGGTGCAAAGACATGACACAATTCAGATAGGCCAATACAGAGAATGGACATGACACGACAATGATGAGGCAATATATTAATATATCTATGTATCTTTTATGCATGATGTATAAGAAAAATATGTACAGTAATTTGTTTTTTTTATATAATGCATACTCCTATTTCTTGCTTTTTTAATACATTTTTTTTTTTTATTTTTTTATTTTTTAAACTCTGTTTCTATGTTATTTTCATTTGTTAAGAATTGTCCATTGTATATATTATGTTTATTGTGTACATTTATTCATTTTAGAAATGTTTCAACACATTTGGATTGTGTAAGTTGTGTTGCTGAGAATGCCGAACATTGTTACTATTAAGAAATTCACACCTCATAGATTGTGCCCAGGGGTGTTCGAGAGGCGTTGCCAAAATTTCTGCGAAGTGTCATGAAAATATATGAAATTATGAAGTTGAATATGTTTGGTGTTGAAGAAATCTTGGATTTGATTCTTGGATTGTCCGAGAAGTGTCATTGTTTGATGCATGTCCTACATGGACGTGGCTAGCCCTTAGTAGCAGGAAACTCCTAAGGGGCCTTGCTCCTCCCTAGAAGTTTCCATGCTGCTTAGCCAATAGGAAGTGGGGGAAGGGGAAGGCCAGGGTTCGAAATAATGAAAAGAACCTAAAACAGCAGGTGAAGTTTGAAAGATGGAATCTGTACTTCATTATTAAAAAATATCACAAATTAAGGGAGATAACCCGTCCAGGATAAGTTACAGTATCTTCGTTGCCTCTTGACATTGGTCCTTCTTGTAGTTAAGTAGATCCATCATGAACAATGCTTTGAAGTGGAGCTAGAAAGAAAGCTTTGAGGTAAGTAGCTTTTGAATTTTTAATAGCTATTGGAGTTTAAAAGGTTTCTACATTTGGCGTCCATAATGAAGTGACCTTCTGTACCTTTTTCTGCGGGAAACGAAATAGATCTTGTCAGGACAAAATTGAATGCAGATGAGCAGATGTGCTGGTACTCTCAATAATATTTATTGACAGTTCAGATTTAATTGTGTGTGAGCTCGTTTGCGGTGATTTATTGAATGCAATTTGATTTTATAATTTTGTTTTGTTTTGTTTTGTTTTTTTTTTTGTTTTAAATTTTTTGCATGGTGAAGATTGAGGGTTTGGTTGATTGTATGCCTTCTTGATGGGGCTAATTTGTTAGCAGATATAGAAGTATCATGTGAACTTCTGACATATCATTTATTGTGCTGCGTTTTCTTGCAGTGATTTTTGTAGGATCCCATTATTGATTATCATCGGCACTGTGCGAATTGCTCTTATGATCTGTGCCTTAGCTGCTGCCAAGATCTTAGGGAAGCATCTATCCATGGTGTCAAAGGAGAGTTGGAAAATCAGCTTGATGGGAGAACAGAGTATAAAATAACTGTAACAGAGCAAGTTAAACAATCAAAACTTAGGTTGAAGTTATCAGACAAGTTCTTTAATTGGAAAGCTAACATCAATGGCAGTATTCCGTGCCCATCAAAGGAGTATGGCAGTTGTGGTTGCCTGTCATTGACCTTAAAACGAATTTTTAAGATGAATTGGGTTGCAAAACTGGTAAAAAATTATGAGGAAATGGTTATTGGCTGTAAGGTTTATGTTACTGGCAATTAACAAGAAATTGGGTTTAACTCTAGGCTCTTCGAATATGCAAATAGAGAGAACTGCAATGACAATTTCTTGTACTGTTCAACTTCTGAAGATATAAAAGTTGATGGGATTGCAGATTTTAGAAAGCGTTGGATCTGGGGTGAACCTGTTATGGCTTGTTGATGTCAAGCTGGGATCCCATGGTTATATGGAGACAACAGGAGAAAATGAAGGATGATAGCAGAAATGTGAAGGCTACAGATTTCTTAGACTGGTTTGAGGTAGGCTTCATCAAACTCCCAATTATGGAATGGATAAAACTGACCCCTGATTGTTTATATTTTGTATATTGTTTCATCTATTGTATCTGGATCACATTTCTTGTGTTTTATTTTTTTATTTTTTCTCTTCGTATTATTGGGTTGGGTTGATAATTTGCTATTATGCTATGCCAAATGTTCTGATATCTGCCTGTTGTGCTTGATGTGTTGGTAGGTAAATATTGAGCTTGGTCAGTTTATCAAGGGATACTCAAAGGGTCGAATCCATGAAAATGGTTGGCCACGGGTGCGAATGCTGATGCAGTGGAATGCAGTAAGACGCCGATACGGCAAAATCTCAAAAAAGTAGAGACTTGATGCAGTACTAAGACGCCAATAAATATATATATTTTTTATTATATATGATAAAAATTATAATTTATAAAATTTATTATATATATTATATATGATCAATTATTATATTATATATATGATCAATTTTTATTATATTATTATATATTATATATCTTATATTATTTATATTATATTATACTTCTTATATTATATATATTATATATCTTATATTATTTATATTATATTATATATTTATCTTATATTATTTATTTGTTTTCACGGAGGTATAATATGCCTTATATTATATATATATTATATATATATATTATATTATGTATTTGTTTTCAGGGAGAAGTCCAAGACAAAGGGGACAGACGAAGAGAGAGAACAGAGGCGACGAAGAGGAATGGCGATCGAGAGACGAAGAGAGAGAACAGGAGAACAGAGGCGATCGAGAGACGGAGAGAGAGAGACGAAGACGATCGACGAAGATGATCGATCAACAGAGCAGAAGATCGGTCAAAGAGAGACGATTGATCGATCGATCGAAGAGAAAACCCTAGAATCCTTCTCTACACTATCAGGTTCGATCTCTTCTATCTCCTCTGTCTCTCTCTCGATTCCCTCTATAGATGTGTTTATGGTATGTGTAAAGCTCGAGGTTATCTCTGTCTCTATGTATAGATGTAGTTTTTGAGTATTTTTTTGGCCCGGAACGTACCCCATGGCGTACCCCCTCCGTAACCCCCGTACCCAAATGTAGCAGACGTACCATACCCCCTTTGGCCGTACCTGGTACGCGTGCAGCCGTACCGGTACGCGTACCCGTACCAGGTACGTACCCGGTACTCGTACGGCAACATTTCAGCCGTACCCGTGCTTCATAGTTGGCCACAAATGTTAAAGTTGAAGGACTGGCCTTCCTCAACTGCTTCTGAAGATTTTTTGTTGTATTAGAGACCCAATTTCATTAGTAAACTACCATTGCTTGAGTACATCCATTCCAAGTGGGGTCTATTAAATGTTGCTGCCAAATTGCCTCATTATTCCCTGCAGAATGATGTGGGCCCTAAGATTTTTATTTCTTATGGGATGAATGAAGAACTTGGTAGAGATTCAGTGAACAATCTCTATTTCAGTATGCGTGACATGGTGAGTTCCATGTTCTCCTTTCTTAGTGACCCATGTCCATCGTCCTTTAAGAAATATCTTCCCTTTGCATCTCATATGATACAATGGGTGGTAGTTTTGCAATTTCTTCCATTACCTACGCTTTTCTTCCTTTTGGCTGTATGCCATTATTCTTAAACATTTATAAGTGAATTAAGGAGTGAAAATGCTGATAAAAAGAATTAAAGGAGTAAAAGTGTAACTTATGCTTGAAATTATATTTGTTTTCCTCCTGATTTAGGTGGATTCACAATTTTAGATTACACTATTTTAGGGTTAAAATCTTGAATATATTATTTTTTTAAGTTAAAATCTTGAGTAGTCTATTTATAGTTTCATATGTAAGTTTTGAAAAGTAGAATTTTGGCCATCTTGAATTAGTTGGTTTCAGGTGGGGATGATACATTCTTGGACCAATTTTTGGACTTTGTAAAGCTTCTACCGTAGTTTGATGTGTCGGTTCACTTTTTGTACGTGGGCACCTCCTCGGTGCTCCTTTTTTATTATAATAATACATACATTCTTACTTAAAAAAAGTAGTTGCATATCAAACTTATACGTAACAATCTAAGGAGCCGAATTATGTACGAGGTGAACACATCTCCATTTTGCATATTGAATGATTCATGGAGCTATCACAATCGAACTTGTGTAGTAGTGCTAATGCAACCACCTGAATTTTGTGCCATCTTTAACAAAATACCCCTGAATGTAATGGTTGGTTACTTTACCCTCTGGTGGTCTCTTGATTTAATGTGAATTTGCGAAGTGGCGGAATAATTTGAAGAACAATCTCCTGAACTATGGTCAGGTATACCTTCTGGTGCATACATGTGAAGTAAAGTTAAAAAATTGGCAGCAGACAAAGATTGAGAAGATAACCTTTGAGGAAGCTGAAGCAAAAGAATCACCAGGAAGTCAACAAATTAGTTTGGATGAGGCAGGGTCACCTAAATTATGACTTGGTGTACAGGATAGACAAAACGACTGTGAGGCTAAGTTAAATGCACATAATGATGAGAGAATGGACGATCAAAGAATTGAAACTACTACAACTCTTGAAGAGAAAACTGTTAATTGTGAAGACTTGAACAGGGCTAGTAGAGAGATTTTTGAAAAGACTCAACCAGGAGCTCTTTGGGATGTCTTCTGTTGACTGGATGTTCCAATTGTGAAGACTTGAACAGGGCTAGTAGAGAGATTTTTGAAAAGACTCAACCAGGAGCTCTTTGGGATGTCTTCTGTTGAAGCTGATTGAGTATTTGAGAATTCACTGGAAGGACTTTGGGAAGACTGAAAGTCTAATAAATGACGTTGTAAGTTTAATTGGTTGTTTCTACTAATTTTAGATTTCAGATTTCTTCTACATTATTGATTTGAATTTTAGTGCATGTTGTTGATTCTACTCTTTGGATCCCAGGCAACGCGTCCTCTATATGATGCAGACATTTTCTTGAACAGGAATCATAAAAGAAAATTGAAGGAAGATTTCGGTATGAGAAACTATCAATGTTTACAATTTTCAGTAGTCTGACATTCTGCATGTGCCTTAGTGGTTGTGTTGGGTTATATTTTTTTGCCATTTGCTAGGTTTTGCTTAAAAGTTAGTTTGCATGGTCTTGGTCCTTCAAGTTGGACTGCTAAAACTTGAATCAGCTGTCCCTGACCATTAAGGGCATCTCGTAGGTTGATGTATAAAACTTTGGGCCCTGAGATCTGATCCTGCTGCATAGACATATTACACTTGCATAGAGCATAGTTGTTTTGGACTTTTCTTTTGAAGTATATAAATGTTTAGTTCCACATTTGCACTATTCTTTGGCCTTGTATTGAATGAAAAACACTGAAAATTGACTAAATGCTAGTTTACATGGCCAATGATCAGTGGATTGCAATCTGATACATATATATATTATTTTATATTTTTCTAAATGCTAATTCACAATTGAATGTGTTTTTTGATAAGACAAATTAAATGAAGTTTGTATTCTTTTTCAGGAGTAGAGCCATGGTCATTTGAACAGCATTTAGGGCAAGCTGTATTCATCCCTGCTGGTTGTCCTTTCCAAGTGAGGAATCTTCAGGCGAATTCATTGTAGTTATAGAATAACTTTAATTTATAATTTTGAACATTAAACATGAGTTGACAAAAAACAATGCCCGATTAGAACACTTAATGTGCCCAATTAGTAGTTATGGCTGGAGGATAATGCTTGTTAGATCACCAATTGTCCCAAAAGTAAGCTGGTAGGAAATGAGCTTAACACTCCCCCTTGTGTGAGATCGGTCTCCCACATAGGGAGCCAAACAAATTGTCTAACAAGGTGCAAAAAAGATATATAGAACAGAGAGCATTTGACGCAGGTAATGATAGTGACAAGGGGATCTCATGAAACTAGAGCTTTGATACCATGTTAGATTTCCAATTTTTCCCAACAATGTTATCCATGTTACGACTTTGGAGCCCTATGTATCAAGCATTATGAAAATTGTACTTTGACTTTATCGTACTCTTTGTTCGGAGGTGCCATTTTTTTTTTCTTTTTCTTTTGAGTGTGTTAGATGGGTGGTAGTTTAATCATATGTGTGGCAAATAATGCTGGTTGTGTTGCTGAAAAGTGCCATTTGCTTTGAATGTTCACCTCTATTCGTATAGAAGTTCATTTTTCTTAAACAGTGCTTTTTGTTGGCACATGTTATATTCATGAAATGTTCATTGCATGTTATCCAGGGCCAACCATGTGTTGGCCATCATACGGGAGATGTGGATAACATCTAGTCCCTCCCCTTTGTAGGTCGAACTGCAATTAGGGAGCAAAGTATTTTAATGCCTTGGCCTTATACCTGAGAATGTGATGTAATAAGAGACTTCTATGACTTGGTTAGTAACTTGAATACAAGTGAGACCATATTTATCTTTAACTTTGGGGGCTAGGGCCTAGGAAGGACATTAAGTCTATCTTGGTACACAACAGGATTATTGGAGTCATATGTTGCAAGAGACTGGGCACTTCACTCCTTGCGAGTTCTGTGCCTTAGCCAGTCCACAAGGGAGAGAGAGAGAGAGAGAGAGAGAGAGAGAGGTCTTTCTAGAATCATGAGGTCCCTTGGGCCATCTGTCATGTTTCCCACCAATGGAGGACATGGGTTCCTACCAGCGTCCTATGGCTAGGCTATGGTTTGCAAAGTGACCGCTTCCTGGCAAAGAAGTTTGCTTCGTACAACTTGAGCCTAAAGTTGGGATGAAAATGATGTATTGATACCCTTTCAATAATACATTTTACTTGACATCACTTGAGAGCCTAAAATATTTCATTCAAACAGTTGTTTTTTCAGCAGTTGCAATGAGTTTCATCCCTATTACAAGATTTCTTATGGGAATCTGAATATCACTAGCCATTGAGGTGTTTTCTTTTTGGGCTCTCTTTGTTTCAGTAGGACTTCTGTTTTGGGCTTTCTAATCATGCTTTAAGAGAAATGGAAAGTATACTAGGGACCTTAGAGGATTCTTAAGGAATTGTTTTCTTTTGAATTGCATTTTTTCCTGTCATTGAGGAGGGACCTTACTAAATTAAGGTTTTTTGTTTTTGCAACAACAATGAAATTTGTAGAGTGGCTTTAGCATTTATGACAATAAATAGGCAAATTGCTTCTATGTTCTCTGTGGTTTTTCATTTAGGCAAAAATACCCCAGTGGTTTAAGAAAAGTGGTAGGGGACCTCCCTTGCCACCACATTTTGTCCATAAAAGCAGTCAAATAAATGTACGTTGAAAATAATCAAATAAAGGTTGGAAATAATGACCTTCAGTAGTGAATTAGAAGGATGTAAATGCCCTCATCTTCTTCAAGAAATTGGGTGAGCCTCCTCTTTCTCTACATTCATCTCTACCCAAACAAATAGTACTATTCTCTCTCTATTTTATTTTCTTTGCCGCCATAGTTGCTGTATTTCATGGCCATGATGATGAATTAGATCATGAGAAGGAACCAATCAAATTAGAGAGTTATGTGATTGTCTGGTGACAGGTTTGGCTGCAGCTTGATTTTTCATTGGCCAACAATGGAAAAGTTAATTGGTCAAATTCACTTGAATACATGATGTAGGATTGCCCTGGAATTTATTTGTGTATGCTATACATGTATTGGCATATAAACATTCACATATATGTTTATACATATATATGGACACGGACTGTGTTGTTGCTGTTTGAAATGATAGTGTATATCCATATTGAGAGGTGTCGGGATATGGGAGTGTTACAGCCCTATGGGCGATAGTGGGAGTGGAAGTGGAGGTTAGGGGTTGTGTGGTGGGTGTGAGTGAGGCTTGGTGGATGTGGTGGTTTTTGGGTAATGGTGATGGACAGTGTTAGTGATCACAGTTGTCAAATTGCTTTCGGATTCAAGTGACCGTTTAAAGGGGTCCCACTCCTTTTTATTTCTAGGGATTGGATGTTTGTGTGCGATGCATAGTTTTTGTTTAGATTTTTTTTGAGTTATACTTGTTATCTTTTTGAGGATTCCTTATCCTCTTTTGTACTAAATCTATTTTTTTTCAATAAAATCCCTTCTGCTGCTGATAAAAAAAATAAATAAAAAAAGAAGTAATTGGTTTTATTGCTGTGCTATGTTAGGGCTCCAGGGATTGTGAGAAGCCAATCTCTCAATTTCACAACTGTTAGATTTGTGTTGTGTTGTGTTGTTGATACTTTGCTATGAGCTCTATATATATTTTAAAATTCAACCTCTTATAATATGACCCCCAAAATTAGCTTTGGACAAGTAAAATCAGATCCCGGTATGTCCCAAAGTGTGTCCACACCGTGTCCAATGAAAAAAATTACTGAAAAAAAGGGCATGCCATGTGGCATGTCAGACACGTGTCCTTTCCGTGTCGGTGTCCGAAATGCGTGTGACAAGGCTAACAAAACACCCATTTTGTAGTGTTAGTGCTTCATAGGGGGCATGTAAGTCATGTAAAAAGTCATTTCATAAGCAGTCCCATTCAAAGTGCTTGCATGAAAAATGCTTCCTCGTAAAGAGTTGCAGCAAATCTTCTGTAAGGGTCTGGCATCGCGAAGATTTAATTACAAAAGAAACAAAGAAAAGAAGAACAAAAATCAATGAATGTCCACTAGAAATATATTCATTTGTATGTAAAATGTTTTTTCTTGTGGAAGTTAGTAGTTTATAGCTATCTGTTAATTTTGACATTTCCTTGTAAATTTGCAGTCCACAGTCCAGTTGGGACTTGATTTTTTATCTCCTGAAAGTCTGGGCGAGGTTGTAAGGTTAGCTGAAGAAATACGCTATCTTCCAAATGATAATGACAGAAAGCTTCAAATGTTGGAGGTCAGGAGAAGGAAATTTTCCTTAGAAGTACCGAGTGCTTTCTTTACCTTTCCCGCTAATGTTTTTTATTCCTCTCCATCCTTTTTTCTTTTCTTTCATTTCTCATCCATTGGTTCGCTTTGTGGCCTTGTTTATATATCAATGAATTTTCTTAGATTCTTAGTTAGTTTTGATGCAGGTAGGAAAGATATCACTATATGCTGCAAGTTCAGCGATTAAGGAAGTCCAAAAGCTTGTGCTGGATCCAAAGTAAGCAAACAAGACCTTCATTTTATGCTCGTCTTTCAAGTTTCAAGACTTTTTGTTTATATATTTATATATATTTTTCAACTTGAAAGGAAACATGTGCAATTGTCATTTGACTAGTGGACTTGGGTAGCAACTGCTTCACCCATAAGCAAGGGTCCGCAGGAGAGTGTCACATGCCAACGTTAAACCTGGTAGTATAGGCTTTGAAATTGTTTAAAAACTTTTAGGCAATGGGAATGTGATTATGGGTTCCATGATTATAGTTTTTGAAATCAATTGGAATAAGAAAGTGATTCCTGATTACCTATTCTAGTAGGAATCACATTCCCAAACCAATTAGGAATATGATTCTCCCACTTTCCCATGAGAATTTCGTATTTCTGGAGAAATGTTAGCCATTTAAGAGTAAAAAATAAAAATTGGATCCATGATTTAAAATTTTATCATTTTACCATAGAGAATTCCTAACGAAACCAAACAATTGTATAACATTAGCACAAGAATTTTATTCTCACTCTCCCCTCAAGGTTCATGTCACCCAAACATAGCCTTAAGGGAATCTTCCATGCTTGCTCTTTGCCTTTGCATGCATTGTTATCCAAACTTTGCCTTAGGGAAGCCTTCCATGCTTGCTCTTTGCTTTCGTATGCATGCATGAAGTGTTGTTATTTGAAATTTTTATTTTCATTAGTCTTCCCCTTTTGTTTGTTATGTTAGTAAAAGGCTCTTTGGTCACATATCTACTGCAGACTTGGTGCAGAGCTTGGATTTGAGGATCCAAATTTGACTGCAATGGTTTCAAAGAATTTAGAGGAGGTGGTTAAGCGAAGACAGATCACTTGTGTTTGAATTAGTAAATGTACAGAGCTCGTTATTTAGGTGAAATAGAATTCAATATCTCAAGTTGGGATGAGAATCCATGTTTTATAGTGTAAAACGTGTAAATATGTTTGTATGTAGTCTTCTTTTGAGCTTTCAGTGCCCTCTGACATCAAGAAAATACCATGGCATTTTTACAATGAATATAGGGAAATTTGATAGATAACCTTATTGTAAGGATATGTTCTTTGTAGAATATTAATGTTTAATATTTTTGTGATTAATGTCGGATTACAGGGGTACTATTTCATTTGTTTAGTATCTATTTATTGGCTTATTTTTTAGCGTGTCAGCAAGAATTAAAAAATCTTTACAGATTAAATTCAAGCTAATTATCAAGCGATTGTGTTTGATGGTTCTTTTTCCTTAGTTAAGAGGATTTCAAAATTGCCAAGTATACAGAAAAGAAAAATTAAAAGGAGTGAGACGGAGAAAGATGATTGAGTGAACAATCAAAGTAACAATTAATTACCTCTGCTCCTATGCTTCGAAAAGCAAGTGTTGAAAATAAAGTGCAGGAAATATAAATGACAAGAAAAAATAGAAATCTATTGTCTTTAATTTGAGTTGGATCCTTTTTTATAATGTAGCCATGAATAATTATTTATAGGTAAATATTTGTAGGAAAAAACTACCTAATAACTACCATACCCTTCCATCTTTCACATTTCACACTTCATGATCTTCCACTCTCTATGTCTTTATAACTTCCTTTAATCTCCAATTCATGTTTCATATTCTCCACTTTATCTTCCATCATCTTTTCACGTGTATTTAATGATTCATACCTTCTCATAACCTTCAAATGAATAGGAGAGTGTCACGCGTCTTGCAATTATATAGATAATAATTAATAATGAAATTATTTATTTATGGTGCCAACACTATTTATGGTGACACTTGACTTTCCTAACATTTGGTTATATTTAGTTAATGCTCTGACTTTTGAGTTTTCGCCCTAGTTTTTTCGGGTGATATGTAAAAATAGATTATGAGAAAAATTTGATATGCTCTACATGTGTATAAATTCACCGGGCATGCTTTGGATTTGTATGAGTAGTTTCTTGTATCTGCTGGCTGTTCTTGGAGGTCTGCATATGACCACCATGGACAATAGAAAGTGGAAAATGAATCAAAATTGTTGGATCTTAAGTCTTTTTTGCTTATCATAATTGGGATAAAAAACAATCAAAAATGGTTTTAGTAAATGAGATGATTCTTTGTACTATTAATGTTACAATTGTGGTGATTTTTTTTTCCCAGAAGAGGAAGATCATTCTCTTCTATCTTCCCGTAGCCCTTCGAATGCCCCTTCTGAAGGTGGTTTGGAGGACGTAAAATTGGAACATTTTTGTAGTTGAAGGAATTAAAATATATAAATTCATAAGTGAGAGGTCAATTGGTATTTGCTAATAGTTAATAGTCTTAGGCACCATTTGGGAACCCAGGTTTGGAGCTAAAATGTTTTCAAACACCAAAAAAGCCAAATAGCCTCAAACAGTAGCCTAAGCCACTGTCATGTGGTTAACAGCTTGCTACTATCGTAGTAAATAACAATTTTACCCCTTCAGACCAATTTTGGGAAAATGTGAATGTCTTATGTTAGGGGCAAATTTGTCATTTTAGTTTCAAATATATTTTCAATACAATAATCAACCAAAAAATTTAACCCAATTTTCCAAACACAAAAACTAAAACAATATACTACAATAGTCAAATAGTCAAAAAGTTAAAAATAAAAAAATAAAAAAATAGTCACTTCTCAAATAATGCCTCAGTGTAATTAAAGTTAATAGTACTTGTTGGATAACATTTTAAAAACAGTGCGAACTAGCTTGGAGGAAAGACTTTGAATTTTAGGACATTATTATATAAGTTGTTGATCAAAGAGTCTTAGTGTAATTAAACATTTTTAGTTAATAGTACTTGTTGGATAACACTTGAAAAACAGTGTAAACTAGCTTGGAGGTGTAGAAGGAGAGAAATTAAGACGCGGACTGAATTATTGAAGTTGTCTCAATTAGGCGAATAAGTATCATTAAATGAATATAGGTCAAAACCCAAAAGAAATAAGTCAACTAGAAGACCAAACCAAATCCAACTTGTTCGGACCAAATGGGCCAAGACCATGAAGTGGCCAAAGGAACTTGTTGAAGTACTACTTGCCGAGGTCCAGTTGCTTAGGTAAACCCTACCTTAGTGTCGCCATTTTTATTATGCCATCGCCGTGGCAATTCGAGCATCTGCAACTACCTTTTAAGGCATAACAGCCTTGGAGATAGGCCTTCTCCATACAAGATAATGCACAAACACTCGGCGCTGATAGCAGGCCCAAACGTTTACTGGTAGGAGCTGAGAATAGGCACCAAGGATGCCAGTATACCACGACGACCTCGTAAAGATGGGAGTATGGTAGCCTGAAAGCAAGGGATTCCTTTTCCATATACCCAGGTCAAGGGCCTGCTTTGGTTGCACAAACAGGACCAAGGAAGCCCCCTTGGGCTTGGTACGAGGCACAACACTTGCTGGTCCGCGTTCTAGGAAACTGGGGAGTTTGTGGTTAAGTGGCTAAGGGTGGAGGATGTGCTGAGGTAGACACTAGTATGGTTGATAGCAGGTAATAAGTCCTAAGAATACATGTCTTACGAAATTGAATTGAGAAGGCGGACACCTGTTGAGGTTCGTACCAAAAACGCACATATTGAGGTTCGTGCTAAATAGATAGTACAGTGGCATTTGTTGAGGCTTTATGCCAAATAGATAGTATATGTCAAGGGACACGTGTCTACCAAGGCTTGGTGGTTTAGGATGAAATATCTCGCGACACATGTCACTGCATTGTTTGGCCACTTGGTATATTCTGGTATTAATGAAAAGCTTATAAATAAGGCCCAATTTTCAATATTCAAGAGAGAATGTTTTGAGAATTTGGGGGATCTGCTACCCATTTGATTGCACTGCCATTTGCTTCTTCTGGACCACTTGCTTCACCCTCACTCGGTTACTCACTGTCCAACCTTCCCAAATTATTAACCCATTAACATACCTTTGCCTCTTTAAATGATATTATTATTACTGTTGATTTTGGATTCCACAGAAGGAAACACTTTGAATTTTAGGATGTTATTGTTTAATTCGTTAATCAAATTTCACTGTTTAATTAGTGAAATGACATCATTCACATTTGCATGAACAACTAGCTCTCAAATTTCAGATTCAAAAGTTGTCAAATCTTTGTAGTTTATCATCATGAGTCATGACACTACTAGTGTGGCCTGTTCATCCATTGACTACTACTTTTCCAATGTTGATGTGTGTGTGTTTTTTTTTTTTCCCTTCATTTTTTGGTTGGACTTTGTAGTTTCTTCCAGACTAGGACTTCAAAAAAAAAAACAAAATAAAAAATTAATGCAAATTAAAAAAAGAAATTCACTTAAGACAAAGTTCAGAAAAAATGTGACTTTTTTGTTGCTAAATAGAGATAAATTTTGTTAAAAAATTGATTTTTCATTGTCAACTAAGTAGGCAACCACTAGGTTTTTTTTGGTTTAACTAGAGAAAAAGCGGCTAAAAAAGCCGTTAGCCAAACATGACATTAGAAGACCTTTTGTGTAACTATTGGTGACATGCTTGGAGTGGCTGCATGAAGGAAAGGGCAACTATTCAAAAAGATAGGAACTGCTAATACATGCTGAAGAGTTTTAGTTTTTAAATAGTAGAAGAAAATTATAAGTTTTAGTTTTTAACTAGTAGAAGAAAATTATAGAAAAATATTTAAATCATTAGTGTGACTAAATCCAGAATGAATGCAATGTTGCTAGCATAAAATTATGGACAATTTTTCTTTTCACTGTATATATATTAGGTAAAGTCGTGTACATCTATTGTCCTTTTCAAATCCATTTAGCAAGATTCTTGGGTACTAGGTCAGTCTTTTTTATATTATTTTTTAGGATTGAGTAAGTGTTAGACTTATTTCTTTTGATAATTTATTTAATTATGTTTTAATTTATTTGGAAGAGAAAAATAGAATCAAAATTTATTTTGATGATTTATTTGAAAGAAAAAAATAGAATCAACATTTATTTTGATGATTTTATGTTTTAATAAAATCAAAATTTATTTTGTCCCATTACTTCTCACCTAAACCTTTATCCTAAATATTGTTAGAATGTATTTAATATTTGATTAAATCAGGAGTTCAAATAGCTCAAAAACAGAGATTCAAACAGCCCAGCGCAACAACAGTTCAAAAGGTTCAAGTGAAAGATATTCAAATTTGTAATAATGGAGTGGAAGATATTCAAATTAGTAATGATGGAGTACAGCGGTTATAAACGGTTATAAATTCAAATGAATACAACGGCTATAATTTTCATTACATATACCAAAGCCTCTAATGTAAACAAGTTACAAAAAAAAACTAAAAATATTCTTTGATCTATGATCACTCACATCTATTTTCAGAAATTATACACTGAGCCTTATAGCTTTAAACCCATCTTTCCTATATGAGATTTATAGAAAAATCAAAGTTTCATTTTTATATATATCTTTGAGAGATAATTCTTGTAGCTTTCTGTGAAAGCAAAAACACTTTCTTTTCAACCTTGTAAGAGTGTAGTACACTCAGTATTCTTGACTTAGAAAGTCTGTGTAAAATCCGTGGGGGATTGCTCCATTTGTAAAGAGGTTGCTAACACCCCCGTGAAGCTAGAGCATAGTGGAAAATCTCAAGTGAAGCTTGAGGAGTGGACGTAGGCCGAGTTGAAACCGAACCACTATAAATTTGTTTGCCTCTTTCTCCCTTATCTCTTTATTTTATTTAAATTGCTGTAACTATATTTCACATTTTCACTGTGTTAAAATCATTAACTGACATAACTGTTAGAACACTTGTCTTAATTATTTTTATTTCATTAACTATATTTATCTATTGTGCTAGTCATAATTTTTATCAGGGTATTATTAATTTTTAATTGTAAAAACCTATTTCATCTCCTTTTAGGTTGTCTTTGGGATTACAATTGGTATCAGAGCCTAGACTCTTGTTTTAGATTTAACCATCTAGGAGTTTCGATCCATTGCAACCTTAGTTGAAGGACAAGCCACAAATAGGCCACCATTGTTTGACGGAAAAAACTATAATCATTGGAAGGATAAGATGACCCTATACCTACAAGCCACTGATTATGCCATGTGGATTATTGTCATCAAAGGTTCAAAAATTCCTACCAAATTAGTAGACAATATTAGTGTACTTAAAACTAAAGATGAATGTGATGAGAGAGATAATAAATTATTGCAAGCCAATGCTAAAGCCAAACTCACCCTTGTTTGTGGATTAGACTCTAAGGAGTATAATAGAATTTCAAGTTGTGATTCGGCAAAAGAAATTTGGGACAAACTTGAGGTAATGTATGAAGGTACAAACCAAGTGAAGGAATCTCGTATTGATATGTTTGTTCATAGTTATGAATTGTTTAAAATGAACTCTGATGAATTTATTTCAAGTATGTGTACTAGATTTACTGAAATTGTAAACTCTTTGAAATCTCTTGGCAAAACTTATACTAACAGTGAGTTGGTAAGAAAAATTCTTAGGTATTTACCAAAGAATTGGGAAGCAAAGGTCACGGTCATTATAGAAGTCAAAAATCTTTCCACACTTGGATTGGATGAGCTTATGGGTTCTCTTATGACTCATGAGATCACCATGAAAGGACATGAGGGTGTTGAAAACAAAAAGAAAAGTGGAATTGCATTCAAAGTCTCATCAAATGAAGAAGAACATGAAACCTCCAATGAGAATGAAAGCTATGCCATGTTTAGTAGAAATCTCAAAAAGCACTTCAAGAAAAATAATTATGGAGGAAGAAGACCTTTCAAGAAAGAGTACAACAAAGATAACAAGAAAGAGCCTATAATTTGCTATGAGTACAAAAATCTTGGACATATGAAGATGGATTGTCCAAAATTGAAGAATCATGAAAAAAACTACAAAAGAAACAAAAAGGCCATGGTAGTAGCTTGGGGAGAAAGTGAAGATGAAAGCTCAAGTGATGAAATTGAAAATGAAGTAGCCAACTTATGCCTCATGGCTCTTGAAGATGAAGACTCTACTCAAGATGATATAACTACTCTTTATGAAGAATTTGAAAGTGCATTCCATGAATTACAAGATGAATTTAGAAAAGTTTGTGCCAAAAATAATGTGTTGAAGAAATCTATTGCATCTTTATCTATTAATGTAGAAGAATTAAAGAAATAAAAAATTGTTTTGAAAAATGATTTTGACACCATCTCTAATGAGAAAACAGCTTTAAAAAACAATGTTGATGATTTAACAAAAATACTTGAAAATTTTGTAAAAGGAAGAGACAATCTTAACATGCTTCTTGAAAATCAAAGGCGGGCATTGGATATGACCCTATTAAAAAACAAAAGAATCTCAATACAATTTTTGAAAAGGCACCTCTCATGACTCACTCTCATATTACTTGTCATTATTGTAGAAAGAAAGGCCATTATATATCTTCTTGTCCATTCAAAAATAATATAAACATGGGAATTAAAAAGATTTGGATTGTTAAGGGATCTAACAAAACTAACCAAGAAGGACCCAAGAAACTATGGGTACCAAAAACCAACAGTTGATTGTCATCTTGTAGGTTTGTTTTAAGTCCAAAGCTAAAGAAGGGAAGTGGTACCTTGATAGTGGATGTTCCAGAGACATGACCGGAGATAAATTATTCTTTACTAAACTATCATCGAAAGATGGAGGATTTGTTACTTTTGGAGACAACAAAAAAGGAAAAATCATCGGTATTGATAGTATCGGTATTTCTCCTAACCCTTTTATTGAAAATGTTTTACTTGTTGATGGACTTAAGCATAACCTACTTAGTATTAGTCAACTATGTGATAAAGATAATCGAGTTATTTTTGATAAATCACATTGCACAATTGAAAGCACAAATGATCATAAAGCTTTATTCGTTGGTAATCGCCATGATAATGTTTATATTTTTCATTTCAATGATCTCTATGCTAGTGATGTTAAATGTTTATATGTTATTAATGAAAATAGTTGGTTATGACATAGAAGACTTGGTCATGCTCATATGGATTTAATTGCTAAACTTTTGAGAAAAGATTTGGTCATTAGACTTTCAAAAATTAAATTTGAAAAAGATCATTTTTGTAGTGTTTGTCAACAAGGAAAACAAATTAAAACATCATTTAAATCAAAATCTCACATTTCCACAACTAGACCTTTACAACTATTGCATATGGATTTATTTGGTCCCTTAAAGACATCTAGTCTAGGTGGTAAACATTATTGTCTTGTTATTGTTGATGATTATTCAAGATTTACATGGGTTATGTTTTTAGTACACAAAGATGAAACATTTTTTTCTTTCACAAAACTCTGTCTTAGAATTCAAAATGAAAAAAGGCTTTCTTATTACTAATATTCAAACCGACCATGGTAGAGAACTTGAAAATGAGAAATTTGAATTGTTTTGTGATGAGCATGGTATTGGACATAAACTTTCAGCACCTAGAACCCCTCAACAAAATGGTGTAGTAGAAAGGAAGAATAGAACTTTAGAAGATATGAGTAGAACAATGCTTTGTGAAAATAATCTTCCTAAATATTTTTGGGTCGAAGCCGTTCACACCGCATACTATATTTTAAATCGTACATTAATTAGACCTATTCTGAAAAAGACTCCTTGTGATAACCATGTTCCGTATTATGCTAATTGGTCCTTATTATGAACGTGATTATGTGTTTGATATGATTTTGTGTGCCATTTATGTGAAAATATGTGGTTTTAAATTTCTATCTGTTCACCGTAGGAATATCTGTTTGATTATCTGCTTTGGAATTTAAATTGAAGGCCTTATCAGCTATAGAAACCGAAATTGACTGCGCTATTGTGATTGGCATAATTTTTAGAACTTACAGTGGAATTTAATTGAAAATTGATTCGGATCAGATTAATTAGATTAAATTGGTGCTACAGTGTTCAATTATTTGATATTGATAAATATAACTAAGGGAGCTTTTTAATAGGGGCATTATACACTCACATTCATGGGTTTGAGTTCAAAAATCAGATTTTACACCTTAGAGTGAGAGAGGGTCGGCTAAAGAGAGAGAGTGAAGGAAATTGAAGTTTTGACCTTAAAGTTTGAGTAATTTGAAGACCAACTCAAGAATTAAGCATAAGTTTGGAAGATTAAAGCTCCTAGGTGAGTAATCAACCCTTAACTCATGAATTTGAGTTGTGATTTTGTGAATTGAAGATTAAATGGTGAGTTAGATCATGAGTTGAGTTGATTAAGTTGAAATTGAAGTTGATATGTTCATGCATGCATAGAATTACTATGAATTGTCATGAATTTACATAATCTAACATGTAGCATGCCAATTATACAAGATTGGGAGTTTGATCATACATGCAAGCATGGTTTTGTTGAGTTTTATGAAAATAGACACCATTTGCATCATTTGAAATGGAATTGAAGTCAAATTGACATGTATGTTTGAATATTGAAGATATGGAGATTATACGAAGTTTGAATGCATGAGCCTTTGTTATACAAAGAAATGTTGATTAATTTTAAAGATTGGACCATGATTTTGAATAATTGGCCTCATGTTGTTTACATCCATATGCTATATGATGTATTTGCATGTTGTTGGTGCCTTAATTTGAGCTTTAAAGCCTTTGAATGTTGAATTTGAGCTCAACAACAATTCTGGATTTTCTAGAATTTGGGATGTCCGCTCGAGCGGGGAAGGCGTCGCTCGAACGGGAAATGCGAGCTCCTAGAACTTTTTGCAAACATGATGTCTGCTCGAGCAGGGAGCTATGTAGAATGACCTTCAGCTCGAACGTCCGAGTTCGCACTTGAGCGTAAAAATGGGGCAACCAGTACTTTTGCAGACCTAATGGGTCCGCTCGAGCGAAAAGTCCACGCTCGAGCGGGGACCCCTGTTTCTGAAATTTTGTAAATATGTTCTGTGTTTCATTTTCCGTTCTCTTTCACTTCTAAGTACTCTTAGGCTTGCATTAAGCATTGTAAATGAGTTAAAAGGATAAGAATGAAGCCTAAAGAGGAATATGTGAATTAAGAACGAATTGAATTGTTTGTGACCCATTGTGTTCATGGAATGTGTAGGGTCGAGCTCCAGGGCAAATCATCCAGCCGATCACTGTGAGTAATATCTTAATAAAGATATCTGAAGTATGTTATTTGTCTAATTACTTACTTCTATGTAAGTCTCATAAGTTCTTTAATTCAAATGAAAGTATGAATGGGCCGAAGGCCAGTTTGACATAAATGAAAGTATGAATGGGCCCAAGGCCGGTTTGACATGAACAAAAGAATGAATGGGCCAGAGGCCAGTTTGACATGAATGAAAGTATGAATGGGCCGGAGGCCGGTTTGACATGAACTAAAGAATGAATGGGCCAGAGGCCAGTTTGACATGAATGAAAGTATGAATGGGCCAAAGGCCAGTTCGACATGAATGAGAGTATGAATGAGCCCAAGGCTAGTTTGACATGAATGAAAGTATGAATGGGCTCAAGGCCAGTTTGACATGAACGAAAGAATGAATGGGCCAAAGGCCAGTTTGACATGAATGAAAGAATGAATGGGCCGAAGGCCGTTTGACATGAATGAATTGGGCCCGAGGCCGTTCGATATGTTTGGAACCGCAGTTACTTGACCTATGTACATATATATATTAGATAGAAATATGAATTGGGCCAAAAGCTGTTTGGTGCATATTGTTCTAAGTGCTATTCGTGTAACTTCTTTATTTGATATTATTCACTGGGCTTTCGCTCACGCTCATTCATGTGCCTGTAGGTGAGCCAAGGGAGGTCTAAACCCAGCCTCAGTGAAGTTTGTGAGAAACAACCAAGGTTTTGGAGAGTCAGCCATACGTCTCACGGACGAGACTTGTTTTTGCCTTTTGCTAGTTTGTTATCTTTTGTCATGTTGGCGAGAACTTTGGTTTACAGTTGTATATAGTTTTGATTGGCTGACTTAGACTTGAATGATCCTGTATGTACAGAACTTTATGTTATTACATATCTTGATATGAGTTATTAACATGTGTATGTATGGATTGTTATGATGTGCCATGTAAGCACAGCTCTATGGACAAAAGTTTGAAACTGCTTCCGTTTGGCCCCTTTACTCTGATGAGTTATGTCTTGTTTGGTTTGAGGCCGTAGGTAATCCCTTGATTACTGGCCGGTTATGTCCTTAACCCATAGGGGCGGGTTCGGGTAATGACAGAGTGGTATTAGAGCACGAGTTAATAACTCACACACTTGTCCAAATAAGCAATAAGCGTCTATATAAGATCTAGGATGCATTCATGTGATAAGTATGAATTTGAAAGCATGAAGAATACACTTAAATGTTTTAATATGAACAATTATGTGCTATACATCTGTGATTTGCTTGCATTATAAATTATTTGAATATGCATGCTCTTTAGTATATGCATACTTGTGAATCTTTTGTATAAAGTTTATTGTAAGTCTATTTAGATGGTGAGAACAAGAGGTGATGAGATAGAGGAGTCCTTTACTGCCAGAATGGATAGGATGGAAAGATTGATTCAGGAAATGGCAGAAACAGTGAGGCAACAACAAGAGTGGCAGCAACCACATCCTCCACCTCCACCTCCGGCACCACCCATGCCAGATAATCAAAATGATGACCGAATAATAGCCCTCACCAAAGAGTTTAAGAAAATGAAACCACCACAGTTCCATGGGGGATTAGATCCGTTGAAAGCCGAAGCGTGGATCCTCGGCATCGAAAAGCTATTTGAAGTGTTCCCTTGTTCGGAGACACAGAACGTACTTCTAGCCACTTTTATGCTAGAAGATGAGGCAAGAAGATGGTGGATGTTAATGCGTGAGAATCACAAAGATGTTGACTGGACCAAATTTCTGGAAATTTTCTATGATAAGTACTTCCCGCAATGTGTCCGGGACAGGAAAGTATCAGAGTTCATGGAACTAAAGCAAGATAGTATGACAGTGGCTGAGTACGAAGCCAAATTCACCGAATTGGCCAGGTTTGCACCACATGTGATTGATACTGATTATAAGAAGTCAAGGAATTTTGAAAGTGGGCTTCGAAGAGACATTTTAGAGAGGGTGAATGTCTTGAAGCCGGAAACCTATATTAGGGTGCTAGATCGGGCCATAATATCAGAAGCTAACATAGCTAGGCAAGCTAAGTCAACAACTGACTGGAAAGGCAACAAAAGGCAAAGCTTTTTTTCAAAGAAGAAATTTTTGAAAAAGCAAAACACGGGCTCCTGAAGTACTTCGAATTCTTCCCGAGATACATCTCCTATGTGCAATATCTGTAGTAAAAGGCATCGTGGGGTTTGTTACCGTGTGTCGGGAGCCTGTTTTAAATGTGGTAAACAAGGGCATATGGCCAGAGATTGTAATCAAAACAATGGAAAGCTAGCTGCTAGCTCAACTGCATCAATCCCGAAGCCGGGAAATACTATGAGATCTACTACCATCGGAGATACCGTGAGACAAGGGAGAGTTTTTGCGCTTGTTCCGGACGATACACGGAATGCCAATGTAGTTGTCTCAGGTACTATTTCTATATGTAATCAGGATGCTTTTATGTTAATTGACTCTGGATCAACACACTCTCTTGTGACATGTGCATTTGCATTTAGACTGAGTAGACCTCTAGAATTATTGCCACATCTGCTATGTGTATCTGCTCCATCTGGGGAATCTGTGTTGTGTGAATCTGTATATCGCTTTTGTGACATGCGTGTTGGGAATGCCATTCTATATGTGGATTTGTTGCCTTTGAACTTTAGGCACTTTGATATAATTCCGGACATGGATTGGTTAACTAAATATTGTGCCACCATTGATTGTGTGACAAAATGGGTTGTGTTTAGACCACCAGAATAGGAAGAAATTGTGTTTGTGGGTAACGGGGTAGTACATCCACCTTATTTAATATCTGCAATGAAGGCATGTAAACTGATCAAGAAAGGGTGTCAGGGTTATTTGTGTTATGTGTTGTCTGAACAATCTGTAAATGTTGAATTGAATAATATCCTTATTGTTAGAGAATTTCCAGATATGTTTCCAAATGAATTACCAGGGGAATTGGTAGACAGGGAGATAGAGTTTACAATTAAGATTATGCCAGACACCCAACCTATTTCTAAAACTCCTTACAGAATGGCTACTGCTGAAATGAAAGAATTGAAAGAACAATTGCAAGACCTGCTTGACAAAGGGTTTATCCGGCCTAGTATTTCACCATGGGGTGCACCGGTGTTATTTGTGAAAAAGAAAGATGGAACCTTACGCTTGTGTATCGATTATCGGGAATTGAACAAGGTAACAATAAAGAATAAATATCCCTTATCCCGTATTAATGACCTGTTTGACCAGTTGCAGGGCTTGCAAGTGTTTTCCAAAATTGATTTGAGATCCGGGTATCATCAGCTGAAAGTAAAGGCAGAAGATGTTAAGAAAACCGCATTTAGATCGAGGTATGGTCATTTTGAATTTCTTGTTTGTAGACGTCCCCGAACGCATCCCGGGGGAGGGAGTGCGAATCCCCCCCGTTCTGGTTCGATATTGGGTCTACTACAGTTCGAAGGACTCAAATGTCACGGTTCTTAATCTTGAACGAAAGAGTCCAAACCTGGCAAATCGTTTTGAGAAAACAGATTTTTGAAAGAAGTGCCAAACATGGACTGCTTTGCCAGATACAGAGTCGCCACCTAAATATTTTAAAATGGGAAATTTAGGAAACCCTGACTCGGTGCCAAAAGGCCACGTGTCCGTCATCACCAAAGTTGCCTCGGCTCGGGAACTTTGGTACGATTGGGGAAGGTCACTTCGTGAGCACCCTCGCTCGCCCGGTCAAAGACCGGCCTCTACTAACCATGATATCTATTTTTGAAAACATTGTGAGTTCTTATTTCGGTTATTAACCTAGGTTACTATGTGATGCGCACAGCATACAACTATAGACTGAATCGCCAGAATTGGAACAAAACATTTCATGTTTGTTTGTTTGAAAATGGTTTGATGGTGCTACTCGTAAGTAGGCTAAGACGCGGATTTGCCACCCTCGGGTGGGCTTAGAAAAATATGATTTTGCCACTATCTAGTGGGCTCAAAACAAACATTTGATGAATTGTCCCAATTCAAATAACTCAACCTCCATCCACAGGCATTCAAGGCAGTTATATCACATAAGCACGTAGCCTCATGGTAAGCATACTATTCATGGCAACACTCACACGCATGCAAGGATGCTAAAGCATAAAACTCACCGAGTACTCCAAGCCAAAACAAAAGCTTGTTAGAAATCCATGCATGGATCCTAAGTATACAGAATTGCCTAATGCAACACATGCAAAGATGCAAATTATAGCAGGCTCGGCTATTCTAAACATGGCATATGAAATGCTACAACTAACACGTATTCAATTTGGAATCGAAATACAAATGCAGTTTGTATGATGCGCCGAGCCCGGTGCGTGCAAAACAGATGAATGATGCAAACATGCTGTCATACTGTATGCTAATGGAAATATGCCCTATATCTAACCATCATAAGCGGGTAAATAAAAGGGAGAAAGAAATGGGGGTTGGAAGACATACATCACACTCACCCACACTTATTACAATTATGCCCTCGCGCAGAGGGTCCGAATAAATAATAATACAGTTCGAAATAAAAGAATATTACAGTCCGAATAATACAGTCCGAAATAAATATACAAATTCCTAATTATTAACAAATTAAATAAGAAAGCTGTAAACTGGCATGCAAGCCAGGGGCTGCCTTGACTCCGCTCCGGATAATGAAATGATGCATGTTGGGCTGCCTTGCGCGGAAATCCACTGGGATGCCCCAATTAGCCTTTGTTTGCAATGTTTCTCGAAATGCGTGCCAGACTCCGAAAAGTTGCTGATTCCTCATTTTGTTGCAACAGAGAACAGGAAAGGGACATAGCAATGTATTTCACAAATATATGCATGCCTCGATCCTCGTGCCACCAATCACGCATATCGATGTATGATGGCTGAGGAGCCGAATTGCACAACTCAATATAGGATGAATGCATATGAATGCTACAACAAAACCTAACTCCATCATGGATAATCCGGAGTGTCAGTGACTTGGGAATTGAGACCCGTTCCGTCACTCGAGTCTGAAAGCGTGCCTCGTTGTCCGAACTAACTCCTATCCCGAACACGATGCAATATGCATGATATGCATGAATGCAACTAAAATATGATCCTAGCATGCACAATGCTATGAAAATGAGATGTCTCGAAATGCGTGCACGTGGGCACGCGAACCGAGGCGATGATCCTAAGGCATGAAATAACATGAAATATGATATACGATGAGACTAAAGTGAGATGCCTCAAAATGCGTGCCCACGGGCACGCGAACCGAGGCGGTGACATATAGACATGAAATGGCATACAGAATGCAAATTGGACTTACACTAACATGAGAGAGCCTCAGCCGCACTCATATAAGAGGCCGTCGGATAAAAATGAAGTGCCTCGAAATACGTGCACACGGGCACGCAAACCGAGGCAAAGGCATACGCAATGCAAATGACATAGAAAATGCAAATTGGGCTTACACTAACATGAGAGGACCTCAGCCGCACTCACATAAGAGGCCGTCGGATAAAAATGAAGTGCCTCGAAATACGTGTACACGGGCACGCAAACCGAGGAAAAGGCATACGCAATGCAAATGACATGGAAAATGCAAATTGGGCTTACACGAACATGAGAGGACCTCAGCCGCACTCACATAAGAGGCCGTCGGATAAAAATGAAGTGCCTCGAAATACGTGCACACGGGCACGCAAACCGAGGCAAAGGCACACGGAATGAAATGGCACTCCAAAAACAGATTGGACTTATACTAATGTGAGAGGGCCTCAGCCACACTCTCATAAGAAGCCGGGAGATGAAAATGAAGTGCCTCGAAATGCGTGCGCGCGGGCACGCAAACCGAGGCAATGGCCCTAAGGCATGAAATGGTATGCAAATGAGACGTAGCATATGGCATATGGAAAATGCAAATTCAGCAGTCAAAATGATGCAAAAACAGCCCCCAAATTATAACAAAATTACACCCGATGCCCGAAATGCTATGCTAAGTACCCGAAATGGCCTACAGCTATGCCAAACATGCGCAGTATGGACATGACATGTAAATAAAGATGCTAGGCAGCCCCTAAACTAGCATTTTTCCATCACAAAGAATGGCCAAAAAACAATCACAAGTATGGCAAAAATAGCATGTAAAAAGGGGGAAAAGAGGGGAATAATGAAGCAAGTGATATATACAATGCTCAAACTAAAAAAAACAGTTCTACAACATTAAAGAGGGACCAAAAATATGCACATTTTTAGTAGATGACATTCCCCAATTCAGTATGTAGATATGCTCAACATAGCATGCAAAATAAAGCCAACAAAGGCTATAACATGAGATACCAAAAGGATGCATCAAACAGTCTTGGACCCTTAACAAAATATGAAGAGTGAGTTATTTTAAGACTCTTTCCAAGCCTGATGAAGGCTCAAAAATAGAAGCATGATGAGCTAGCAAGGCATGCAAAAATAAGGGGGTATAAGAGGGTATAACATGAAATACCAAAAGTATTCACCAAATAGCATAAGACCCTTAACAAAACATGACAAGAAGGAAAAAATAAGGCTCTTTTTAGGCCTGATGAAGGCTGAAATCAGAAGCCAAATAAGCTTAAAAAAAAGGCATGCAAAATGGGGCCAAAGAGAGGTACAAAGAGAGGCCATGCATGGAGGCCCCAAACAAGATTGATCCCTTCTACAATGTTGTAGAGGGACCTAAAATAAGCTCAATCTCAGTTAATGGCATACTAAAAATCAGACTTCAAATAGGCTAAAGAAACCATGCAATTTTACGGTAAATTGGAAGAATTACAAAACAAGTGCATGATAGAACCACCAAACATGGTTGAGCCCTTCTTAAATGTTTAAGAGGGGCTCAAAATAAGCCCACTTACAGTTTATATCAGGCTCGAAAATGGATCACTCATAATCCAAACAAAGCATGCAAAATATTGGCACAAAGAGTGATATTGAAAGAGGTGCATCATAGAGGTGCCAAACAAGGTTGAGCCCTTCTAAGATGTTGTAGAGGGGCTCAAAATAAGCCTAAAATCAGTAGGGTTCGGAGCCCAAAACAGAGAGCAAGTAGGGTAAAGAATTGATGCAAAAATGTGCTCAAAAGGGGGAAATAGTGATTTACCCTTGAAGATCAAGCTTTTGTTGCTTCTCGGCTTCAATTTGTTGCTTCTTAGCCTCTGAAAAATCCTCCTTTGCTGCTAGAATGGAGGTGGTGATGGTGAAGCTTAGGGTTGATGAACAAGTGGGCTAGAAACTTGAAGGTTTTTGGAGCTTTTGGAGAGGGAAATGGAGGCAATGGGAGATATGCTTTTGAGAAGAAAGTTGCTAACCCTAACAAAGAAGGAGGTCAGCCCCTTAAATGGGCAAGAAATGGGTGTAAAAGGGAGGGAAATGCATCCAAGCTTTCCCTCCCAAAATATCCCTCGGAGGCAAAAGATATTTGGAAAAACAGCTGGACAGCTGTAAAGTGGTCAAAAGCAGGAAGCAGGCCGGCCAGGTGCTTTTCTTGAAGATGGCTGGCCGGCCACCCCACTGGTCGGCCAGCTACTCCCCATGGCCGGCCGGCCATGGCCAAAAATGAAGTGAACAATTAATGGCCGGCCACCATATTTTGGTGTCCTCCTGTGTGTGTGTAGAACAAGACCCCATGGTTGGAATTTGGCAACTCAAACAGGAGGCACAACATTCAACTTGAAAGAGAGGCTCAAAAATGAAAATAACAATCGGCCGACCACCACTTTTAGGGTCCTCCCATGTCCCCTTATCACAAATATGTAGTCTCGTCAAGAAAATATCCTAGGGTGTTCAACATTAGCAGGAAGTGAGCAAAACGGACGCCGAGGAGCGAAACTGATTTTCGGAGACAATTGCTGTACTCCAACCCTTCAGTGATCTTCCTGGTGCTAAAACAGAGGTACCTGCCAAAATTGATCAAAAACTAATGCAAAATGAATGCTCGGGCCCAAATCACGCAGCCGGGTCCCAAAATGGCTATTGGGCATCGGGGTGGTGTTTGACCACGAAGTGGTATCTCGAGACCCCAGTGTCCCTCGGTATGGAGTAAATGAGATGCATGCCAAAAATCGGAGAAATCGGAGATGGTTAGGCGGCCCGAGCAGCACCTGGCGGCTCAAAATCGAACCGGGCTCCGAAATGGGCAAAATGGCCTACGGCCATGAAAAATAGCCCACGGCCACCGAGAGATAGTCTACAAGACCACTCCCTCCTATCAGGAAAGAAAACAGAGAAAACCGAGTTCGATTCGCAAACCGAGGCAAGGCACAGAAGAGGGTTCGGAAGTCCGGAGGCGGGGCGCACGGCCGCGACTCTGAGACTTCTGAACGAGCACAATATGCAACATCACCGAGCGCTCAATCGGTGACGTCTGAGTCTTAAGGTCGGTAAAAAATGGAGTGTCTACATTGTTATGCTATTTGGGGTGACTAATGCTCTAGCAGCATTTATGGACTTAATGAACCGAATTTTTAAAACCTACCTTGATGAATTTGTCGTGGTTTTTATTGATGATATATTGATATACTCGAAGAATAGACTTGAACATGAACAACATTTGAAGATTGTTTTGCAAACACTTAGAGAAAAGAAATTATTTGCTAAACTAAAGAAATGTGAGTTTTGGTTAGATGAAGTTATCTTTTTAGGGCATGTGATCAACAAAGAAGGAGTTTTAGTGGACCCACAGAAAATAGAGGCAATTGTGAATTGGTCTACACCGACTAATGTGACAGAAGTCTGCAGTTTCATGGGCTTAGCTAGGTACTACAGGAGATTTGTGAAGGATTTCTCAAAAATAGTTGTGCCTCTTACCCAGTTGACACGCAAGAGACAATCATTTGAATGGAACGACGAAAGAGAATCTGCCTTTCATGAACTGAAAACGAGACTGACCACTGCACTAGTATTGACATTGCCCACAGGTATAGAAAACTTTGTAATTTTCAGTGATGCGTCTTATAAAGGTTTGGGTTGTGTATTAATGCAGAACGGAAAGGTTATTGCTTACGCCTCCCGATAGTTGAGACCACACGAGAAGAACTACCCAACACATGATTTGGAATTGGCCGCAGTTGTTTTTGCTTTGAAAATCTGGCAGCATTATTTGTATAGGGCAAAGTGTGAAGTCTACACGGATCACAAAAGTTTGAAATACTTCTTTACGTAGAAGGAGTTGAACATGCGACAAAGGAGATGGCTTGAACTGATAAAAGACTATGATCTTGAGATTCAGTATCATCCCGGGAAAACTAATACAGTTACTAATGCCTTGAGCAGAAAATCAACTGGGAGTATGGCTTGTTTGCTTACTGAACATAAAGAAATCTTGCAAGATTTTGAGAAGTCTGAAATTGAAGTGGTATTGTGTGAACAGGGCGGATTGATAGTCGCTATTTCAGCTGAACCGGCAATCATTAATGAGATTAAACGGATGCAAAAAGAGGATGAATTCCTCAAGAAAGTGATTGATGAATTTGAGACAAGTCCGAAAGCAGAGTTCAACATTGAAGGCGAAGTGTTGAGATTTCGGAACCGAATGTGTATTCCAGATATTTCGGAACTAAAGAAAAGGGTTTTAGATGAAGCCCACAAATCAGTGTTTGCTATGCATTCGGGCAACAATAAAATGTATTGGGATCTGAAACAAAGCTATTGGTGGCCTAAAATGAAGAGAGAGATTACAGAATATGTGTCCAAATGTCTTCAATGTCAGCAAGTTAAAGCTGAACATCAGAAACCAGGTGGCCTACTTCAACCTCTTCCTATTCCTAAATGGAAGTGGGAGTATGTGACTATGGATTTCGTTGTCGGTCTACCTCGGACTCCTCGAGGTATGGATTCTATTTGGGTTGTAGTTGATAGACTGACTAAGTCTGCACATTTTCTACCAGTTAGAACTACATTTAATGCTTATAGACTGGCTACAATATATATTGATGAGATTGTCCGTTTACACGGAGTTCCGGTATCTATTGTGTCGGATAGAGATCCGAAATTTGTATCTAGATTATGGAAGAGTTTGCAGGAAGCTATAGGAATAGAACTGAGATTTAGTACTGCATTCCATTCGCAGACAGATGGGCAATCAGAACGGACCATATAGACGTTAGAAGATATGCTAAGGCTGTGTGCCTTGGACTTTCAGGGAAGTTGGGAAGACTATTTGCCACTTGCAGAATTTGCATACAATAACAGCTTCCATTCCAGCATTGGTATGGCACCATACGAGGCTTTGTATGGTAGAAGGTGTAGATCACCAATTTGTTGGACAGAAGTCGGGGATAGAGCTTTACTTAGGCTTGAAATTGTGCAAGACACTTCTGAGAAAATCAAAACCATTCAGCAAAGGCTCAAAACAGTTCAGGACCGACAAAAGAATTATGCAGATGTTCGAAGAAGACCTCTTGAGTATGAGGTTGGTGACCATGTGTTTATTCACGTGACTCCAATGAAAGGCCAAGTCAGATTTGGAAAGAAGGGCAAGTTGTCGCCCCATTATATTGGGGCCGTTTCAAATTCTGGAAAGGCTTGGCTCAGTTGCTTATCGAGTCGCTTTGCCACCGGGATTCGAGCAAATCCATAATGTGTTTCATGTGTCGATGTTGAGGGGTTATCTCCGAGACCCGTTTCATGTGATTGATTATCACCAGGTAGCTCTTGATGAAAATATGGAGTACGCCGAATGGCCGGAACGGATTGTTGACCGGCAAGTGAAACAATTGAGAAGCAAGTCCATCCCAATGGTGAAAGTAGAATGGAAAGAACACTATAGGACGGATGCCACATGGGAAAAAGAGGATGAAATGCGGCTACGCTACCCATATTTGTTCCCCGATGAAGGTAAAATAAGTTTGGAGGACCAAACTTCCTAAAGAGGGGAAGACTGTGATAACCCAGTTCCGTATTATGCTAATTGGTCCGTATTATGAACGTGATTATGTGTTTGATATGATTTTGTGTGCCATTTATGTAAAAATATGTGGTTTTGAATTTCTATCTGTTCACCGTAGGAATATCTGTTTGATTATCTGCTTTGGAATTTAAATTGAAGGCCTTATCGGCTATAGAAATTGAAATTGACTGCACCATTGTGATTGGCATAATTTTTAGAACATATGATGAAATTTAATTGAAAATTGATTCGGATCAGATTAATTAGATTAAATTGGTGCTATAGTGCTCAATTATTTAATATTGATAAATATAACTAAGGGAGCTTTTTAATAGGGGCATTATATATTCACATTCATGGGTTTGAGTTCAAAAATAAGATTTTGCGCCTTAGAGTGAGAGTGGGTCGGCAAAAGAGAGAGAGAGAGAGTGAAAGAAATTGAAGTTTTGACCTTAAAGTTTGAGTAATTTGAAGACCAACTCAAGAATTAAGCATAAGTTTGGAAGATTAAAGCTCCTAGGTGAGTAATCAACCCTTAACTCATGAGTTTGAGTTGTGATTTTGTGAATTGAAGATTAAATGGTAAGTTAGATCATGAGTTGAGTTGATTAAGTTGAAATTGAAGTTGATATGTTCATGCATGCATAGAATTACTATGAATTGCCATGAATTTACATAATCTAACATGTAGCATGCCAATTATACAAGATTGGGAGTTTGATCATACATGCAAGCATGGTTTTGTTGATTTTCATGAAAATAGACACCATTTGCATCATTTGAAATGGAATTGAAGTCAAAATTTGGCATGCATGTTTGAATATTGAAGATATGGAGATTATACGAAGTTTGAATGCATGAGCCTTGGTTATACAAGGAAATGTTGATTAATTTTGAAGATTGGACCATGATTTTGAATAATTGGCCTCATGTTGTTTACATCCATATGCTATATGATGTATTTGCATGTTGTTGGTGCCTTAATTTGAGCTTTAAAGCCTTTGAATGTTGAATTTGAGCTCAACAACAATTCTGGATTTTCCAGAATTTGGGATGTCCGCTCTAGCGGGAAATGTGAGCTCCCAGAACTTTTTGCAGACATGATATTCGCTCGAGCGGGGAAGTTCACGCTCGAGTGGGGAGCTATGTAGAATGACCTTCAGCTCGAGCGTCCGAGTTCACGCTCAAGCGTAAACGTGGGGCAACCAGTACTTTTGCAGACCTAATGGGTCCGGTTGAGCGGGAAAGTCCACGCTCGCGCGGGGACCCCTGTTTCTGAAATTTTGTAAATATGTTCTGTGTTTGATTTTCCGTTCTCTTTCATTTCTAAGTACTCGTAGGCATGCATTAAGCATTGTAAATGAGTTAAAAGGATAATAATGAAGCCTAAAGAGGAATATGTGAATTAAGAACGGATTGAATTGTTTGTGACCCATTGTGTTCATGGAATGTGGAGGGTCGAGCTCCAAGGCAAATCATCCAGCCGATTACTGTGAGTAATATCTTAATAAAGATATCTGAAGTATGTTATTTGTCCAATTACTTACTTCTATGTAAGTTTTATAAGTTCGTTAATTCGAATGAAAGTATGAATGAGCCGAAGGCTAGTTTGACATGAATGAAAGTATGAATGGGCCCAAGGCCGGTTTGACATGAACGAAAGAATGAATGGGCTAGAGGCCAGTTTGACATGAATGAAAGTATGAATGGGCCAAAGGCCAGTTTGACATGAATGAAAGTATGAATGGGTCGTAGGTCGGTTTGACATGAACGAAAGAATGAATGGGCCAGAGGCCAGTTTAACATGAATGAAAGTATGAATGGGCCAAAGGCCAGTTTGACATGAATGAGAGTATGAATGGGCTCAAGGCTAGTTTGACATGAATGAAAGTATGAATGGGCCCAAGGCCAGTTTGACATGAACAAAAGAATGGATGGGCCAGAGGCTAGTTTGACATGAATGAAAGAATGGATGGGCCAAAGGCCAGTCTGACATGAATGAAAGAATGAATAGGCCGAAGGTCGTTTGACATGAATGGATTAGGCCCGAGGCTGTTTGATGTGTTTGGAACCGCAGTTACTTGACCTATGTACATATATATATATTAGATAGAAATATGAATTGGGCCCAAAGCCATTTGGTGCATATTGTTTTAAGTGCCGTTTGTGTAACTTCTTTATTTGATATTATTCACTAGGCTTTCGTTCATGCTCATTTATGTGTCTGTAGGTGAGCCAAGGGAGGTCCAAACCCAGCCTCAGTGAAGTTTGTGAGAAATAGCCAAGGTTTTGGAGAGTCAGCCATACGTCTCACCCACGAGATTTGTTTTCGCCTTTTGCTAGTTTGCTATTTTTTGTCATGTTAGCGAAAACTTTGATTTACAGTTGTATATAGTTTTGATTGGCTGACTTAGACTTGAATGATCCTGTATGTACATAATTTTATGTTATTACATATCTTGATGTGAGTTATTAACATGTGTATGTATGGATTGTTATGACGTGCCATGTAAGCACAGCTCTATGGACAAAAGTTTGAAACTGCTTCTGTTTGGCCCCTTTACTCTGATGAGTTATGTCTTGTTTGGTTTGAGGCCGTAGGTAATCCCTTGATTATTGGCCGGTTATGTCCTTAACCCATAGGGACTGTAGACACCCCATTTTTGACCGACCTTAAGACTCAGACGTCATCGATTGAGCACTTGGTGATGTTGTATATTGTGCTCGTTCTGAGGTTGCGGAGTCTCGGTTGCGAGCTTTGCCTCCGGACATTCGGACTCTTTTGTGCTTTGCCTCGGTTTGCGAACCAGGCCTTGTTTTCTTTGTTTTCTCTTCCCGAAGGAAGGGAGAGGTCTCGTAGATCATCTCTCAGTGGCCGTAGGCTACGTTTCGTGGTCGTAGGCCATTTTTCCCGTTTGGAGCCCGATTTTCGATTTTCGGAGTCGTTGGCCGTGTGCCTCGGTTCGGGACCGCTTAACTACCTTCGATTGCTCCAGTTTTTGGCACACACCTTGTTTCCTCCCTTTTGAGGGACACTGTGGCCCGAGAGACCACCTTCGTGGTCATACGCCACTTCCGGTGCCTAACAGCCTGTTTTCGGGGTCTCGAACTACGCGTTTTGGCCCCCGAACCTTCATTTTGCATCCGTCTTGGTCCATTTTTGGCAAGGACCTTATTTTCATTGTTAGAAAGGTTGTAGGAGGGTGAGAGACCAGCAATTTTTCTGAAAAACTAGCTTTTCTCTTCATTGCTCTTCGTCGCCCGTTTTTCTTACTAGAAAGCTGGTTTTTCCCATTCCCAGGCCACTTTTTCTGACTTTCCACTACACCATTGTGTTGTACACACCTGGGAGGCCACCAATATGGGTAGGTCGACCAGTAATTGTCCCTGACCCTTTTGAACCCCTCTAAAAAAGCTGATTTTTCTCTCTCCTAGATCACATTTTCTGGTTTTTGACCATATAGCTGTGTTGCACTCATCTGGGAGGCCACCTTTCTAGGGTGGCCGACCAGCAATTGTTGTTGACCCTTTTGACCCCTGGTCGGCCGACCAGGGGAGGTGGCCGGCCGGCCACCTTGGCCTTTTGAACATGGTCGGCCATGTTTACCCTCCTGAGTATGTGCTAGCAGTGCCAGCTATTTTTCACCTGATCCACTGCCCGAGGGTTTGTCCTTGTTTTTGGCCCCTTTAAAGGTGGTTTTTGCCCCCTTTGCTTGGTTCTAAAGGAGTTTGGCCCTTTTGGTCAAGCTTCTTGAGGAAGCTTGACCCTTTTGGTTTAGCCCTTTTGGTCAAGCTTCTTGAGGAAGCTTGACCCTTTTGGTTTAGCTTCCTCAAGAAGCTTGACCCCTTTGGTCAAGCTTCTTTTAGAAGCCTTGACCCCCTCTCAAAGCTTCTCCAAGAAGCCTCACTCCTCTCCCTCTATATAACCAACATCCCACCTCATTTTACAAGGGTTAGACATTTTTGGCTAGAGCATACATACAACTCCCCCTATATCTATACTTCAAGCCTCCAAACCGTAGTTTTCTTGCACCATTTGCACACCAACCCTTAGTATAACACCTCCATCATCCATTCCAGCATCTTGGAGCTGACTTGAAGGGGTTGAAGGTCCACCAACTTGGTCCAGAAGCTGCTGGAAATCTGCTCTTCAAGGGTGAGTACCTATTTTCCCTTTTCTTGCCTTATTTTGCATGATTGATTAGCCTTATTTGGAAGCATTTTCGGGCTTCAACCCAAACTGTAAAGTGTCCTATTTTGAGTCCCTCTTAAACTTTGTTTAAGGGCTCTTTGTTGTCTGAGGCTATCTACTCTCCCTTTGTGCTTTATCTCTCTTTTAGGGCTTATTTTGCATGATATATTAGCCTTATTTGTGAGCATTTCTGGGCTTCGACCTAAACTATAAAGTATTTTATTTTAAGCCTCTATTCAACTTTGTTGAAGGACTCTTTACTGTTTGAGACCATCTACTTCCCCTTACCCTCTATCTCTCTTTTAGGGCTATTTTTGCATCATATTTTAGCCTTACTTGTGAACACTTTTGAGATTTGATATAAACTGGAAAAAGTCTTTTTTTGACATCCTATTTAAGTTTGGTTAAGGTCCCATTTCTTTTTGAGGTCATCTTCTCCTATGCATGCTTCATTCCTTCATGATTAGGGCTATGCATTAGAGCACTTGCATTGGCCATGGTTTGGCCTCTTAGCCACTGAAATCTAGTGGATTTTCAGTGGCTTAGATGTATTTTTGAGGGCCAAAATCAGAGGGAGGTGATCCCCTCTCTCCTTGTCTTGTTTGGTGGTCTTTTAAGCCTTCCAAAAGGACCCTATTTTGCATACATTGAAGTGTTATTTTAGGCTTTATTCTGAGGGTTTTGAGGTCTTCCTTGGCTCTGTCTGAGGCCTTTTTAGCCATATTCTATGTCTATGATGCATGTGTAGAGAAATCCCATTGAAGGCCTTTCCAAAAGGCCTTTCTTTGCATGCTTCCAAGACTGATTCTAGGGCCTATTTGGTGGGTTTTAGGGCTTTCATAACCCATTTCCAGAGTTGGTTTAGTCTTGCTAAGTGTCTATCTTGTATGTGCTTAATAACCCCTTGCATGACCCTCTAAAGGAGCTCATCATTTTGGCATGCATTGGCTGCATTTCAGTGATTATTTAGGCATATTTTAGCATGTTCTATTCATTGATTTTTGCTGGTTTGATGAGTTCTCATGCGCTTCATATACATGCCATGTAAACCATGTTTGCTAGTCAAAGTTGCATGCTATTTTAGTCCATCATGCTAGCATCTTTTGGTTATGCTTTGAACTGGAAATGTTCATATTTTGGGACTACCTTGGCTCTGTCTTTGTGCTTCATAGTCAAATAATGCATGCTTTGTATAGCTATAAGTCAATACATGTGCCTAGTTTTGAGTTTCGGGGCTCATCTCATGCATTGGGTGCCGTGTTTCCGTGTTTCGGGACCTTTTAGCATCATGTTTTAGTGCTGAAATTTACATGTTTGAATGCCATGCTTCATCCTTGCCATGCCTTGTTAGAGTTGCATGTTGTGCCTTAGGTTCGGTCCTCGGTTTGCGTACATGTGTGTACGCATCTCGGTAGTCTTATTTTCATCTTATGGCCGCTGATGTGAGTGTGACCGAGGTCTACTCATATTGGTGTAAGCCCATATTGCATTGTGTATGCCATCTTAGTCTATAGCATTGTGTATGCTAGGTTGTATGTTAGAGCATTGTGTATGCCATGTTATATCGAGCATTGTGTATGCCAGTTCATAGCGTTGCGTATGTTAGGTTGTATGTTAGTCACATTCATGCATGTCATGCATATTGCATCGTGCTTGGGATAGGAGTTAGCCCAAGCACGGGAAACGAGGGACGTTTCGTACTTCGAGTGACGGAACGTGTCTCAATTCCCGGTCACCGACACTCCGGATTAACCATGATGGAGTCTTGGGCTTGTTGTGTTTTCATGTGCATTCATTTCATATTGAGTCGTGCAATTTGACTCCTCGGCCATCATGCATCGAGATGCGTGATTGGTGGCACGAGGATCGAGGACTACACTTTTTGAAGAGTAGTCATGCATACATATGTGAAAATACTTTGCCATGCCCCTTTCTTGCTCTCTGTTGCAGCAAATCAGAAATCAGCAGCCTTCTAGAGCTTCGCACAGCATTTCGGCATTAATTGCAAACAGAGGCGAATAGGGGCATCGCAATGGATTTCCGTGCCAGGCAACTCAAGCATGCATCATTCATCATTCGGAACAGGGCTGAGGCGGTCCATGGATTTGTATGCTAATTTACTTGCTTTCCTAGATTAATTTGTTAATTAATTAGGGTTTTTTTACTTATTCGGACTGTAATTATTATTCGGATTGTATTATTTATTCGGACCCTCCGAGCGGGGGCACAATTGTAATAAGTGTGCGTGTGTGTGATGTATGTCTTCCAACCCCACGTCTTTCTCCCTTTTAATTACCAGCTTATGATGGTTAGATTAGGGCATGTTTCAATTAACATACTTATGCTCGTATGTTTGCATTCATTCATCTGTATTGCATGCACTGGGCTCAGCGCATTATACTAACTGCATTGTATCTCAATTCTAAGTTGAATACGTGCTAGCTGTAGCATCATCATATGCCATCTTAGAATAGCCGAGCCTGTCTTAGTCGCATACCTGTATGTGTTGCATTAACCACCTTAACATGAACTAGGATCATGCATGGATTTCTAACATAGCTTCTGTTTTGGCTTAGAGTACTCGGTAAGTGTTTATGCTTTAGCATCCTTGCATGTGTGTGAGTGACTGCCATGATAGCATGCTTACCATGAGGCTATGTGCTTATATGATATAACTGCCTGAATGCTTGTGGGTGAAGGTTGGGTTATTTGAATTGGAACAATTCATTAATTGTGAGTTTTAAGCCCACTAGATAGTGGCAAAACCATCTTTTCTAAGCCCACCCGAGGGTGGCAAAATCTGCATTTTAAGCCTACTTGCGAGTAGCAAACCATCTTTTAAAAACAAACGTGAAATGTTTTGTTCCAATTCAGGCGATCCAGTCTATACTTGTATGCTGCGCACATAACATAGTAATTCTAGGCTAATACCTGGAATAAGAGCACATAATGTTTTCAAAACTAGATATCATGGTTAGTAGAGGCCGATCTTTGATTGGGCGAGCGGGGGTGCTCACGAAGTGACCTTTCCCAATCGTACCCAAGTTCTGGAGCCGAGGCAACTTTGGTGATGACAGACACGTGGCCTTAGGCAACGAGTCAGGGTTTCCTAAATTTTTCCAAAAATAAAATATTTAGGTGGCGACTCTGTATCTGGCAAAGTAGTCCATGTTTGGCACTTCTTTTCTAAAAATCTGTTTTCTCAAAACAATTTGCCGGATTTGGACTCTTTGGTTCAGATTAAAAACCGTGACATTGAGTCCTGAACTGTAGTGAACCCAAATGAACAGAACGGGACTCATCATCCTGGGACGTTCGGGGACGTCTACAGGCGGGTTTGGGTCATGACACTCCTTATGAACTTTGGCATGATAGAAAGCCCAACATTAGTTACTTGCATGTTCTTGGTTATAAATGTTTTGTGCATAATAATGGTAAGGATAACTTAGGTAAATTTGATTCAAAATCTGATGAAGCAATTTTTCTTGGTTATTCCTTAACTAGCAAAGCTTATCGTGTTTTTAATAAAAGAACTCTTGTTGTGGAAGAATCTATACGTGTGGCATTTGATGAAATTAACATCTCTGCTCAAACTCAAATTGTTAGTGATAATATAGATTTGGAACAAAATGTGGAAGATTTAAGTATCTACAAAGAAGAGAACCAACCATGTAAGTTGAACAAAGAGATTGAACCACCTATTCTCCCACTTCAAGAAGAAGGAGGAAACAATGATGATTTGCCAAGAGAATGGAAGTTCGTTCATAATCACCCTAAGGATTTAATCCTAGGTGACCCTACAAAAAGTATTGAAACTCGCTCTTCACTTAGAAATATTTGTAGTAACTTGGCTTTTCTCTCACAGATTGAGCCTAAAAACTTTCAAGAAGCCGAATTCGATGAACATTGGATGATAGCTATGCATGAAGAGCTTAACCAATTTGAGAGAAACGAAGTGTGGGAACTTGTGCCAAAACCTGAAGATCATACCATTATTGGTACCAAATGGATCTTTCGAAAAAAGCTTGATGAATCCGGCCCAATTATAAGAAACAAGGCTAGACTTGTTGCACAAGGATACAATCAAGAAGAAGGTATTAATTTCGAAGAAACCTTTGCTCCGGTTGCTAGATTAGAAGTCATTCGCATGTTACTTGCATTTGCATGTTTTAGAGATTTCAAACTTTATCAAATGGATGTAAAAAGTGTCTTTCTTAATGGTTTTATAAACGAGGAAGTTTATGTTAAACAACCCGTAGGTTTTGAAGATCATATTTTTTTAAATCATGTTTTTAAACTATTAAAAACTTTATATGATTTGAAACAAGCACCTCGTGCATGGTATGAACGATTAAGTAAATTTTTGATTGAAAATAATTTTTCTAGAGGAACGATTGACACTATATTTTTTGTTAAAACTAAAAATGATGATTTACTTATTGTGTAAATATATGTGGATGACATTATATTTGGTGCTACTAATGAAACCTTGTGTAAGGAATTTGCTAAGTGTATGCAAGGTGAGTTTGAGATGAGCATGATGTGAGAGCTAAATTATTTCCTCGGACTTCAAATCAAACAATGTAAGGAAGGAATTTTTATCAACCAAGCTAAGTACACAAAAGAACTACTCAAAAAGTTTGGTATGTATGACTCAAAATTAGCTGGAACACCTATGAGCACATCTATTAAGCTAGACAAGGATGAAAAAAGGTAAGTCCATTAATCAAACAAAATATCGAGGTATGATCGGCTCACTTCTTTATTTAACTGCAAGTAGACCCGATATTATGTTTAGTGTTTGTATGTGTGCTAGATATCAATCAAATCCTAAGGAATTACATCTCAGTGCTGTTAAACGAATTTTTAGATATCTTGTTGGCACTCAAAATTTGGGACTGTTTTATTCTAAAGGTGTTGTATTTGATTTAATTAGTTATTCGGATGCCGATTTTGCCGGATGTAAACTTGATAGAAAAAGTACCAGTGGCACTTGTCACTTTCTTGGTAACTCATTAGTATCTTGGTTTAGCAAAAAGTAAAATTCTGTTACTTTATCAACTGCCGAAGCTGAATATATAGCTTTCGGAAGTTGTAGTGCCCAAATACTTTGGATGAAACAACAATTGGAGGATTTTGATTTGCATTATGATTACATCCCTATTAAATGTGATAATACTAGTGCCATCAATTTAAGCAAAAATCTGGTTTAACACTTATGAACAAAACATATTGAAATTCGACATCATTTTTTAAGAGATCATGTTCAAAAGGGAGATATTGTACTTAAATTTGTAAACATCGACAAGCAATTGGTGGATATTTTCACAAAACCCCTTAGCGAGGATCGCTTCAATTTTATTCGTGGCAAGCTTGGAATGTCGATTTCTACTTTAAAAGTTTTGTTATGACTGTGAAACTTGAATTTTTGTTAAAATGATATCTGTGTATTGCTACATTGATATGGAAACATTCATATCAGTTGAATGCTCTCAAGTCCTTCATACATTTATTCTCCTATCATTTTCCTCCTTCTCCTCCTCCTCCAGATTTTGACCCATGATTTCCTTTTGATAATGTCACAGGGGGAAAAATTATATGATGTTATGTATTATGGTATTATTTGAGAACTAATATGATGATTATGTATTTATAGTCTAATATCTTAGTCTCATATCATATCTCTAATTAAAACTTATTTATTACACATGTGCTAACCTATGTATTTAGAAATGAATTCAGGGAGCATGACTTGAGGGGGAGTTTTTCTTACTCCCAAATCAAATCAAAATATCATTGTGTGCCATCATCAAAAAGGGAGAGATTGTTAGACTTATTTATTTTGATGATTTATTTAATTTATTTGGAAGAGAAAAATAGAATCAAAATTTATTTTGATGATTGATTTGAAAGATAAAAATATAATCAAAATTTATTTTGATGATTTATTTGAAAGAGAAAAATAGAATCAACATTTATTTTGATAATTTTATGTTTTAATAAAATCAAAATTTATTTTGTCCCATTATTTCTCACCTAAACCTTTATCTTAAATGTTGTTACAACGTATTTAATATTTGATTAAATCAGGAGTTCAAACAGCCCAAAAACAGAGGTTCAAATAGCCCAGCGCAACAATAGTTCAAAAGGTTCAAGTGGAAGATATTCAAATTTGTAATAATGGAGTGGAAGATATTCAAATTAGTAATGATGGAATACAACGGCTATAAACGGCTATAAATTCAAATGAATACAACGGCTATAAACGGCTATAATTTTTATTACATATACCAAAGCCTCTAATGTAAACAAGTTACAAAAAAAATCTGAAAATATTCATTGATCTATGATCACTCACATTTATTCTAAAAAATTATACACTGAGCCTTATAGCTTTAAACCCATCTTTCCTGTGTGAGGTTTATAGAAAAATCAAAGCTTCATTTTTATATATATCTTTGAGAGATAATTCTTGTAGCTTTTTGTGAAAGCAAAAACACATTCTTTTCAACCTTGTAAGAGTGTAGTACACTTAGTATTCTTGACTTAGAAAGTTTGTGTAAAATCCGTAGATGATTGCTCCATTTGTAAAGAGGTTGCTAGCACCCATGTGAAGCTAGAGCATAGTGAAAAATTTCAAGTGAAGCTTGAGGAGTGGATGTAGGCCGAGTTGAAGCCGAACCACTATAAATTTGTTTGCCTCTCTCTCCCTTATCAATTTATTTTATTTAAATTGCTGTAACTATATTTCACATTTTCATTGTGCTAAAATTATTAACTAACATAGTTATTAGAACATTTGTTTTAATTATTTTTATTTCATTAACTATATTTATCTATTGTGTTAGTCATAATTTTTATTAGGGTATTATTAATTTTTAATTGTAAAAACCTAATTCACTCCCCTCTTAAGTTGTCTTTTGAGTAATAGCAAGGAATCTGTAAAATTTGTAAATCGAACTGGTCCAGTCCAATTCGGTATATTTGGACTGAATTTTTGAAACCATGGTCCGGTTCTAGATACATACTATCCTACACCCTTGATATATATTATATTCATACGATACACCCTTGAAACATATCTTACCTCTTATATATAAAACCAAAATTCTAATTCATGACATTTCATTCTCTTCTTTTCTCTGTGTGTGCAACAGCTCCCTTTGTTGTTATTGTTGTATTATTTTTTAGTTTTAGTTTTGTAATGGTGTAATGGTGGAACCTATTTTAGTGTTTGTTATTATTTTTTTTTGGAATTTGGCGATGACTGCTGCTATTGTTGCTGCGGAATTAGATATTGTACGGGAAAGAAATAAAACATTCTCGTATAATCCTGTTGATCAAGTTTGCGTTCTTCCGCACGACGTCGCTTTATCACCTGAAAACACAAACGTGAGCTAGCCGGCGGGTGTGTGCCGGAAACCTCTCCAATGCTTAAGTCAGTAAGCTTGACAAGTAGACAAAAGCTTTATGTATTCAGAAAACAAAGTTGTGTTACCTCTCCATAGGTGATGCTTGTGAGCTTTTATAGGTTTCGAGTGGCACAATCCTAGTAGGACTTTTACTCTTCCATGTAGAGTCCTCCTAGGATTCATACTCCTGAAGGATAATGCATATCCCCCAACACCCCCCTCACTGCTTCAACCAAGTGAGATGGTTTTACCATGGCCGAACTACAATACGATCGAAATAACACTACCATACTATACAGGCAGGTATGGTTGATCTAACTACTAGTTCGGCTTTTCCCTTTCTTGCTTCTATCCCGGCTGCGAATGCTAAGACCGAGCTATCCATAGAAGTGTCAAGCCGAACTAACTCAAACAGTCCTGAAGAAGGTTCTCTCATACTCCAGTTAGAGGAGATGTCCGGGCTAATCCGTAATATGTCGCAACCGAGCTACCCCGTGCCCATCTGACAACCGAACTAACCGTAGTACTCCTTTGAACCGAACTAACCGTAGTACTTCTTTTGACCTGTGTATCCACTGTCTTTCGTATTTGGACCTATCTCAGCCCAACACCCAGCTCGGCCCAATTTATATATATAAATTACCCTCTCAATTGCCCCTTAATTCCATCTACATAGCATGATAGGGATTATCTGTTCATCAGCCGAGCTAGAGTCCCGAAGCCTTTCCAGCCGAGCTACAACCATTTAGCTTATCCAGTCGAGCTAAACTTTAAGCCGAGCCGTTCTTATCCGGTCACAATGTCTTTTCAATCACCAAAACTGAATTGTTTCCTATTCCGTATACACGTGGCACGCTCCCATTGGCTGAAGGCAGCTGTCAACGCCGTCTTTGTATTTCGCAATTTTTGAACAGTTCCCGCCCTTTCTCTCTCTTTCCACAAAACAAATCCTCTGTCTTTGAATCACTTACCAACACTATTCACCTTCTTCTCTCTCTGTGCCTCTGCTTCTCCAACCTTTGAGTTCCCTGAGTTCGTGTTCTTCGTTGGTGCAGTTGCTCCCATCACCAGCTTCATCTTCTTCCTCTGGTAAGCTTCAAAAAACCTGTTTGTACTCTTCATATTTTCATACTTGTTTTTTCTGTTTTTGCAAAACACTCTTTTGTTTCCATTTTCTGCGTAGCTTTGTGTTTCATGTTTTCACAAAACACTATTTTTGCTTTCCATTCTCTGCGGGTTCTGTACATTTTCTGGAAAAAACTTTATAAGAACCACTTGAATCTATGAAACCTGTAGAAACACTGATTTTGATCCACAAACTTGTCCCGACCGAACTAGGATACTATTTGTGCTATATATGTAGATTAATTCAGACAATAACCGAACTAGAACTTGTAGATATAGCAGTAGTTTTAGTAGCTTACCAACTCCTGATTCATTTTAGCTGAGATAAGCTTACCGAACGAAGTTTGAACTTTAGCAAACTAGGAACCTTGGCCTTCAACCGAGCTAAGCCTTTGGGGCTAAGCCAACTTTCTTAGTTTCTAAACCAAACTCAGAAAGCTGCCCCTAGAGGCTCGACCGAAGTAACAAAACCCATAGTTCAAACCGAACTAACCAAAACATCTTGTTGAAATCGAGATAGAACCTGTGGCATCCCACTTAACCGAAGTAGGACTCCTTTTATGTTGCTTTAATTTTGTAGCACGGTCAACGATCTGTGCTTAATACCTTTGTTTTCCACTTTGCAGACCTAGGTTGCCCAGGCACTCCTCTGCTCGCTCAACCGAGCTACTGAGCACATTCTTCCGACCGAACTAATTTATTTATAACTTATAGAATAAATGGGGAAGTATAGGTTTTTGGTAGAAACCCCTGGTGGCCTAGCCGAATTTCGTAAGGATTACAACATACCTGACGACGTCCACCTTACTCTAGCCGAAAAAGATACCACACCTTGGGGAAACCCCGGTTTTGTACCCTTTACCCTTTTGTCCATAATAGAAACCGAACTAAGATTTCCAGTCCAACCCTTAATTTGTGAATTCCTTAGACAAACCAGAATATGCCCAACCCAACTATCCACTAATTCATACCGTATAATAATGGGAATTGCCGAACTAAACTGCCAAGCCGGTCTCAACCTCGGCCTAGCCGAAATATTTCACCAATATTCCTTAGGATCAAAAGAAGATGGGTGGGTCTACTATTTAAGAATCCGCCGTCGCCGAGAGAAGATAATAAAAGGTACACCGGATAAAGACCTAAACAACGACGATTTTTTCTGGGTGTCTGGGAACTTTGAAGACCATCAAGCCCAGATTCCTGGCCGAAATATAAACTGGCAAAAAGGAATCCCCGGTATAACTTATTTCGGCTATATGTATCCTTTTGTTTTACTTCGGTTTCTGGTTTCATAACCGATCTAACAGTTGCATTCTTTTTGTAGATTCTGCCCATATTGCATCCTTGTACAGTTACCCCAACCTGAACATACTCTGCGCCGCACTACGTGTTGAAGAAAGGCATTGGGCTAAGCTGTTAGATTTTGAGTTGACCTACAGATACAACGGTCGCCGAAAAGCCAGAGTAACCGATTTCCTTCTTGAAGACGCACCAAAACCGGACCCAACCTTGCCCCAAATCAACCTCGTTCCTTTGACTGCCGAACAAGAAATGGCAAAAAAGAGCAGGGTAAGGGCACTTCTAACCGAAACCAACAGACCCGAAGTACCGCTCTAGAGTCAAACCCAGGAAACTGTGGTTGCTCTTCCCTCTCAACAGCCCTCGACATCTCGGGGGCACAAGCGTGCCCGGACTAGCCAAGCCGAGCAACGCCTTGTCGACGAGGACGAGCCCATTCTTCCACTGAGCCCTCAACCCAGCCCTCAACCGGAGCAATCCGACTGTGCTGACACCTTGAAATGGGCGCCAAGTTTTACCTTTCAAAACCGAGATATCCAGGATACGGACTCGGTGGTTGCTGAGAAGGACCACTTGTTGGCCTTTAACCTTGCCAAAAGTGTGTGCCTTCCAAAGGACCTGGAGCGCCACCAAAAATAACTAAACACCAAGCTGAAGGCAATCCGGTCTTCAACAAAATCAATGATTCTGGTAAGTGGCTCTTTGTTTTCTTTGTCTAATGTTTCCCAACTGTCAGTCCGGCTAAAGAGAGTTACTATTTTGCAGGCCATTCAGAAGAACAACATTGCGCACAGGAAAGTGTTGGAGCTGAGGAGAACAACAAGGGAGGCCATGGCAGAAGTCGAGGCCAAGAACGCCGAGCTAAAACAATCCCAAGCTAAGACCGTAGAGCTAGAGGCCGAGGTAACTCGTCTAACCGGACTAGGTGCCTCGGCTAACAGTGACAAACAACGAGCTGTTACCGAAGTGAAAGACAAATACTTGTTGGAGATGGCGCAGCTTGAACGTGCTAAGGACGTCGAAATATCAGTTCTGAAGAAGAAGGCTGAGGACGCCGAGCGCAAAGGTTTCAAGGATGGCGAGGCTGCATACATCCCCCAGTGTGAAGCTGCGAAGGACTTGTTCTTCAAATGCGGCTGGAGGGGTGCTGTGGAACAGCTCGGTTGTGGGCCTGACACTGAGGTCTACAATGCTCCACAGTATTTCATTCCGGCCTCACTGGCAGAGTATGCTGCCGAGCTCCAGAAACGATTTCTCGAAGCGTCTGACGATGAAGAAGAAGAGGAGCAAACTGAAACTCCGGCCGTCAACGCGCCTGCCAATGATCAGTCAGCTCGGTTGGAGCCAACGGTCGAAAACATGAGGACCGAAAATGTGCTTCCAACCGAGACCAGGCTTCTAACCGAGACTGCTCATACCTCTGAAACCGGAGTCAGTGTTGAAATTGCAGCCGATCTTGATAATTTTTTTAACTAATTCTGTATCTTATTTTTTTGAACTTGTAACCGGGCTGCGGCCCTTCCTTTGTACTTTTGTTTTATCTTAATGAAAATTTCTTTTTCTGCTCAACTCTCATTTCGGTTTGCTGTCCTGTTTGTGCTTGCATTCTTTGAATGATTGCTTCTCTTGGTGCAAGTGTTATTTTGGTATTTCTGTTTGGTCATTCTAGGCTTATCCAGCCAACCACTCTTCAGCCATAAACTTACTTCGGTTGAAGAGTAAGAAGAGTTGGTTTAATCCAGCCAACCACTCTTCAGCCATAGACATACTTCGGCTGAAGAGTAACAAGAGTTGGTTTAATCTAGCCAACCACTCTTCAGCCAAGAACTTACTTTGGCTGAAGAGTAACAAGAGTTGGTTTAATCCAGCCAACTACTTTTCAGCCATAAACTTACTTCGGCTGAAGAGTAATAGGAGTTGGTTTAATCCAGCCAACCACTCTTCAGCCATAAACTTACTTCGGCTGAAGAGTAATAATAGGAGTTGGTTTAATCCAGCCAACCACTCTTCAGCCAAAAACTTACTTCGGCTGAAGAGTAACAAGAGTTGGTTTAATCCAGCCAACCACTCTTAAGCCAAAAACTTACTTCGGCTGAAGAGTAACAAGAGTGGGTTTAATCCAGCCAACCTCTAAGTTGGTTTTTCCAACCAACTTAGAATAAAGTGTTTGGGTGTTCCGACCAAACGTCCTGTAGCCTGGATCCTAATCTTGGGCTTAGGGGGGATGTTGGTTTAATCCAGCCAAACTCTAAGTTGGTTTTTCCAGCCAACTTAGAATAAAGTGTTTGGTTGTTTCGACCAAACGTCCTGCAGCCTGGATCCTTATCCTGGGCTTAGGAAGGTTCATAGTTGGTTATTCCGGCCAACTATGTTTACAATATTCTTAACTCACTAAAGTTACCTTTTACTGAAAACAATTATATTGGAAAGAATCGACTTGTTTTATTGAGAAAGTAAAAAATTACATATGCTTAAAAGAAAAAAAAAGCTAAAAATAATATAACTTGAGATTGGCAGTGTTCCATGGCCTGGGAATTGCTTTACTGTCCTCATCTTCTAAGTGGTATGCCCCTTTGCCTGCTAATCCGACCACTTTGTAAGGTCCTTTCCAGTTAGGCCCTAGCTTTCCATCTCCTGGTACCAAGGTATTTCCCATCACTTTGCGCAGTACCCAATCTTCGATCTTGAACTGCCTTGGATGCACTGTTTTGTTATACTTTCTGGATAATTCTTGTTGGTAGGAGGCGATGTGAACCAATGTTCTATCTCTTCTCTCTTCCGCAAGGTCAAGTTCCAATGCTATGGCTTCGCCATTTAAGTCTGGGTCAAAGTTTTCGCTTCGAATTGTAGGGAGACCAATTTCTAATGGGATGACTGCTTCCATGCCATAAGCTAAGGAGAATGGTGTTTCTCCTGTTGATCGGTGAGGTGTAGTGCGGTAAGCCCATAAAACATGAGGGAGCTCTTCTGCCCACTTGCCCTTCGCTCTCTCTAACATTTTCTTCAATCCATCTAAAACTACCTTGTTTGATGCCTTTGCCTGACCATTTGCTTGGGGATATGCCGGTGCAGAATTGTAGAATTCTATCTTGTACTCTTCACAAAAGCCCCTGAAAATTCTGCCGTCAAACTGAGTGCCGTTGTCTGATATCAATGCCTTTGGTATGCCAAATCGAGTGATGATATTCTGTCAGACAAACTTTTTCACATCTTTTTCCTTGATTGACACCAAGGCTTCTGCTTCCACCCATTTTGTGAAGTAGTCGGTTGCTGCAAGGAAGAACTTCCTATTACCGGGTGCTGTTGGAAGTGGTCCTACTATGTCCAATCCCCACATTGCGAAGAGCCATGGACTAGTTAGAGGTAGAAGTTCTCTGGCAGGTTGGTGTATTTGATGTGCGAACTTTTGGCATTTTTCGCACTTTTTGACATATTTCTCGGAATCTGCTTGCATGTATGGCCACCAATATCCTTGCGAGATTGCTCTATATGCTAGTGATCTTTCTCCTTGATGGCTGCCGCATACACCCTCATGTATTTCGAATAGGAATGCTTCCATTTTGCTGGGGTGAACACACTTTAAGTAAGGTCCTGAGAACGACTTTTTGTACAATGCCCAGGATGGAGAGAGCCAAAATCGCTACGACTTTGCTCTTATTCTGTTGGCTTCTTTCTTCTCTTCCGGTAGGGTGCCGTCTTTTAGGAACAGTATGATGGGGTCCATCCAAGAAGGGCCTAACTCTGCACAACATACCTCTTCTGCTTCGGGGTCTTCTATGCTTGGTCTAGGTAGATAGTCGATCAGCAATGGATGAGGGATGGAGGTGTCTGCCATTGAGGCAAAGCCTGCTAGTTCGTCTGCTCTACTGTTTTCCTCCCTGCCGATTTGTTCTATCCTGACTACATCAAATTTTTTGACCTCTGTTCTGACCAACTCTTGGTACTTGGCCATCCTGTCATCCTTTGCTTCGTAGTCGCTAGATATTTGGTTTACCACCAGCTGTGAGTCGCTGTAGACCATTAGCTCGATGGCCTCCATGTGGAATGCTGACTTGAGACCTGCAAGAAGCGCTTCATACTCTACTTCGTTGTTTGATGCTGGGAAGCCAAGGTTGATTGCCTGTTCCACTACTAGGCCGTCCGGAGAGATGAGGACTATGCCAAGCCCTGCTCCATGCCGGTTGGATGCTCCATCCACAAAGAGCTTCCACATCTCTCCCACGAACAACTTCCAGCAAGTAGAGGGATCAGATGATGCCTTGGGATCTTCCTTGTTGCTGGTGTCTTCTTCAAGGTCCATGCTTGCTGTCTGCCCCTCGCCATCTGGTTGTACCAAGTCTTGTTTTGTTGGTGAGTCTTGACTTGGTGTAGCATGGTTTGCTTTTTCCTTCCTTGCCTTACTTTGGTCTGCCTTGAGGCCTGACTGAGTTGCTAGTACTAGGGGTTGCGTTATTTCAACGTCAACTTCCATCCCTAGTTCGGTTGCTTCAGTCAGGTCGACTGGGCAGATATGATGACTTCCTGGGGTGAATTTTGTGACGAAGTCTGCCAATGCTTGTGCCTTTATTGCGATTCTGGGTTGGAACATGATGTCGTATTGCCCCAACTCAACTGCCCACTTTAAGATTCGCCCAGAGAAGTTAGCCCTCTCGAACAGAGCTTTTAATGGGAAGGCTGTGAGGACAACTATAGTGTGGGCGTGAAAGTAGTGCGACAACTTTCTTGAGGCCATCATTAAGGCCAATGCCAGTTTCTCCAATGGCAAGTACCTTGTTTCGGCGCCTAGTAATGTCTTGCTGACATAATAGACGGGCAGATGTTGGATTCCTTCTGCACGGACTAACAACTACCGATTATGCGTCTTGAGGCGCTAGGTACAAGAAGAGTTCTTCTCCAGGAATTGGAGTTACGAGTAGTGGTGGAGAAGACATGTATTCCTTCAAGCTTTCCAGAGCTTGGTCGCATTCGTCGTCCCATTCAAACTTGGCTTTCAGAGCATGGAAGAATGGTTGTAGTCTGTCTGACGACCGGCTTATGAATTGATTGAGCGCAGCGGCCATGCCGGTGAGATGCTGCACTTCTTTTACTGAGTTCGGTCTCTCCAACTCCTGAATTGCCTTGATCTGAGAAGGGTCTGCCTCAATACCCCGGTTGGTCACCAGGAAGCCCAGGAATTTGCCAGATCCTACTCCGAATGCACATTTCGATGTGTTGAGGCGTAACTTATGCTTCTTCAGGATCTCAAACATCTCACTTAGGTCTTTGAGATGGTCATTCTCATTCTTGCTCTTGACCACCATATCGTCGACGTAAGCCTCCATTGTTTTGCCTAACAATGGCTCAACATCTTGGTGACCATTCTCTGGAATGTCGCCCCTGCGTTCTTTAGGCCAAAGGGCATGACCTTGTAATAGTATAGTCCTCTTGGAGTTGTGAAGGATGTCACTTCCTGATCTGGTTCATGCATGGCGATTTAATGGTAGCCTCTGTATGCATCCAGAAAGCTAAGTCAGTTGTGCTCTGCCGTTAGGTCGACCAGTTGATCTATCCGTGGTAGAGAAAAGCTGTCTTTTGGGCACGCCTTGTTGACTGTTTTGTAGTCGACGCAGACACGCCACTTGCCATTCTTTTTAGGCACTACGACTGTGTTGGAGATCCATCTTGGGTAGTGCACCTCTCTTATCGCTCCTGCCTCCAGCAGGTTTCCTATTTCTTCCGCCACTATCTCGGCGTGGTGGAGTGCCGATCTGCGGGTGTGCTGTATGATTGGTTTGGCGGACGGGTGGACGTTGAGTTGGTGACAGATGAAGTTGGGATCAATGCCTAGCATGTCGTATGGTGTCCAGGTGAACACTTTGATGTTAGAGGTCAAAAATTCTAAGACCTCTAATCTCTCAGTTCTGGACAACGACGAACCGAGCAGAAAGAACTTATCTGGGTTCTTTTCATCTATTCTTATTTCTACCAAGTCTTCCACTGCTTTCTGGCTAGCCACTTTGCCAATATCTGCAAATAGTTCATTACTCTCAGGTTCTTCCACCGAATGAACGTATCCTTTGGCAGCGCGGCTGCCATTCACTGTGACAAAGCACTGTTTTGACATGATCTGGTCTCCATAGACTTCTTCTATTACTCCGGTGTCGTTGGGGAACCGTATTACTTGGTGGTAGGATGACGCCACCAATCGCATGGCATGTAGCCATGTTCGGCCCAAAATGATGTTGTAAGTGGAGGGGACCTTCAACACCCAGAACTCCACTTGTTTTGTAACACTTCCTGCTCTGACTAGGAGGATTATTTTGCCGACGGGCCATTCTGGCATGGAGTTGAATCCGATCAGGGGAGATACGGCGGGTGCCAAGTCTTTATCTTGTAACTTCAATTGTTTAAAGGTTTCGTAGTACATGATTTCACATGAACTACCCTGGTCAATCAGAATCCGCTTGACGTCAAAATCCTTGACTCGGAGAGTGACGACCAGGGCGTCATTGTGAGGGCAATATATCCTTGCCAAGTCTTTATCCGAAAAAGACATGACATTTGTGGCCTCTGTCTTCCCCTTCTTAATGGTGGGTTGGGCACTTAGCACTTCTTTCAAGTGCTCAGCTTTTTTAATTGATCCTCTGAGCTCGCATACACGCTCAGGTTCGAAGACTTTATGTATCACGTTAATTACGCCTTGAGGTGGGGCGTCAATTGGCATACCATTGAGGTTATTATGGTCCTGGGGGGCTGGTTGCGTCCCTCCTTCGATGTATTTATCCAGGTGGCCTGCTGCCACCAACTCCTCCAAGTGCTGTCTCAATGGCGTGCAATTCTCAGTGCGGTGTCCCTTTTCTTTATGGAAGGTGCACCGTGACCTGTCGTCGTAATCCTTCTGAGCCTCGCCTAGCTTGGCTGGCCACTTGACAAAAGGCTTGTCTCGAATCTCGCTAAGTATTCGGTAGATCGGTTTCTTGAAGACCGTGGTTATGGCAGTGCGGACCCTCAACCATCTTTTGTCCTGGTCTTCTCCGTTGTCTCTTCTGCCACGTCCGTTTCTGTTTGGACGGTCTATCGCGTTGATCTTTGCTGAGGTCTTCTTTTCCGGTGTTGCAGTTGCGCCAGATTTTGCTTTGGCACGTGCGCCATCCTCTTCCACCCTGATATGCTGATGCACTCTTTCCATCAGGGCTTCCATGGTGATGGGCGGTGTCATGGTGATAGAGTCCCTTAGTCTGTTTCCGACTGAGAGGCCTCTTTTGTATCGCAAGAATGGCGAGATTGGGGACAGCCCCCCAACTGTTGAAGGTCTCCCCAAGAGTAACCGTTGTTATAGGATCTCAGGGTTTCCTTGTCACCCATGTCGATGGAGAGTAGCTGGTCGATCTCCACCGGGGTTTTAGTGTTTGTTCGGAACCTTGTTATGAATGCCTCTGCTAATTGTGCCCAAGAGGCTATGCTGCCCTCCGGAAGTTTCTCAAACCAAGTCAAGCCTAAGTCGCCAAGGCTAGATGGGAAGAGGATGCACATCAAGGCCTCTTTTCGTCGGTATACAGCCATGACCTGGCGAAAGTGGCTTAGGTGTGAGTAGGGATCCGTCTTCCCTTCGTATGTGGTGAATTTGGGCTGTAGGAAGCCTGATGGTAGGGGCGCATTCTCTATCGCCGGAACGAACGGTGAGGTTTGTAGTCTCGCCAATGCCTTGTCCGTTGGTTCGTAGGCAGGGCGCGGTATTGGCATTACTACCTCGACGCTTCCGTGCGTCCGATGAGCCAACCGCTGTAAGGCAGAGACTCTATGCGGATCACGTGCCCTGGCGTCCTCCTTCCATCGTGCCTTCTCTTCTAGCACGGATCATAGGTTGGACGATCTAGGCAACTCTGTCTGCCTAAATCTTGTCTGGTGTGTATGCGAGGGCCAATATGTGCTTCCTTTGGTGTACGACCTCTTAGATCTCGTCCTTTCAAACTTGGAGTGACGACGAGTTCTGGAAGATTTGGATTGCATGTCGCCTGTCCTGAGGCTCTTGTTCTCCGCTTGAGAGGGTGTAGTATTCCTACTACGACTTTCCGAGTGGCGAGGGGGCGTCTTGTTTGTGCGCCCCTCTCCTGTCGCCACTTGCTTTCCCTTTACCTGGCGCTTTAGAGTTTCCATGTCCGTCGCAATCTGACGTATCAACTCATCCTGCTCCTTGACGCGATCCTCCAGAGCCTGGGGATCAATCCTCCTCCTTTGTCTGTCTGGACTATGTGAACGGGAGTGATGAGGACTGTTAGTCCGCCTTCTTCCTCTCGTATCCCTCTTGAGATTTTGCCTTTGTGGCTCCAAATCCCCCATGGGAGGGACAAGAGGTAGACCCTCGCGCCTCGCACCTCTTTCTGGTGTTTGTCTGTCAATGGCGGATTGTGGCAAATCTTCGTTGTGCGCCATTGATTCTAAAGAAGAAAAGCTTGATCAAGAGGTTTTGTTCCTGTCTAAATTCCCACAGACGGCGCCAATTGTACGGGAAAGAAATAAAACCTTCTCGTATAATCCTGTTGATCAAGTCTGCGTTCTTCCGTACGACGTCGCTTTATCACCTGAAAACACAAACGTGAGCTAGCCGACGGGTGTGTGCCGGAAACCTCTTCGATGCCTAAGTCAGTAAGCTTGACAAGTAGACAAAAGCTCTATGTATTCAGAAGACAAAGTTGTGTTACCTCTCCATAGGTGATGCTTGTGAGCTTTTATAGGTTTCGAGTGGCACAATCCTAGTAGGACTTTTACTCCTCTATGTAGAGTCCTCCTAGGATTCATACTCCTGAAGGATAATGCTTATCCCCCAATACCCCCCTGTAGACACCCCATTTTTGACCGACCTTAAGACTCAGACGTCACCAATTGAGCGCTTGGTGATGTTGCATATCGTGCTCGTCCAGAGGTTTCAGAGTCTCGGCTGCGAGCCTTGCCTCCGGACTTTCGGACTCTTTCGTGCTTTGCCTCGGTTTGTGAACCAGGCTCTGTTTTCTCTGTTTTCTCTTCCCGAAGGAAGGGAGAGGTCTCGTAGATCATCTCTCAGTGGTCGTAGGCTACGTTTCGTGGTCGCAGGCCATTTTTCCCATTTCGGAGTCGGTTCCGGTTTTGAGCCGTCGGTGCCTCGGTTCGGGATTGCCTAACCACCTTCGTTTGTTCCGGTTTTTGGCACACACCTTATTTCCTCCTTTTGAGGACACGTGGTCCGAGAGACCAACCGTGGTCGGACACCACTTCGGTGCCTAATGACCACTTTGGGCCCCGAATTGCGTGTTTCGGCTGCCGAACCTTCATTTTTCATTTTTGGGCTCCGACCCGAACTTGAGATAGTCATATTTTGAGGTCCTTTTCATGTTTGATTAAGGATTTTTTATTGTTTGAGATCTCCATCTGTCACTTGCCTCTTTACCTCTTTTTAGGCCTATTTTGCACGGTATTTTAGGCGTACTTGTGGGCTGTGTTGGACTTGGTCGTAAACTACAAAGTGTCTTTTTTTGAGCCCCTCTTCAACTTTGTTGAAGGGATCTCTTCGGTTTGAGAACCGCAGCTACCACTTGCCTCTTTGTCTCACTTTAGGCCAATTTTTGGAGGGAAACTTGAAATATTTCCCCCCCTTTTTTTCCGCCCTCTTTTCCAGCCTCTTTTGCCTATAAATACAGCACCCCAGGTCTGTGTTGAAGGGTTAGAGATTTTTGTATAAGCCTCTCACATTAAATTTCTCTCTCTCTCTACTCTAAACCTCAAAACCCCTTAAGTTCTTAACCATTTTTACACACCATCACCTAGCACCACACCACCACTTCCATTTCCAGCAGATTGGAGGTCTTCTCAGAGGCTAGGAGGCATCAAATTTGGTCCAAGAAGTTGGTCTTCAAGGATGAGTCCCACTTTCCCCTTTTCTTGCATTTTTTTGGTCTATTTCTTAGTCCCCCTTTCTTGCTGTTTTGAGCTCTGACCAAAACTGAAAAGGTCATTTTTTTGAGCTATATTCCATGTTTCATTAAGGACTCATCACAGTTTGAAGCTTCTTTTTGGCACTTTCTTCATTGCCCCTCTTTATGCCATTATTTTGCATGGTATTTTTAGTTTATGTGTGATCTGTTTTGGAGCCTGATGTAAACTGTAAATAGGCCTATTTTGAGCCCCTCTTCAACATTGAAGAAGGTCTCAACACTGTTGGGGACCTCCATGTATTACTTGCCATTGTACCCCTCTTTGGTCCCCATTTTTGCATGATTTATTAGCTTATTGAGCCTCTATTTTTGGGCCATGATCAGAACTTAAAGTGGCCATATTTTGACCCCCTTGTCATGTTTCATTAATGGTCTTTGGCTGTTTGAGACATATTTTGTGTACTTCATGTTATAGCCTTCTTGTGGCCTTAATCTTGCATTGCATTTTGAGCATGCTTGTGTTCTGTTTTGGGTCTGATAATAAGCTGTAAACAGCCATATTTTGGGCCCCTCTTCAACATTGTTGAAGGGCCCTAACCTGTTTGGGGCCAGCGTGCACCACTTGCTTCTTTGCCCCTTTGTTGGCCCATTTCTTGCATGTTAATTTGGCCATACTTGTATCTGTTTTTGGGGGTTGTCATAAACTGTAAAACATCATATTTTTGGCTCCTCTTAAATATTGTAGAAGGGTCCTTCTGTGTTTGAGATCAGAAGCTATGACTTGCTTCATTACCTCTCTTGGCCCCCCATTTTTGTATGCCATTTTAGCCCTACTTGTGCTTGCTGTTTGGCCATGCTTCATACTGTAAAAATCCTATTTTTGGGGCTGCCTTGCTTCTGCTTTTACACTTCACATTCAAATTATGCATGCATTACATAGCTATAGGCCATTTCATGTGCTTAATTCCATGTTTCGGGACTCGTTCCTTGCATCGGGTTTCATTTCGCCTCATTTCGGGGCTGTTTTGCCCCTCATTTTGTCACTAATTTTTGCATGTTTGCATATCATATTCCATGTCTTTGCCATGTCTCATTAGAGTGGCATTTCGGTACCTGAAGGTCCGTCCTCAGTTTGCGTGCCCGCGTGCACGCATTCCGAGTTGTCTTGTTTTCATCATTATGGCCTCCTGTGTGAGTGTGGCTGAGGCTCTCTCATGTTGGTGTAAGCCCATTATTGCGTTGCGTATGCCATTTCATCCATAGCATTGTGTATGCCCGGTTGTGTATTACCTCGTATAGCGTGTATGCCATTCCATGACATTGTGTATGTTAGGATTGTATATTAGTCGCATTTCATGCATGTCATGCATATCGCATTGTGTTCGGGATAGGAGTTAGCCCGGGCACGGGAAACGAGGTACGTTCCGCACTCCGAGTGACGGAACGTGTCTCAATTCTTGAGTCACCGACACTCCGGATTATCCATGATGAAGTTAGGTTTTGTTATAGTATTCATATGCATTCATTCTATATTGAGTTGTGCAATTCGGCTCCTCGGCCATCATGCATCGAGATGCGTGATTGGTGGAACGAGGATCGAGGCATGCATATATCTGTGAAAATACATTACTATGTCCCTTTCCTGCTCTCTGTTGCAGCATATCAAGAATCAGCAATCTTTCGAGGCTTGGTGCGCTTTTCAAGAAACATTGCAAAATAGAGGCTAATCGGGGCATCGTCGTGGATTTCCGCGCAAAGTAGCCCAAACATGCATCATTCCATCATCCGGAGCAGAATCAAGGCAGTCCCTGGCTTGCATGCTAGTTTTATTTTTCTTAGTTAATTTGTTAATTAATTAGGGATTTGTATATTATTTGGACTGTATATTTTGGACTGTATTATTCTTTCATTTTGGGACTGTATTATTTATTTGGACTCTCTGCGCGAGGGCATAATTGTAATAAGTGTGGGTGAGTGTGATGTATGTCTTCAAACCTCACGTCTTTCTTCCCTTTTGTTTACCTGCTTATGATGGTTAGATTAGGGCATGTTTCAATTAGCATACAGTATGACAGCATGTTTGCATCATTTATCTGTTTTGCACACACCGGGCTCGGCGCATCATACAAACTGCATTTGTATTTCAATTCCAAATTGAATACATGTTAGCTGTAGCATTCCATATGCCATGTTTAGAATAGCCGAGCCTGCTATAGTTGCATCTTTGCATGTGTTGCATTAGGCATTTCTGTATATTTAGGATCATGCATGATTTCTGATGAGCTTTTGTTTTGGCTTGGAGTACTCGGTGAGTTTTATGCTTTAGCATTCTTGCATGCGTGTGAGTGACTGCCATGAATAGCATGCTTACCATGAGGCTATGTGCTTATGTGATATAACTGCCTTGAATGCCTGTGGGTGGAGGTTGAGTTACTTGGAGTGGAACAATTCATCAAGTGTTTTAAGCCCACCCGACGGTGGCAAAATCTGCATTTCAAGCCTACCTGCGGGTAGCAAACCATTTTTCAAACAAACAAACATGACGTGTTTTGTTTCACTTCAGGCGACCCAGTCTATACTTGTTTGCTGCGAGCATCACATAGTAACCTAGGCTAATAATCGGAATAAGAGCATACAATGTTTTCAAAGTGAGATATCATGGTTAGTAGAGGCCGGTCTTTGACCGGGCGAGCGGCGGTGCTCACGAAGTGACCTTCCCCAATCGTACCCAAGTTTCCGAGCCGAGGCAACTTTGGTGATGACGGACACGTGGCCTTTGGCACCGAGTCAGGGTTTCCTAAATTTTCCATTAAAAAAACATTTAGGTGGCGACTCTGTATCTGGCAAAGTAGTCCATGTTTGGCACTTCTTTTCAAAAAATCTGTTTTCAAAATCGATTTGCCAAATTTGGACTCTTTGGTTCAAGATTAAGAACCGTGACATTTGAGTCCTTGAACTGTAGTGACCCCAATATGAACGGAACGGGACTTAATCCTCCCGGGGCGTTCGGGACGTCTACACCCCCTCACTGCTTCAACCAAGTGAGATGGTTTTACCATGGCCGAACTACAATACGACCGAAATAACACTGCCATACTATACAGGCAGGTATGGCCGATTTAACTACTAGTTCGGCTCTTCCCTTCCTTGCTTCTATCCCGGCTGCGAATGCTAAGACCGAGCTATCCATAGAAGTGTCAAGCCGAACTAACTCAAACAGTCCTGAAAAAGGTTCTCTCATACTCCGGTTAGAGGAGATGTCCGGGCTAATTCGTAATATGCCACAACCAAGCTATCCCATGCCCAATCACAACCGAACTAACCGTAGTACTCCTTTAAACCGAACTAACCATAGTACTTCTTTTGACCGGTATATCCATTGTCTTTCGTATTTGGACCTATCTCGGCCCAACACCCAGCTCGGCCCAATTTATATATATAAATTACCCTCTCAGATATTATATTTGTTTAAATTAATAATAGAATAATATGCACGTTTATGTTTAGAAAAATTATGGACAAATTAATGTTGAAATGAAAATGTTATATGATTTTCATTATTAATAGATTATGTGAATTCGTGGTTCCAAACCGAGTTGAACCATATTTAAATGGTTTGGTTCAAATTAGTTTCACGATTTAAATGGATTGAATTGATTTCAATTTTTATGAAACTGTAAACAACTAATTGGTCTTGATTTTATTCCAAACTGAACCAATCCAGACTATACTCACTCTATTATTTTCCACAAGATTAGCTTGGTTCATTGGGGATAAGCAATAAATTAATTTACACATAATCAACTACAAAAAAATATCGTCATATATTGAAATTCACCATTGAAGAGACTGTTTTACTATTGGGTATTCGTAGAATTACTATAAAAATTATTTTCTTTCTCTTCCCCATTTTAAGCAATGAAATTTCTTCTCTCTCTTGTCTTCTTTGACTAATATAGTATTGATATAATTAAGCAACTTGGAAAGGATTATGCATATCTAACACACATATATATAGAATATAGTTATGCATTGTACATAGATGCAAACCATGCTAGTCTCATGCTCTACTGGTTTTTATATTTATAAAAATATTATGTAGTATATATAATCATAATAAATTATTAATGCCATGGGTAATTAAAAAAGAAAAAAAAAAGAAAAATACGTATCCATGCAATTTGCAGACAATATCTATAATTCTTAAAAATTAAAAATGAAACTAATTAAGATTTCTTAATGGTATGGCTTCAATTCAACACTCTTTTCTTTTCTATTTCTGTATATATATATATAATTTTGAATGACAAAGTTATGATCTTCTTGGATCCCCAACTATATATATATATATTGAGACTGAATCACCACCAAATGAAATAATTGATGAAATAAGTAATGTGGTAGGTACTCATGTTCTGTCATCTTCATAGTTATATATATGTATACTTCTCTTATATGGTTGCATAGATATTGATAGCACTTAGTGGTGGTTGATCACACACACACACAAACACACACACACACATATATATATTATAATCCATTAAATATAAATTCTTGTAATATGTAACTACATAATTACTAATCAAGATGATAGCAAAAATGGTCACCTTTAGTTGGTTGAATTAGTGATAATCACTGTAAAAATAACATGATGTAGATCTTATTCTTTGCCAAAAGCTAGAATTTACCCTTTTTTTTATTTTTACTTTTATAAGAACGAAAATTTTATACTCCATACCAAGAGGCTAAAGGAAGTGCTGGAAGACCATTACTGGCTTGGGATGAGAAGGAGGTGGTTAGACTCTCAACTTTACTTAGAATTGCACCTTCACTTTGTAACAATAATCCAGATGAGTTGTTATGGGCTGCAGATTCTTCAGGTGTTTAGTATTTCTTCAATTTACAATTGGTGCGAGGCTAGTCTTGGGCCTGCTTTGGACATGACAAGATTAATTTGGAACAATTGTGCTCCACCAAAATTGAAATTTTTTGGGTGGATAGCTTGGCTTGGAAAGGTTAAAACTGCTAGTTTTCTTCATAGAATTGGTATTATGGATGGTAATGTTAATCTTGCTTGTGTCTTTTGTCAAAATGAAGTTGAATCAGTGGGCCGTGTTCTTCTTTTCTGCCCTTTTGTATGGATGCTTTGGTTAAACATTGTAAGATAGTGGGGTTTTCAGTGGGTCTTGCTTGGCCCTGTGAATGGGCTACTGTTATGGTGGTTTGGTTGCAAAATGAAAAAGTTGGAAAAGAAAATCTGGATGGCTCTTCCCCTAGCTATTCTCTGGTTCACTGGGAAGCATAAGAATGAGTGTGTATTCAATGGTACTCAACTAAACTTGGATGAACTATGTGATCTTGTTAAGGTGAGAGTAGCATTGTGGATCAAGGCCTCTCCAACCTCTGTGGTGTTCTCTGTTAATGATATTGTGTTAAATCTGCAACAAGTGCAGTAGTACTGTATCAGGAATGGTGGCTGAGTTGGTGTGCTGGGTTTGTGGCTGTCTTGTGTGTGGTGGAGCTGTGTTGTTTTTGTTTTTGCTTTGTTTGTTTTTTTGGTTAGTTGCTCACCAACTTGGAGTGCTAGCAAATGATAGGATGTGTTCTTCATGCCAACCTAGTTGGAATGATTTTGTTCATCGTGATATTTTTGCATTCGTCTCACTTTATTGATGTAATTGTATTGTACTTTGTATTTTGCTTTTTCTTCAATAAAATCTTTTTTTTCTAATAAAAAAAGAAGGAAAATTTTATGAAAAACAGAGAGAGAATATAAAGGTTTGGAAAAAAATTGCATCATTGTTAATTGAGGCTATTGTAACAAAATTTTTACTGTATGACTACAGGTGGTATTTTGTGTAACAAATTGTGAAGCATGTGTTCATTTTTTTTAATTATTTTTGCACAAGCATGCATAACCTACCTTTGTGATGCCTACATGTTTGCGAGAGAGAAAAGAGGGATACACCACACTGGTGACATACGATATTTTCGCATTTGATTCAAAATGATTTTACTATATAAATTATTTTTTTACACAAGTTGTATTTAGATTTTGAATTTACGGAAGAAAAAATAAAGAGAAAGAAAAAGCGAATAAAGTTGCTCATTTTTTATTTTATCTTTTACAAATAAAAAATTGAAATCATTTGTGAAAAAATTTGATGGAAGTGGAAGATTAAAAGGAAATCCTAAGAAAACCACGTTTAATTCGAGTCAAGTCTGATAAATATGACCCTCTCAACCTACGTAATATTGAAAAACACCATGATTCTTTCAAATCAGCTCTACTATACCGTTACACTTGTGCGATCAAAGAGTTTGAATTGCTCTTACAAGCCCAACGCCCTCTAACAATGCCATTATCGTGATCACATTTTCTTATTATATTTTATTTATTATTTTATATGTCAATATTGTATTGATTTACAACTTCTCATTACTAATGCTTGTTAATTATCAATATAATGTTGACATATAAGATAATAAATAAAATATGATTAAAAAAAATAGTTTTGAGAGCATTGTTGTGCCCTAATTGTCTTATTTCCAGCAAAACATTATTGCTGCTTCTTCCATAATACATGAGTTACACCAAAAAAAAAACAAATACATAATCATAATTTCAAACATTCCACATTGATTTTTCACATGTTACTTGCCCACTAGACATTTGTTGTTGTTGAAATTGACTCAAACCTTGCATTCTCTGCTGTGTACTCATTGCTTCATACTCCTCCACTCCTCCATGGCTTTGTTGTCCATGAAAATTCCTCGGCCTTGTTCCTCCAATCCCTAAATAATCAACTGTTGTCATATCATCGTGTCCATTGCTACCCATAAAACTTGAAAACAATTCGGTCCTACTCTCAGGCGTACTACCATGTAAAATATTATGACCGCTATCATTCTCTTCCAAGTTTCCCAAAAATCCATGGTTTTGATTATTCAGTCCTCCTATGTACCTTCCCATATTGAATTGGGTGGCAAACGATCCACCAATGACACCAGCTAGATGTGATTGTGATTGCTCATGATGATGATGATAATTTTGTGTTTGGATATGGCGATGAATCTGATGATCGTATGGTGGCATTCCATTGAACGATGAAGGCGCCATGCTCGTAACAAAGCTCTTCTGCATCATCGGTGAGTTCATATTAGAACTTGCAGTTGCACCCATTTGAGCTGCCTTCTGCAACAAGGCGGTTGCTGACATGGCAGCCGCAGCTGAGGAGCATAGCGATGAGTTGACGGCGCTGCTGAGCTGGAGGGTGGAGGAGGAAGGAGAGATGGGTGGTCTTGGGCTGCCAAAGAGGGTGTCTGAGTTAGTAGTACTTGGGAAGATGCTTCCATTTGCTGCTGATAGGTTTACGGGTTTTGGAGGCATTATTGGCTTTATAGGGATTTTAATGTCAAGTTGGGTAAATTCAGGTAATGTGATGGAGGTGGTGTTCATAGGCGGTGGCGCAGTGTTGGTGGTGGTGGTGGTGATGAGATCTGGGATATGGCCATGATGGCCTTCGTTTGCTTTGTTGTTTTCCTCAGCTAGGGCATCACAGAATGCTCTGTGAGTTATGAAGCTATCTCTTCTGTGAAAAAATAGAATAATGAGTTATGAGTTGGTCTTTGTTTTATAAACCATATATATGAAGAGAAAGGCAACTATATCATTCGTTCAAATTTCAATGATCTTTCCAGTTTTACATAATTTCATACAAAAATATGTCATGTGTATATATAAAACTCACGGTAAATTTGTATATCCAAAAACAATTTCTCATAATTTTAATTAGAATGAGAAGGTGTAACTCAAATTTAATTTGTATGTTGTGAAGTTTACATATAAAATAAATCTAGTCTATATTCTAGATAAATTTCTCTGTAAATATTCTGAACAAATAACATTACTGTAAAAGTCATCATGTAATATGTTGGGAATAAGCTGACTTCTGATCTGTTCTTTTTGATTATGATTTTCTGTTCTTTTTCTTTCTTATTGGTTTCTCACCAACTATCAACTGGAGCTTCGAACTTGTGCTAACTCTGAGTTCCTTTTTATTGATGTTCTTTATCATACTTTGTATGTTTCCATCAATAAAGATTTTTTGCCGATCAAAAAAAAAAAAAAAAAAAATGATAGGTCCACATCTATATATTTTTTTCTAAATTCTAGGCAGTGTGAACATAGTAACAACTGTAGTATTATATCATATAATGAAGAATACATGGGATATATGAGAATTATCAAAATTCATGAATGGGGACCACAAAGACTTTAGCCAAGGAACCGTGAATTGTTATTACTATTAATAAAGTAGTAGTATGTAGTAATCATCCTAATAATATAATATATTAATTTTAAATATGTTTAATTATTTTGTTCAAAACAAATTTAATTATTGATACGACGAGACTTCAAATAAAATCACTTTTTTATCAAGAGCATATTAGTCAAACTAGGCCTATTGGCAAAGCTACCTAGCGCTTAAATCTGGAATATACTACATATATATTGAGGAGGATCGATTGCTCAGCAACAACTTAGCATTAAAGAACGATTTATAGTTGCAAATAGTTGTAATAATAAAATAAATTATATTAGTAATTCTTATATTTTGACTCTTTATATTATGTTGATTTTTGTAATTTTAATTGCTTTAATTTTGATCTTAAAATTTTTATTTGATCTCAATTTAGTCCAATTAATTATGATTGTTAACATTATTTTATGAAAAATATGTACATGACTAATATGTATTATGTTTTTAGGAAAAAAATTATAAATTTAATCAATTCAGTAAGTTAAATTCAACCAACTTATGTTATTTTTTGTAAAAAAAACCCTAATGGCATGCCAATTGGACCAAATTAACACAAAATCTAAAATTAAGTGTCAAAATTAAACAAATTAAAAGTGTAGGAATCAAAATAACATGAGAGAGAAAATATAAGGATTATCAATATAATTTATCCTAAAATATAAATATTGGCCTTTTAAATGATGAAGTAGTTCACACTAAGAAGCAAAAATCTTTTGGCACGAGATCATATCCCTAAAGACTAATGCCTCAGACCCCCTGTACTTCCCTACCCTCAGCACCTCCACCCCTATGTGGGGGTGGGTGATGGGAAAAAACGAACAAAGAAAACAAAAAAAGAAACTAGCCAATGAAATGCCAGTGGGGGTGCTGGGGTGACCCCCACTGGGGGTCCCTAGCATAATTGTATCCCTAAAATCTCAACCCTTGATGCATTTTCAGTTGTAACATCGTGTTGTAAAACTGGATTTAGTTCCTCTTTAATTTAGAGACTTTCAGTATGAGCAACCGATGCTCATCAAGTCAATACTTTTTGTAAATTAATGATTCAAATTTTGTTAACTTATTTACAAACTCAATATTAGATTCAAGTAAAATGATCGACCCAATATTTAGGAGTTGTTTGAGATATTATAAATAAGTGCACTTTTTGACTCTTTATAAAATATGAGTTGAGTTTGAAGCGATGTATTAGAGAGGTGATATGACTTAAATAGGATAGTGACTTTTAACTTTTTGACTTTTTTAAGGGATGCCGAATCTAGCCTTAACATATTAATGAGTAGACAAAATCAAAATCTATATTTTATATTAAAAAAAAATGCCAATTTGGCACAATCTTGAAGCTGGGATAACACTTTCCAGTATATGCCCAAACCATAGAGAAGCCATTGCCTTTAGACTATGTGTATTTTGAGATTCTTATCATATTGTATGACTGTGAGTGTATTGAGACCATAAATAATGACAGGCTCAGGAAAGCCACGTGGCTATGTGTTCATTCAATGATATCTTCTCAATTCTTCACAATTTCCTTATTTTTAAAACCGTATAAGTATTTAGGTCCCTATAGTTGGGCATACTGCCAACATAGAATTCCCTAAAAACCAGATAATTAGAAAAAAAAAATTCTAGATACATTGTAGGATCCCATGCCAAACCTATGCTGGTCTCCTTAAACCATATGTGGCTCTAACTAATGAATCCAAAAAAAAAAAAAAAAAAAAAAAAAAAAAAAAAAAAAAAATGAAATTGATGTGCCATGACGAGGAAAATCTAGTTCGAGAAAGATGGGTCATTTTAAGCACTATTCTATATGTATATTTTAAATTTCATTCTCCAAAAATAAGGTTTTATTTTATTTTATTTTATTTCATTTCATTTATTTGGATACAAACCTGGAGAAGATGGTGCCACAGTCACATTTGTATTCCTTTGTACCACAAGTCTTTGAATGAGCTTTCCAATCAGATTGCACTGCATATTTCTTTGAGCATTTTTCACATTTCCATTTTTTCTCACCATGTTTTCGACTAAAATGCTTCTTAATGCCGGTAAGGTCTCCTAGTGCTCGTGCCGGGTTGTGGTGGACACAGGTAGTTTCAGGGCAAACATAGACTCGCTTTCGTATCTCTGTGCTCGTTCTTTGCTTAAGCTTCCATGGAAGATTGTGCCCTCGGCGATGTAATTGAAGGTTTTGGTCCCTTTGGAACCCTTTGTTGCAAATTTCACACACGAATCGGTTTGTTGCCATTAGGGTTTTTGGTGATAGAGCAATGACTTCAGCATTTGGGTCTGCATGAACATTTCCATAAAACCAAAAAAAGAAAAAAGGAAAAACAAAAAAAGAGAAATGAGTAATGTATAAGTTAATTTCGATCCATATTAATAAATTTACAAAAATGATACTTAGTCAGGAAAAAATACACAAAAAAATGTTTAGAATTTGAAATGCATGGTTTAGATTCATTTTAGATGTTACTCACACTACATTAAATTTAAATTTATACCATTTTGTGTATTTTTTTTGGGTATTTCTTTTGAGTACATACTGTTTCTGATAAGTTTATATGCACCTCTCATTTTTCATTAACAATAGTTACTTACGATTGACCAAAGCAAGAAAAAGAAAAAAAAAAAAAAAAGATAACAAGAAGAAGAAAAGAAGAAAATGGAGAAGTTAAAATCTAGAAGTCATGATATTGGATTGATCCAATTAAATAGTTGCAATTTTATTTTCTTTTATATATATACATATATTTTGTTTTTCTCGAAGAAAAGGTTTGGAATATTATTTGTTGATTTCATATTCTTAATTCAATTGTAAGAGATATCCTCAAATACAATAAAACATCATCCCATAAAATATTTTATTCTTTATTTATTTTTGTGGAGTCACTTTATTTATTTATTTTTACATTCTAGTTGTAGTTTGATGTACCAAGGCCTCTAGTTTCAAGAAATCCCAAATTCAAATTTTGTTGTCTCCTTATTTCTACAATTGTAATGTACTTTTTTTTTTTTTTTTTGTGCGCGCGCGCGTGTGCATATTTTCGTGTATTTTATTCACTTGCCATGCTCCTCTTTCAATGTGCTAGTTAAGTTCACACTCGCTTGTGAGAAAAAGTGTTGGATTGTTATACAGTAATAAACTTTTTCCTTAACAATTTAAATCTCATCCACTAATTATGTAGGTTGTATATTAAATTTGTTTCTTAACAATTTAAACTTTGAAGATAATTAGTCTCATCTACTAATTATGTAATTAGCTGTTGATAAACATTTCATCAACAATATGGATATCCATAAAAAAATCTTTGGCACAGAGAGACAGAGAGATTCCATGCAGAAGAATATATGATTTCATTTCCTGAAAGAGTTAAAAACAAAAATAAAGAGAAAAAGGAGAGGCAATGTAGGCCAGCAAACAGTTTACTCCAATTATTGTAAACCCCCATCCAATAATTGAACCACTTCAACAACCTACACTACACACCAATAATTCTCCATTTCTAAACCCTATTTTTTAGCTCAACAAGTCTTCTCAAGAAAATAAAAAATAATAATAACAAAAAGATACTATCTTGCATGGCCTTCTTGTGATATAATCAAATCTATGCCCTCTAAGTTCACTATTTTATTTCTTATTTATTTATTTATTAATTATTTTTGTTTCAAAGCAATACAATACCTTTGAACTAACTACCAAACATGCAACTTGAAGCTTTTCAAAAGATAAATTTTTGATTTTCCATTTTCATAAACCAATAAGACCAATTAATTATTGTTAAGAGAAAATTCGAACTATCATTAGATATAGATCCAGTCACAAAAGATAAAAAAAAAATTACGCAGAAAATATTTAGAAATACTCATCAAAAATAGTATCAAGAAACATTGGATTACTTGTTTTTTTTCCAATTTTCTTTTAGTTTAGGCCCTAAAGATCAAAATTCTATTAGATTGAATCACCGAAAAGGGATCGAATGAAGAAAGATGAATCAAATTTCAAACATGGACTAGAATTACTATATAGTAATCAAGGAAAAAAATAAAAATAAAACAATTGAAATGAACTAACTGGACCTGGATTTCCTGGTAGACTTCTTCTCTTCTTGACAGTTGGAGGCTGCTGCTCTTGTTGTTGTTGAGAAATGGATCCATTACTATTACTGGTACTTGAAGAAGGCACAAAGTTTGATCCATTCAAGTGATTAAATTGCTTTTGTTGCTGTGAAAAACAAGTGTTGCCAGAAGAGAAGCTCCCACCATCATCACCTGAGATGTTGGACATTGAAAGATAGCAAAAAAAAAAAAAAAAAAAAAAAAAAACAAAACAAAACAAAACAAGAGAAAGAAAGATAAAAAAGCCTTTTGTCTTTCTTCTCCTCTTCTCTTTTCAACCTCCTTTATTGTTTTCTTTCTCTTTCTCTCTCTCTCTCTTTCTTGTTGTTGGTGCTCTATCTAATGAAGTGTTTGTGTGTTTCTAATTCCTATTCTTTAATATATATTTGTTTTTTTGGGATGAAACACAAAACTTGGGATTTGCTGTTCCTGGAGGAAGACAAAAACCAGGAAATTCTCCTTCATTTCTGGTTAGGATAGAGAGCTCTTGTTGTGACAAGAAACACAAGAAAAAACAAACAGGTCTTGTTTGGCTTTTTATTGTGAAAATATTTAAAATAATATATTGTTTCTTAGGAGACTCTTCTTGGCTGTTGCTATCTACTATAGTCTATGCTGTCTAGTATATACCCCTAAGTTTTTTGGGTTATTTTGGAATTGCCCCTTGTCTGTGTTCTGTTTTAGCACACTTTCATACAAAAAAAATAAAAAAGCCAGCTATACAGTTTCTTGATTTAAAATTACTAATTTGTCTTTGCAAATGAGGACAATTTATTGGAATCTTTTGTTCATTTACAAGAAATACTTAAAAAAAAAAAAAAAGTCCAATTAGTACACATTAATGTATGTTTGGGAGAAAAAAGATTGGCTACACACCTATATAACCCTTGGCATAGTGCACAAAGTGATTGTCCGGTGACTTGAACTCATAATCTTAAAGTTATTAGGCCAGGATTTTACCATTGAATTAATGAACAAAGAAATACTAATGCTTAGAAAATTCATATAAATATGCACGGAGAAATTATCACCACACCCAAAATGAATATAAAGCTATGTTTGGGAAGTGGCTAAAATAGTCAAAAAGTCAAAAAGCCAACTAAAACACATCACATCACCTCTCTACTTTTCTGCACACCTTTTCGTAAAAAGCTAAAAAGTTACTAAAATAGCCTGTTTCCAAACCAAGCCTAAGTCATATATTGATTTTTGGCAAATTTATACCTATAATAATTTGTCTTTTGTGTTAATTTGGTCTATATAATTCTAATTATATCAATTTTATATTTACTTTTTTGAATTCTATCAATTTAATCCAATTGACAATATCTGTTAAAAAATTAAATTGAATAAAAATAAAGAGAAAAATAATCCACTCACAGGGAAATGAACCAATTCATCAAATTCGCTAATCTCAATCATTTAAGCTCTATTTGGTTCACTGCTTTGTATGGTTTACTGGAATGAGATGAAATGGAATATAATGATCATTCTATAGGCATCATTCCTATATAATGGTGAAAGATGATTTCATTCACAACATTTTTTTCAAATGCGAAAATAAATATTTTGATAGAATAATCATTTAATTTTAATGAATTAAACACTACTTTAATGAATAAATTATTTTACTCATTGATTTCAATCTAATTTTTAAAATGACGCTATCAATTAGATTAAATTGTCATAGTGTGAAAAAATCAAAGATTGACCTAATTATTAGAACTATAAGAAAAAAAAAAAAAAATGACAAAAAGAAAAGAAGGGGTAAATTATTGTAAGAGAAAATCAAGGGGTGCTTGGAAGCTCAAGAGGAAAACAACTAGAGAGGTTAGTGGATTGCAGAGAGAGGTTGAAGTGATGGTTTCACAAAGTGATTACTTAGAAAAAGAAAAATACAAAAATTAAAAGAGTGAAAGGCAGCCCATTGTTGTATGCTAGCTAGTTTGATCAAACAAAGAAATGACTTAAAAAAAGAAATTAGAAATGAGTCAGTATAATCAACAAGGAAGTTTTATTTGAACTTGTCCCCCTTGGTCCTTTTCCAACGTCTATTATTTTATGCTTTGTTAGCATAAGTTAGGTTTGGTCCCTCTGCTTTTTTGTTTATTTTTCTTTATTTTGAGTAAATCTTTGAGCAAAAAAGAGTGTTTTGAAAGTAATTCAGGGAACAATAAAATAACCAATATAAAACGCGTTTTAACTTCAAAGAAGAAAAACAACCCTTTATCCTTGTATAATTGTATTGTATGGGTTTGAAGAGGATTATGAGGATTGAAATTTGGGTAAATACTCATACCGCGTTATAAATGAACTAAGTTGAGTCAAATTTTGGAGTGTTGAGTTTGGCTCGTTGAAAATTAGTAAAGTTCAAGCTCAAGTTTACCCGTTTACTATTTTGAGAAACTTGAGTTTGGTTAAAGTCAACTCGATTAGATAAATGAGCGCATGCACATTAAGAGGACAAAAAGGAAATTATCAACAAAATATAAAATAATTTTATTAATCAATATATATACTTTTTTGCACACATACCAAGCATAAAAAAAATAAAAAATAAAATAACAAATGTATTATAAATATATTACTAAAATAAAAATGACTTTATATAATTTTGTCTTCACGAGCATATTCATGCCAAGCTTGGTTTTCATTGAGTGTTGTTATTTGGTTTCTAAACAAGCCTTAAAAATTGAATCGAGCCAATTTATTTAGCACACTAGCCAAATTCAAATAAATGGAGCTCGAGCTATTCTAAAATTTCTAGAACAAGACCCGTGGCCCCTCACCGGTCCAAATAGCACGGTTCAATTAAGATTCTTAATATGAAAGAAGTAATTTCACTTAGAGAATTTCTTTATTTTTTGCACATTATATATGGATTCACATAACAACATATGTATATATATACTAGGAGTGTGAGCCCACTCGATGGGTGTTCTTATATAAATTTAATTTTGAATTGATAACATATCTTTTATGTTGTTTAAATAGTGAAAGTATTCTTCATTATATTGATTAATCAATGGTCATAAGTTTAAATCTTGCGCCCTTATTATAACTACTATATATGTATATATATATATATTTCTTTTGAATAGAGAAATTAATGCTTGACGTAAGGAGGGAATGTCACATGACAAAATGAGATAAAGAGGTTCATGGAAACTGGTGAGTTGTTCACTTTTAATAATAATAAAAATTAGCGACTGGCATATGCGATACGCGTACAATTTAGATAAGAATAAAAATAAATAATAAAGAAATTAATATGATAATATGTATGTTATCTAAGTGGTAAGAATATTTTTAATGAAATGTAAGGTTTTGGGGATTCAAACCTTACTCACACCTTTGAATAATAATAATTTTTTTTATTTTAGGCTAGATAAAACTGTCATGTGACATGACGTGAGATAGATATAGATATAGATATATAAGAGATTTAGGAGAAATTACCAAAATAAAATAAAATAAAATAAAAACTCTAGAGTTTAACTACGGTAATGAAATAAACCTTAAATTTTAAAATTTTGTTTTCAATTTAAACTATCTACCTATTCTCATTAAGTAAAACTGATGCAAATATAATATTTTAATCATTAAACTCAATGAAAAAAAGATATTTTAAGTTTTAAATTTTGTTTTCAATCTAAACCATCTGCCTATTCTCATTAAATAAAACTGATGAAAGATGATATTTTAGCCCTTAAACTCAATAAAAAAAAAGATATTTTAGACAGTTTGTGTACACTTAAATTGAGTATAATGACTAATATATTATTTTTTTAGTTTACTTAACAAAAATAGGCTGATGATTTATATTGAAAACAAACGAAAATATTAGAATTTAAACTGACAAAATTAAAAATGCATTATTTATTTTATTATAAAAATCAAATTTTGATTTTCTTTTTTTTTTTTTATTTGTAATTTTCCTAGGATTTACCATATCTATAGAAATTATTAACTAAAAATATTACATAAATAATACAATATAATACTCTCCGAGAGTATCTAATAGTAATTTTCCTTAACCGTGCGAAGTTTCCCTAGCCTTCCTTTATAGCCTTTTCCTCCCATGTTGGTTGGATTTAAGCCTGAGAGGCATCCTAAATGATATTTACTTTAAAAAATATAATTAAAAATTTGATAAATGATATTTGCTTTAAAAAATATAATTAAAATTTTTTAATATCGAATTAAAGAAATTTTTAGTTTAAGATTCTTGATATTCGGATTTTATAAGATAAATGATATGTAACATTTTTATAATAGTTGGGGTTTGTTAACATTTTCATAGAGAGAAAAATTCTCAACTCTTTACAAAAAAATTTCAGCTCTTTATAAAGAAATTTTAACTTCACAGATCAAATTTTTCTGTAACGAATTAATTTTTTTTGAATAATATTATTAAGGGACTTGAACTAATAAGAAAAAATATATTGGATCTCTCTTATCCAAAATTAGAGAGGAATGCTTTTATTAATTTTTCATTGTGCAAATCAATTGTAAAGCATTAACTTAACTTAGAAGTTATTCTTTCTCCCAAGTTGGTTGCGTTCGAAATGATATTTGCACCCCATTTAAAAAAATGTAATTAAAAATTTGTAACATCAAATTAAAGTCCTACAAATCAATTATAAAGCATTCTATTGGAATGAAAAAAACAAAAGTAGTGCACCAAAAAAAATAAAAAAAGAAAGTATTGCAAAGTACGAACTATAGCGAAAGCAAGTAAACCTTAGTTAATCAATTAGAGCAATTCTAATAGTAAAAATGGATTTTGTTAAAATCATTTTTTTTGGTTTGGTACAATGCAAAAAAAAAAAAAAAAAAAAAAAAGAAAAAAAAAAAGAAAAAGAAAAAAAGAAGAAGCTATTTTTTGACTATACCACTTCAATGTTCACATGTAATTTTGACACAACCAATTCTCTTATAAAATTTTGACTATTAAATTTATTCCTCAAAAAGTTTTTTGTGGTAATATTTTAGTTTAGTGGCAAAAATGACTTAGCCAAACTTCAAGTCAAATTTAACCCAAGATTTGACTTTGCTATTTTTTAGAAAGAGATTTGACTCACTATTGAAAGGAAAAAGCTTCGTAGCTCAAATTTTTTGGCTTGATTTTGGCTCGATTTTTTTTTTTTCTTCTTTCTTTCTTTCATTTTCGAACAGACAGAGGGAAGAGGAGAGGAGAAAGAGGGAGAGAAGAGAGGAGGAAGAAGAGAGGAGAAGAGAAAGAGGAGGAGGTAGCACTACCGCCGTCTCCTAGCCGCCGCCGATCGTCGCAGCACCACCTCCTTGCTGATCGTCGCACCACCGCCACCGCCTCGCCGATCGTCGCAGTCGCAGCACCACCGCCATGGCCTCCGGCCCCGCCACCGTCTCCTCGTCCCTTGTGATTATGCCCCCTTCAGTCCTCTTTCCTCCTCCTCCTCCTCCTCCTCCTCCTCCTCTTCTCCACCCTTCTTCTTCGTCTTCCTTCGTCTGCAACAAAAACACAGGAAAAAGACAAAAAAAAAAAAAAAAAAAAAGACACCAAAACGACGTCGTTTTGGTGTCGAGCCACAGATTCGAGCCACAGATTCGAGCTACGAATCGGAATCACTATTGAAATTTGTTTTTTTGAAATATTAAACCAAAAAACAACTTTTAACAAGCCTTATGAAGGGGGAAAAAAAAAAAAAAAGCTTATGATTTATTGGGGTCGCTTAGGACTTTAGTGTAGTTAAGTTATATTATATCACCTTAAAAAAAAAAAAAAAATGTGTAGATTCAAGGCAGTAAGAAATATTATATTTATATTTCATTATTACTGTTTCATCCTTTCAAACTGGGGGCAATGAAATTGGTTGCCCTTGATGCTCTAGTTTTTAAATTTTTTTTTTGCCAATAAGTATATAATTATTTACAAATATGAAGAGAATCATATCAAATTGGACAATTAATCGTATAAAAAAGTTCAACAACACATACTTGTAATTTTTGTTTCTAATAAAGATTGGCTCCCTTCCTATCAATTGAAAATATATAAAAATGAAAAACTAAATTAACCCAATCAAATCTGGATGCTCTAGTTTATGCAACTGATTTAATCTCTAACATTTACTTCCTATTCTCCTTAAACTAGATTTGGATAATTTCAACATAAAAATAACTTTTCTCTTAATGAAAATCCAATCTAGAAAAAGATTAAATAAAAAATAAAAAATATCTTAAACATAAAATTGAAGGGCTCATTAAATTTCTCAATGCCAATGATCCATTGCATTGACCAACTATTAGATTTATTAATGAAATTTTTCCTAAACAAAATCAAATTAAACCTTGTGTTCTAATCAAGGGTCAGGAGTATGATTTTTTTTTTTTTTAATTCAACTATATCAAAAACATATATTCAATTAAATTAAAATGCGTTGCATCCTAATAGTTAGGTACATAATCATATTAGGAATTTCTTTTCAACAAATAAAATAAATAAAAATTTCTAAAATTTCTTCTTGACATGAAAAAAAAAAAAAAAAAACTGATTGGTTTTAGTGTTTTCAAAAATAATTTAAAAATGTTTAATTCATGTTTTTTATTTTTAGTAAACTTTTTAAATATTTTATCTATTTTTTTTTACCCTCTGAACCCACTAAAAATATAGAATTTCTAAAAAACCTTTAAATTTTTTAATAAATACTAGAAATAAAAAATATGAAAATTCAATATATTTTTTGTATTTTTTTTTATAAAAAATATCATGGATATTTTATTTTTTAAATACATTTAGATTAAGTGCATTTAAATTTTTAAAAAAATTAAACTAAAATATTAAAATGTTTACTAAAAATAAATAATATTTAAATTCAAAATTAAAAATTTATTTTTGAAAAATTAAAACCAAAAGGAGTGAAAAATTGTTTGGTTCTAATTTTCTAAACTTAATTTTTTGAAATTTGAGTTTTTTTATTTCTTGTTTATTGTATTTTTTTTTTGTTTTTTGTTAATTTTTTATTATTTTAAACAATTTTTTTTTTTTACTTTTTAGATACACTTAATATAAATACAATTAAAAAGTATAATATTTGTGATTTTTTTAAATTTTTTTTTATTAAATATCCAAAAATATAAAAAACAATACGAAAATTTAATACATTTTCATATTCTTATATATTTATTATTTTTTAAAATATTTTTTTGTAAATATTTTACTTTTTAGATATATTTAGGTTAGGTGTATGTAAAAAATAAAAAATTTATTTAAAATATTTTAAAAATTAAGTAAAAATAAGAAAATACGTAAAATAAAAAATTTTAATTTTAAAAAATTAAATTCCGAAAAATTGAAACAAGTGGATAGGAATTCAAAAATTTGAAAGTACAGGGGCAATACAGTGATTATCTAGTGTGCCCCCACACGCCAAATTTATGTCAGACAATGCTGCCTATTTGTCGGTTTCCGACGAAATTTCCACAAAAGCAACTTTCTTCCCAAAATGTCCTCACTAACTATCTCATATCAACCAAATTGCCACTATAAAGCTAGCCGCCTTGGACTATGAAATTACCAAAATAGCCTCTCCAGTCACGGGTGTACGATGCACAGAATCCTTTTTGAAAACGACCCCACAATAATACAATATTCTCCTGTTTTCGTGTGCTCTAGACTTGCTTCGTAAAAAGGACGATTGCCGGGGGTATTAATGTAATTTAACAAAACATTTGTTCGAAAATTGACTTCTATAGTATTTTTTTAATTTTAAAAAAAAAATGTTTAAAAAAGTAAAAAATGAATTGACCTTTTGTATTATTATTTTTTTTAAAACTACTTTAATTAATTATCAAGCATGATTTAAGAGTGAAAGATTAGAGCATTTATAATGATGTGTCAAATTTTCGAACTAAAGTCATACTTTAAGCCAAACAAATTTGCATATCAGCAAAAGTAATTATGATCACTAGATGCTTTGTACCACAAATATTTTCATTTCACATTATTCTTTCCATTTAGATATCAATTTTAAATAAAAATCAATTGTTCAGATAAAACTATTGAACACATTTTTTTTGTTCGAATAATTGATTTTTGTTCTCAATTATTTGGAAGTTGATATTCAAATAATATATTTTTGTTTGAAAAATTAATATCAAAATGATAGAATGGTGTAAACGAAAAGTATTTGTAGTTTGTGATAGAATTACCCTTGAAAGGTATAACTATTAGCACTCACATAATTTATTTGAAACTCACCTCTATATAATTTTATTTTTAAAATTTTTCATTTACAATTCTATCTTAGCACAAAATTTCAATCATCTCTAATTTTTTAAATCCTAATCCTAACCCTAACCTTACACTACCTTAGCCACCACTCATTACCACATTCCGTTGTCACTCGTCTCTCTAAATCCCTCTCTACCCTCTCCTACCACCTAACCATTCTTCATTATTCTCCACTCATCTTTAGCATTGGATCTAACACCCTCACTTCCCCTTCACCTAATGGACCTCCACTACTGCAACTATCACACCCCACTTTTTATTATCTGAATAACATTACCATATTTATTAACATAAATTCATTTTCATTAAGAACAAACAAAACTATACATATATTACCTCCATAACACAAATGAAAGTCCTCTCAATCGTACATATATGGAATGCAACAGAAATTACATTTAAACAAAATGCTCGTAGGCTTACATCTTTATATTAAAAGTAAGGGTTTAATCCTTTTACAATAATGGTGTTCCGCCAACAAATATGGCCAACAATTAAGAAAGATTACCAATCTTGAATTATCTCTCAACTTGCACTTGGAAAATGATTAGCAATGTGAAATGAATATAAAATCCAGTAGAGATCCCAACATGATCCTAAACAATAACAACATACAGATATCTATGATCATGAATGCACCATGACGTACAATATAAATAATGTGACAGTTTAATATTCAAAATATACTTATATAAGTACATTTTTTTCAAAAACATCCATTTGAACACTACAAAGTGTAAACCATTTATTTTCTTTCTAATTATCCCGTTTAGTTCCAAAAATATTTTTTCACAATTCAAGCTTGGTTATTTAAACATCTACGTTAATATAAAAGAATTATGTCTCCACATTTGTTTTGAAAGCTCGTTCACAACAAGTCATAACCTAATCCCATAACTTAACCTGCTATACACACTTATGCAATAACACATCTACTATCTTCCTTGGCCATAAGCCCAAGGGTAAGGAACACCCATAATAGAAATACTGAGAAACATATATTTCTAAATATAATTAATTGAACGAAATACATATTTCTATTTCCATCGGCCTACAGCACGGATGACAAATACAATCCATATAACACATAACGCTTTACCGGCCTCACCTAGAGGGGAACAACCCAAGGTCACACTTTACCGGGCGCAAACCGGAAGGAAAATGAACCTATCTCAAGACGCCATGCTTTACTGGCCTCCCGAAGAGAAACGAACCTCAATTTCACACTTTACTAGGCATAAATTGGAAGGGAGAGGAACCTCTAGTAAGGTGCTATGCTTTACCAGCTTAACCGGAGAGAAACAGTCATCCCAAATAACATCCAAACAATAACACAACATGTTAAACTACATAAATACTGTACAAGTGTAAAACATACACGTAATTTATTCGACAATAACAATGTCACCTTTCACCGATGACCAAGGACAAAACCTCTAAACGGATAAATAAATGACTCTCATGAATTAGACTCACAATTTCAAGGCATCAACATTACAATTAACCACATTCCCATTTCATTTCATGAAAGAGTTAGACTTATCATTTTATATTCAAAAACCAAACCAGTTATTCCAAACCCTCAACACTTCCAAAACCAAAGCTAAACCTCTTTTGTTTAATAAAAATCTCATTTTTAGTAACCAAGCATTAATTCAATCTCCTAAAGCATTTGTTCAATCTCATAACTCATAATCCACTTATTACCCAACTTTACTCCTTTTTGTTTATGAATTCTTAATAATAAATTAGAGCTTTTCGCCACAATCAACATAGACATGATTAACTGCCTCCTAATATATCAAATCAACCATCAATCATACAATTCCAAATCCTAAATCTCAAACCCCAAATCCCCTTTTATGCTTTTGAAAAATATCTTAACAAATATATTATTAAATGCAATAAAAACTACAACATATCTATCAATAAAGATGTATTGAAGAGGAGCAAAATAATCCCTACCTCTTGAAGCGAAGAGGAGACAACTCAAAAATAAGAGGAGACGAAACGACGATTTACTCAGATTAAATGGAAGCCCTCGCTGAACTCTACATTTTGGTATATGGATCTAGGGGTCAAAGATATTTAGAAACAGATGAAATCAAGGTTAAAATGTTTGAAAAGTCAAAATTGGCGAAGAGAGAGAGAAGAGAGAGTGAAAAGTGAAGAGATTTGACCCCAAAAGTGACTTTTAAAGATATGATTCTGGACAGACCGCTTGAGCGGTCAAAAATGAGCTCTAGTGGTGAATCGAGGCTTCTAGTATCTTAGACAATTTTAAAAAACAGAGCTAGAAGGGTCTATGGACTGCTCGAGCGGTGAAAGTTGCGCTCGAGCGAGCTATGTACACAGTATAGATTCGTAAATTTCAAACATGTATAACTCTCTTGTCCAAACTTCATTTAGGCTTGTTTTTGTGTCTAAGTTGAAACCTCATAAGTAAGTTTTCTAATGGTTCAAGTCTCATATCAAGAATTCAAAGTGTGAAGAGAGAAAATGATGAAAGAGTGAAGACTACTCAACAACAATTATTTGAATTTGGAATTTTTGATTTAATCTCGCTCAACCACTATGGTAACACCTCAACCAAGGGTTAAATATCAACTACGAAGGTTCGCAATCATGATAATCATAGGTGTCTATTGAAGATTGCAAGGGTAAGTGACAAGGGAAAAGGTGCACACGAGGAGGGTGGGGAGGGGTTAGGTTACTAAATTAGTTAAGGTTAAAATTTTCAATCCAAATTAAAATTCAGGTTAAGTTTTGATAGAGGACTCGAGTAACAATTAGATGCATGAGATTTCATCCTCATCGTTGCATTAAATTTTGCTTTTTTTGTCTTTATTAATTTTATTTCTTTCAAAAACTTAATTTTTGGAGTGTCTAATGTCGATGAACTTAAAAAGCAAGATTTTTTTAACTTCTAATTAAAAAAAGTTCAAAAAAAAAAAAAAAAACTTGACGTTGAAGCATTAGGCGCCATTTGCTTCCAACCACACATTTAATTTGACATTTGAAAACACATGCTTATGAAATTGTATTTAAAAAATGTAGGGTGTTTGGTCCCACTTAAAATTTCAATTTATTTGAATTTTCAGTTTTAAGAATCTTAAAATAAAATAAAAAATGTAACTTTTGTCAAGTTGAGTTGTAGATCCCTTTTTAAAATATAATTAACTTTTTTTTTAAAGTGTTATCAGACCAACCTCAATTAGATAAGACCTCACATGCATGGGATTGTTACGTGCCTTGTATGGCCCTCAAGGTTTGATAGGCAAATATATTAATTAAAAAAATAAAATAAAAATAGACTGTGTTTGATTTTAATTTTTTAAATTTAATTTTTTAAAAATTAAGTTTTTTATTTTTCATATTTTTTGATTTTTAGTAAATATTTTTAAAATTTTAAGCATTTTTTTTTTACTTTTTTAGATGTATCTTATTTAGATATATTTAAAAAGTAAAATATTTATGAAAAAATATTTCAAAAAATTAATAATTTTTATATTTTTAGTATTTAGTGAATTTTTTAAAGATTTTTTTTAAAACAAAAATTATACTTTTTAAGCGTATTTATGTTAAACGTGTCTAAAAATTTAAAAAAATTTGTTTAAAATATTAAAAAAATTTAATAAAAAAAATATGAAAAATAAGAAAATAAAATTTTCTGAAAAGTGTTTTTAGAAAACCCAAACAAAGCAAAGTAAGAGTTTAAATGAATTGGAGTAGCTTTGTTAACAGTTTTATAATTTGTTTGTTTATATTATATGATGATCGAGGATCAAAATTTGATAAAGATGTATTTATTATGATATTGTATTGAATTTAAAAATAGATCAATATGATCCACCGACTATGTTTTTATTTTTCTCCCAGATAGAATTATAATTTAATGGGACCCAAGCAATGAACACCAACACTAATGCAACAAGTTCAAGTCAAATAAAGTTATGATGCAAAAATCATGACATTTGCGTTATTTTCAAATTTAAATATAAATTTTTAAAAATTTGAGGAGCTTGTGTGGTCTACTACAGCTTCGTTTTGATAATTTAAATTATTTCCTTTAAGAGCATTTTTATATATTATTCATAAAAACAAAGTCGATCTCATAATCGTAATCATTTTATATTAATGTATTTTCTTTTAAAATATAAATGATTTATTTAAAAAAATATACTTATTGTCTATTTTTATGAGACAAAGGCAATAAAATAAAAATATTATAATTATCGGATTGATCTAACTTTTTCATGAATGATATACACCGAGACTCTACAAAATAAACTACTCAAATTATCAAAATTAAATTTGTGATGGACTCATGAATCTCTCACGTTCTCTCAATAATGATATATTATAATCTTTTGTTTCATGATAAAATGATTAATTTAACTTTTTAATCATCATTTTACAATAATTTTGAAAAAGTAATTTTCTTGCACCCCTTTTTTTTTTTCGCTAATAAGTAGTACTATACAAATAAAAAATTTATATAAATTTAGTAGCTTGCGGCAATTTGAGTACTAGCATTTTAAAATTTTGTACATTTTCAAAGTTGTCATTGCCACAAGATTTTAATTTAAAATTATATAAAATTTTAATTGAGTAAATTATATTTTACCTTCTTTATGTTTGGCTATTTTAACAATGGCACTTAATTTTTTTTATTTCACTTTGACCCTTCATATTTTAAAATTTTTTTCAATTTACTTTAAAAACTAACTTATGCCTAAAATTAGACAAAAAAATAATACATTAACAGCTACGTGATATAAAAATAATTTATTATTATATAACTTACACTAGAGGTGTTCATGGGTCAGTTTGGTTCGATTTGACACTAAATTTAGAACCAACCCAATCATGACCGGTTCCAAGTTTTAGACCCAAAACCAAATCAATCATGGGTTGAAATCATGGTTTCACTATATTTAAAATAAACAAATCAATCAATAATAAATAATTAAAATATACAAGTCATTAAAATTTAAACATAACACAAACAAAGAGCAAAAGAATGTTTAATGCAAATCAATATAAATTAAATCAAACTAAAGCTTAAATATAATCCAAATAAATTAAATCCATTAATGCAACCATTACAAATTAAATTAACTGCAAAATTTGAGTCAAGCTTCTAGTACTTCTTTCTTTTACTTCATAATTATTGTATAGGGAAAATTGTTAGGTGTAATTAAGTCCATTGCAATAGAACAATAAGGTAAAGACATATCAATATAAATAAAATTTTAAAATTTACATATATACGTATATATAAATAGATTCGGCTTTTGGGTTTGTTCGGTTTATTCAAGGCTTAAATCAAGAACCAACCCAATCCAACTCAATCCAAAAAGGTCGGTTTGGTTTGGTTATTCAATTCATTGGGTAATTTGAACACCTCTAACTTACACTTCTGACTCAAATCTAAATCCGAATATGATAATATATTTTTTATATTATGTGGTAGTTACCGTGACATCTTCTGTTTAATTTTAAACACAAATTAGGTTTAGAAGTAAATTGGAAAAAACTTAAAACATGAAAGACTAAAGTGAGAAAAATAAATTTTAAAAGGCAAAGTGAGAATGTCCAAATATAAATAAGGTAAAGTGTAATTTTACTCTTTTTTATTTGTAGATATTTTTAATAATTTCACAGAGAACTTGGCATCATCAATTTTGTATTAAAAACTCATATATGGTTCCAGTTTAATACGTTTCAGGATGATTAATTGGCTAAACTAATGCCAACATCAATTTTTAATTTTTACTAACAAAAGAATAAAAAGTTTAATGAAAATTTCAAGTGTTTTAGAATTTAATATCTAAAATAATAATTAGGTCCATAATATTTGAAATTTTATTATTTTTTCGAATTCCTCAAAAAAAAATCTCTTCCTCCTCGTGACTTTTGTCAAAACCAAACACAAAAAAATAAAAAATGAACAAAATGAATTTTGTCAAAACCAAACACAAAAAAATAAAAAATGAACAAAATGAATTCCACTGCCGGGACTCGAACCCGGGGCTCTCAAGAGAGAGAGCCGAATAGCCATATCTTGAAGTTTTTGCTACAGTGGATTGATGTTTAAATTAAGCATATTTTATTTTTTATTTAATTGAAGACATGAGATTAATAATTGTATATGTAAAAAAATAAAACTTAACTCTTATAGCATTTTCATTTTGGAACAACTATTTAGTTATTCACTGTATCTCATATCTATTAATAAAAAAGATAACTACAACTAGTTTTAGGGTAGTGATATTTAAGTTGAAATTCAATTCAAAATTAATTAACGTATTCAATTTAGAGTGTATAGGGTGTGTTTGATTGGACGGACTGGATAACGGGTGATTAGAATCCATCAGACTTGAATCTTGAGACTGTGAATCTCCCAGACTATTTGGTTGGATTGGATGTGTATCCCGTATTTATTTTCTTTTGGGATTAGATGTTTGGAAATGACTATTATAGCGATTATGGTTTTGACCCGACCCATCTTGTATTTTGGACTCGGGTTTTATGATTTTTGAATGTTGTTTAAGTCTTTTCCTCCTTATTCTTGCTTAAGTTTGGTTTTTGGGTTTGTAGTGATCGTGTTTGGAATAAGCTGGTTGCTTGGTTTTCAAACCTTATGTTGCCTAGATTTTTGCTCTTGCGCTCGAGCGGCACTTCTTGCGCTCGGGCGGGCTTTGCAAACTCTTAGTACTTTTGCAAGTCTGCAAAACTACTGGGATAGTGTATGTTATGCTCGAGCGGCGTTTTTTACGCTCGAGCGGGCTTAGCTCGAGCGGCCATTCCTGCGCTCAAGCGTCGGTCTATTGTCTGCAAAACTACAAAGATGTTTGTATTTTGCGCTCTAGCGTTATTTCTTGCGCTCGAGCGGAACAACTTATTGCGTTTGGCGCTCGAGCGTCAACTCTTGCGCTCGAGCGGACTGTGCGTATATCAGTTCGCAGCAACATCCTTTTACTTTACTTTTTTCATATCTTTTTCCCTCAAAACCCTAGATCTAGAGCTCATCTCTCTAAAACTCATACTCTCTCTACTTTTTCACCTAGATTTAGTGATTTCTATACCTTACTCTTTTTGATAAAAAGATAGAGCATCTTAAGGGCTTTATTCTCATCCGAATAGAATTGGATTTCGGTGTGCTTGAGGTGTCTTCTTTCTCTTTCGGCTTCTAAACTCAAGATAGGGATTTTTCTACACTCTTATATGATTTTTAACTTGGTTATTGTTTGTTGTGTAAACAGTGTTTGGATTTGGGAATTTTAGACAAATCTAGGGTTTTGGTTTAAAATCAAAAGAGGGGTTTTTTTGAATAGATGTAATGGAAATGGGTATACGAGTAGATATGAGTTTGCTTTGTTCTAAAATAGTTGATTTTGGTGTTTAGGATGAACTTAGGAAAACTGGAAGTTTTGTCATAAAATGACTCAAATGATTATTTTGTATAAATAATGAAATTAGTGTTGAAAGTATGAAATTGGGAGGTTACCTACATGAATGGTGTAGTTGGATTTGTTTAATTTTTCACCTAGAGAAGTTTGGATAATTTATTTGTTGTGAAGATTGTATATCTGTTTAGAAATATCTGTCTTGGGCTATTGGTGGAGGATAGTTATGATTGTTGTAGAAAGTGCACAAGGATTAGGTGAATTGAAACTAATTTCTTAGCTATTATCATTGAATATGATTATGATTTATATACATTGTATATGTATGATGTTTGGGAGGAGAAAGGAGATGGACTTCACTAAACTATGTTGGCTTGTGTGTTCAGGGTAGAAGTCCCGAAAACCGCGCGTATACATGGGTGCCGATTTCCGCGGACAAAATTTCCGTAAAGTGGCAAGTGAATGTATTTTTATATCAATTATGTTGGTTGAAGACCTATGGGGTGTATTCTCTGTCGGGTTGACTAAATGAAGTGGGTGTAATAAACTGAGATAAAATGGATTGAGATGTAAGTTTGGCATAACATGGTTTTGGAAGAAATTTGTCATTGGGCATTGAACATGTACCTCGTACTTATATTTTTGTTAATATCCATATATTGTGCTAGATTGTTTCTACTGGACTTTGGCTTACCTTATTTAGGAAAAACCATTTTCAAGTGTTGGAGATATGCCTCCGCTAAGATAGTATTTTAGGGAGACTTAGAGCAAGAGCTTCTTTTTTATTGTACCTATTTTGTATAGCCAAGGGCTTAATTATACTAAGTTAGATTCATTTTGTTGTAACCAAGCAGTGACTTGGAAAGATGTAAGCCACCAAGGCATATGATTAATTATATAGCTTCTATTTGTTATCATCTCGTAAATGCATACTAAACTTCGATGAATGAAAGCATGTCGTTACACTTATACTACTGGTTATGAGATGGGTTGATTGGATTTATTTTTTGGGCGTTAAAACTTAGTATCAGAGCATACCGGGTTTGAATACTTTGGATATGTGGGAAGTGGTTAGTACCACAATAGGTTTGTCTTGCTTGCTAGAGACTTTAGTATAAACAATATGTGTTTATATGATAACATGCTTATGTGATTATATGAGTATGGAATTTAATTTCTAGGATGATGATTGAGTCTACGAGTTTCTAGGAGTCTTATTAGAAGAACACTTGATCACTGATGTTTCTAATTGGAACTTTGGCAACGTCGTGAGATGATCATTATCCGGGAGTGAAATTCATATGTGTTTACGTAACTCTGTGCCTATGTGGGGTGAATTATTGTTGTCCACTGCATTAGGACATGAGTGAGTTAGCTTCGGCATATTTGTAAATATGCTAATCTCTTTTGTTACATTCATTAGGATGTCAGGATGTAGACCTGGTGGTGGTAGGCGTGGTAGGCCTTAGGGGCACAAAGTGCCTTTATCGGATGATATTCCGGTGCAAGAAGAAGAGGTTAGTTAGGTCAATGTGGCTGAACCAGTTGGTCAACAGGCCATGGGCGCCTTGGCCCGTGAAATTGTCGAAGCATTGAGGGAATTCGTAGACTTGATTCTCAAATTCTCAGGGTTGAGAATCAAGTCCAGGTCCAAGTAGTGGAGGCAGGGCCATCTTTTCTAAAGTGAGAGTTTTTTTGGTCAAATTCGGATGAGTTTGTGGGTGATCCTAAGGAGCCACTGAAAGCGGATGAGTGGCTAGAACAGATAGTGAAGATGTTCGAGATGCTTAGCATCGAGGATGACGGGCTGCGAGTGACCTTGGCATCTTTCCAGCTGAAGAGAAATGTGGGTCAGTGGTGGAAGTATGTGCGTGGACGCATTGAGGTGACTTGGGAGGCTTTTGTCAGTGCATTCCAAGACAAGTTTTTGCCTCTCATTGTTAGGGAAAAGTTGAGGGATCAGTTTGCTCAGCTCAAGCAGTTGAATATATCAGTGGCCGAGTTTAAGGCAGCCTTTACTAGCATCTCTAGGTTTGCACCAAAGTTGGTGGCGATTGAGGAGTGCTGTTACTTGGAGTTTGAGAAGAGGTTAAGCACTGAGCTTCTTTTCAAAGTGCTCGGTTCGATGATTAGAGATTATGGGCGACTTGTAGAGTCGGCGGCTCATCTTGAGACTGTGATGCAGATGAAGGAAGAGAGGATGAGGGGCTCTAGGAGGAGTCAGGATTTTCAAGGGAACAGCAAGAGGTAGAGGGGTCTTACCCCACAGTAGTCCCAAGGAGCACAGTCGAGGTCTGTCTTTCCAGTGCCGAGTTCGGGTTCTGGGAGAGGTTGTCAAGGAGATTTCACTTGTTTCAAGTGTGACCTATTGGGTCACAAGTCTCCAGCTTGCCCGTAGAGAGGAGGAGGGCAATGATTTACATTGTTTTCAGCTCGCTCTTAGAGTTGAAGTCAAGGGAGAGGGCAGCCGCTCAGTTGTTATGAGTGTGGGCAAGCAGGGCACTTGAAGAGATTTTGTCCACAATTGGGTGGCACACCCGGTGCGTTTAGTTTGAGACAGACACAGAGCCACCAAATGGCAGCGGTCGATCTGAGCCTCGAGGGTCGGTCAGAGCCTCCGGCTTAGTCGATTATGTCGGCTTATGCTTCGAGGGGTGAGCAAGTTGAACAGAGACTGGCAGGGCGTATGTATATTGTTACCACGCCAGATTTAGCACCAGCACCTTCAGTAGTGAGAGGTACTTTTTTGTTTTACAATTCAGTTGCTAATGTGTTTGGGACTATGAATCTTGGGACTATGAATCCCTCGAAATATTTGGTTGGATTGAATGTGTATCCTGTATTTGTTTTCTTATGGGATTAGATCTCTGAAAATGACTATTTTTAATGAATCAATGTTTGGTTGGACGGATTGGATAAGTATAATGAGCAAAATACTATTTTATCCATTTTCAATTGTTTACTAAGTAATAGCAATATTAAACATATCTTTAATATTTTAATTATTTTTAGCTAGATTAAATAAAAATTTAATTTATTTTATTTTTTACAGAATTAAAAAAATTTATTTTTTTTTTAAAAATAAATAAAATATCGATAAAGATACATGTTATTTTTTTAATTAAAATTTTAAATAAATTTATTTTAAAAAATAATGAAAATTAAATAATGAAAATTAATAAAACATCTATTAAAATTTAAATAATGAAATTAAATAAAATATAAACAAAATTTTAAAATAAAATATCAATAAAAAATATATAAAAAATTATTTTAAAAAATTAAATAAATAAAACATCAATAAAAAGTTAAATAAAATTATTTTATTTTTAAATTGAGACATTTAAATTTTATTGAATTTTGCTAAATATAATACATAATTAAATAATAGAGGGTTAAAATGATCATTTCACCACCTAATCTCAATTAGGGCTGCTCACGGGTCGGTTTTGGCGGGTTGCGGGTCAAAACCGACCCGACCCGCACTTATGCGGTTGGGGAAAAATGGACCAAGAACCGCCATGATGCGCGGTTCATGATTTGTGCGGGTGCGGTTCGGTTTGCGGTTTAGATTTTTTTTTTTTTTTTTTTTTTTTAACTTAAGTAAATTTGACATTTTTTGTTACTTTCTAAACACTTTTTTTTTTTTTTTTTATAGAAGAGTTATAAATTAAATTATAAGATATACAATTCATGATCATAATAAATAGTCCACATGTTAGATAAGATGATATGGAACCATGCTTGAGGATAGTGGATTAATCTTTCCTCCTTAGCTTGCAAAAACAAATCCTTAAAAGTCAAACTAGTAACACTAATTTAAATATGCAAAAACAAACCCTTAAAAGTCAAACTAGTAACACTAATTTTAATAGTGGATTAATCTTCACTGTTTAGTTTTTAATATGTAATAATGTGATAATAGAATGACAATTCAAAATATCATATTTAACTGTGTCTATTAGACTAATGGAATATAATGATTTTTTTTATATATATATAAATAAAAGTCAAACTAGTAACACTAATTTAAATATCATTAGATCATGATAATGTATATAAGTACCCATATAATAAATTTTACTTTCATTCAAAATGTAAAAATAAAAATAATAACTAGTTATTTCCATCTATCCAAAATGCAAAAAATAATAATAATAACTAGTTATTTTTTCTTAAAAAAAAAAAAAAAAAAAACTGCGGGTTGCGGGCGGGTCGGGTTCGACCTGAACCCGAACTTTTGTGAATTTCTTGACCCGCACCCGCCCGCCTACCTACATCGAAACCGCCCAAAGCACTGCGGGTAGGGTAGGGTCGGGCGGTTTGTGCGGGCGGGTGGGTTGGTTGCCCAGCCCTAATCTCAATAGTAAATAATCCCATGAAAATTGTCCCACATCTCCCCCTCTCCCGCGAGATAGTGTAATCCTACATATGCGGGATGAGGAGTCCAGCCGGTCTTCATGTCTAGCGGACTAAAAAAAAAAAACAAATGCCGGACTATTTGGTTTCAATGGATTACAATCCAAACAGTAAATAATCCTCCCCTAATTCCCCCAATCAAATGCACCCTAGAGGTGTTCTTGGGTTAGTTTGGTTCGGTTTGACACTTAATTTGAAACCAATCCAATCATGCCCAGTTCCAAGTTTTTAGAACCAGAACCAAATCAATCATGCACTAGAACTAACCCAACCCAATCCAACTCAATGTAGCTCGGGTTGGTTCGGGTTGAAATCTCGGTTCCACTATATTAAAAATAAACAAATCAATCAACAATAAATAATTAAAATATACAAGTCTTTAAAATTTAAACATAACACAAACAAAGCGCAAAACATTGTTTAATGCAAATCAATATAAATTAAATCAAACTAAAGCTTAAATATAATCCAAATAAATTAAATCCATTAATGCAACCATTATAAATTAAATTAACTGTGAAATTTGACTCAAACTTCTAATACTTCTTTTTTTTACTTAATAATTATTGTATAGGGAAAATTGTTCGGTGTAATTAAGTCCATTGTAAAAGAACAATAAGGTAAAGACATGTCAATATAAATAACATTTGAAAATTTATTTATATATGTATATATAAATAGATTCAGCTTTCACGTTTGTTCGGTTTATGTAAGGCTTAAACCAAGAACCAATCCAATCCAACTAAATCTAAAAGGTCGGTTTGGTTTGGTCCTTCGGTTCACTAGGTAATTTGAACACCTCTAACTTACACCTCTGACTCAAATCTAAATCCGAATATGATAATGTATTTTTTATGTTATGTGGCAGTTACCGTGACATCTTCTGTTTAATTTTAAACACAAATTAGGTTTAGAAATAAATTGAAAAAAACTTAAAACATGAAAGGTTAAAGTGAGAAAAAATAAATTTTAAAAGGCAAAGTGAGAATGTCCAAATATAAATAGGATAAAGTGTAATTTTACTCTTTTTTATTTGTAGATATTTTTAATAATTTCATAGAGAATTTGGCATCATCCGTTTTGTATTAAAAGCTCATATATAGTTCCCGCTTAATACGTTTCAGGATGATTAATTGGCTAAACTAATGCCACCATCAATTTTTAATTTTTACTAACAAAAAATAAAAAGTTTCATGAAAATTTCAAGTGTTTTAGAATTTAATATCTAAAATAATAATTATGTCCATAATATTTGAAATTTTCTTATCTTTTCGAATTCCTCAAAAAAAAATCTCATCCTCCTCGTGACTTCTGTCAAAACCAAACACAACAAAAATAAAAAATGGACAAAATGAATTCCACTGCCGGGACTCGAACCCGAGGCTCTCAAGAGAGAGAGCCGATTAGCCATATCTCGAAGGTTTTTGCTACAATGGATTGATGTTTCAATTAAGCACAGTTTATTTTTTATTTAATTAAAGACCTGAGATTAATAATTGTATATGTAAAAAAATAAAACTCAACTCTTATCGCATTTACATTTTGGAACAAATATTTAGTTCTTCACTGTATCTCATATCTATTAATAAAAAAGATAACTACAACTAGTTTTAGGGTAGTGATATTTAAGTTGAAATTCAATTCAAAATTAATTAACGCATTCAATTTAGAGTGTATAGGGTGTATTGATTGGACGGACTGGATAACGGGTGATTAGAATCCATCGGACTTGAATTCTAGGACTGTGAATCCCTCGGACTATTTGGTTAGATTGGATATGTATCCCGTGCTTGTTTTCTCATGGGATTACATATCTAGAAAGGACTATTATAGCGATTCCGGTTTTGACCCGACCTATCTTGTATTTTGGACTCGGGTTTTATGATTTCTGAATGTTGTTTAAGTCTTTTCCTCCTTATTCTTGCTTAAGTTTGGTTTTTGGATTTGTAGTGGTCGTGTTTGGAACAGGTTGGTTGCTTGGTTTTCAAACCTTATGTTGCCCAGATTTTCGCTCTTCCGCTCGAACGGCACTTCTTGCGCTTAAGTAGTGTAGCCCGACTTTCTGCGCTCCTTTCGGAAGGTGAATAGCCCTACAGTTCGGACTCCACCTATGGTTCTGAATCTGATTTTACAAATGCAATGTGAAATAGAGAAAACACAAAAAGAGTCCAAATTCGGTAATTCTTTTTTGAAAATCAATGTTTGAATCAAATGCCAAAAATAGACTGCTTTGCTAGATTATAGAGTTGCCACCAAATATTTTTTGAAAATTTTGAAAACTCGAGACTCGCACCAAAGGCCATTAGTCCATCATCATCAAAGTGTCTCGGCTCAGGAATTTAGGTACGAGAGGGGAAGGTCATGAATTGAGAACCCCACTCGCCCGATCAAAGATCAGCCTCTACTAATCATGATGTATTTTTTATTTACATTATATGCTCTTGTTCTGATTTATTAGCCATTTTTACTATGTGATACACACACAAGGTATAGACTAGTTTGCAAGATTTGGAATACTTGATTTCATGTTTTGTTTCGAATTTTTTTTTGTGGATTTGCAACTTAAAAAAGTGGGCGAAAATGGACATTAATCAAGCGATCCCAATTTAAGCAATTAGCCTTCATCCAAAAGTATTCAAATAATTATATCATTTAAACAATTAGCCTCATGGTATTCATGTTTTGACATGGCAACACAAACATTCGATGCAACATGCTAAAGCAATAAAAGCTCACCTAGTACTTCGAGCCAAAATAGGTGAAAGAGTTAGAAAAAATATGCATGTTCCTAACTTATGCAATATGACGAACGCAACGCACATATTATGTATTTTATAGGTTCGGCTATGAGCATGGCATATGATTACATTCAAGACATGCGAGAGAGCATGTATTCAAGTAATGAGTTTGAATATTTGTTATTGGGTTAGGATGATGAGTGGAACCTTGGATGTATGTAAGACAATGGATGCAAAACATAAGAATGCTAATGAAACGTGATGTCCTATACTAACCATCATAAGCAAGTAAGTAAAAGGGAAAAAGACGTGGGGTTGGAAGATATACACATTATTACAACATCGCCCTCATGCAAGAGGGTGCGAATCAAAGTCCAAAAGTTTGAATTAAACTAATTATTACAAAACTGAATGAATAAATAAACGGGACGAATTAACTAGCTAACTATGCTATTACAACAAGGATAACCACGATAAATAAACTCGCTATTTAAACTAATTAACTACAACAATTACAAAAGGACAATAATAATTATTACAACATTAATAATTAATGAGACTAATTACAATAAACAATATTGAATAACTTAATTACAATGATGATCATGGTGTAAGCGAGGATGCATGCACATGCATAATGTTCAAGAACAGCTCTGTCTGCTCCAAGCTTGCTCTGTTTCACCTCAGCCACTACCCTCTGTTTTATGCAAAAATACATTGCTAACCAAACATTGAGGACCGGCCGGTCCTCAATGAAGCCCGACTGGGCCTAAAGAAGGCAGGTAGTGCCTCAATTTTGTGCAAAACTTTGTTTTGTGTATTTAAATGAAAACAGTGCAGACAGAGTGTTCTGGACTTTGTTTGTCCCTCTTACACTTCTCTATCATGGGAAAGCCTCGAGAGAATGTTGGAATTATTTCCAAAACCATCAATGAGCAAATTGATTTCTTGATGATTTCGATGCACAATTTTGGACAAAAATCAATAAATGGAATGAATAACAGCCATCCCTTCCTCTTGTCATAGAGTGAACTCAAAGAGAGAGATAGAGACACTTCAAGATCCATCAAAACATTATGAATTGATGTTAGACAACTCTTGACACAACGGATTCGGTATAACGTCTGGCCGAATCCCAAGCAATAAAACTAATTTTCTTTATGTGAGTTGGTTTATTTTAAGCCAAATTAATTAGTCTTTTCCATCCTTTAATCCGTTAAGTCCAAGGTGATTGTTATGTCCACTAAGTGAGAAATATGTCAATCAAGAGATGATTCTCAATGTGAAAGAGGGGCTACATCGTTGGCGATGAACCTCCGTAGAGATTAAGCCATTAAGTGTAAATCGTTAGTTCATGTTTTGAATAACCGTCACCCGATTGAAACAACTCTCAAAAGAAAGAGATGAATGGTAAGTTGATTATTAAAATGAGGTTCTTAAACATCGAAATGAATTGAAGAAAAGCTTTGAATAATAGACAACAAGCTATGTATGTAAACTTACGAGACAACAACTAAACTAAACAAAGCATGAATTATTTAAACAACTTAGAACAGCCCTAAAACAGCCTTCAAGTGATGAAAAACAGTGGCTAAAAATACATGAAAAAGAGCATAAAAGCTAAATAACAAAAAGAAAAATCAAGGCTAGTAAGTAAGAACAAGGAGGGATGGCTAATCCCCCCACCTTTGAAACCTCAAAGCATGATTTTTAGGCTCTTTTTAAACTCTGAAAATTAGTGTAAAGAACAAAGAAAAAGAGTGTAAGAGTAAAGGTTTGAGCTATAGGTAAAGGTGTAGAAAGAGAAAACTCTCTCTACCCTTTTGGTAGCTCTTCAAACCCAAACTTAGACACTTAAAATAGGATCAAAACAACACAAAACAATAAAACTAGATAGCAAATGAAGGAAATGAAAGCAAGAGAGAAGATAATAAGCTTATACCTCTCAAGGGAGTAAGCTTTTTGTTTGTGATCAAACTAAGCTCCAACACACTCTCAAGCTTGAATTATGGGGTTCAAAGCTCAACCAAGGTTACTAGACTAAGGTATGAAGATGTGTATGGTGTATGGATATCAGTTCAAGGTGGTAGGTTAACTCAAAGTGTTGCTTGCACAAGAAGAAGGAGCTCTCAAGGTGGTATATAAGCTTTCTTGAAATTCTTCAACCCTCAAAAGAGAGGTATATGGTCGTTTTTATAGAATTTGAGCTAGAAATATCATAAATATCTTCAAAAATGGACAGTTGGCAGCCTCCCACCCAGAACAGTATTTCTCGCTACCAAGGCCCGATCGGCTCTCAATAGCCACGGCCGGTCCTCAATAAGCCACGGTCGGGCTTCAATGAATTCCCTTATTTTCTGTTTCAGTCTCAACATAGGGTGGCACAAGGTGTACAAATGAATTTCTTGGGTATAATCAGTGGGAATATGGAAGGTTTGGGGTTGTTTCGAAGCTTAAACAAGGCTCCTTCATTGAGACCTAGAACCATGCACAATACCATTTTCATCATCAAGTGTATCGGACAAAGCGCTCGAGCCTTACGGGCGGTCAAAAATGAGGTGTCCACAAGCGAGCTTTGCAACTTTTAGTACTTTTGCAGGTCTGCAAAACGACTGAGAGACTGTATTCTACGTACGAACGGCGTTTTCTACACTCAAGCGGGCTCAGCTTGAGTGGCCATTCCTACTCTTGAGCGTCAGTTTATTGTCTGCAAAACTACTGGATGTATGTATTCTGCGTTCGAGCGTCACTTCTTGCGCTCAAGCGGAATAACTTATTGTGTCTGGCGCTCGAGCATTAACTCTTGCGCTCGAGCGGATTGTGCGTATATCAGTTCGCAGCATCACTCTTTTACTTTACTTTTTTTCATATCTTTTTCCCTCAAAACCCTAGATCTAGAATCCTCTCTCTCTAAAACTCACACTTTCTCTACTTTTTCACCTAGATTTAGTGGTTTCTGCACCCTACTCTCATTGATAAAAAGATAGAGCATCTTAAGGGCTTTATTCTCATCCGAATAGAATTGAATTTCAGCATGTTTGAGGTTCCTTCTTTCTCTCTCAGCTTTTAAACTCGAGGTAGAGATTTTTTTACACTCTCATATGGTTTTTAACTTGGTTATTCGTTGTTGTGTAAACAATGTTTGGATTTTGAGGATTTTAGACAAACTTAGGGTTTTGGTTTAAAATCAAAAGAGGGATTTTTTTGAATAGATGTAATGGAAATAGGTATGAGAGTAGATATGAGTTTACTTTGTGCTAAAATAATTGATTTTGGTATTTGGGATGAACTTGGGAAAAATGAGAGTTTTGTCCCAAAATGATCAAATGATTATTTTGTATAAATAATGAAATTGGTGTTGAAAGTATGAAATTGAGAGGTTACCTATATGAATAGTGTAGTTGGATTTGTTTAATCTCTCATCTAGAGAAGTTTGGATAATTTATCTGTTGTGAAAATTGTATATCTGTTTAGAAATATCGATCTTGGGCTATCGGTGGATGATAACTACGATTGTTGTAGAAATTGCATGAGGATTAGGTGAATTGAAACTAATCTCTTAGCCATTATCATTGAATATGATTATGATTTATATACGTTGTATATATATGATGTTTGAGAGGAGAAAGGGGATGGACTCCACTAAGCTAAGTTAGCTTGTGTGTTCATGGTGAAAGTTTCGAAAACCGTGCGTATACATGGGTGCCGATTCCCGCCGACGAAATTTTTGTAAAATGGCAAGTGAATGTATTTGTATGTCAATTATGCTGGTTGGAGACCTATGTGGTGTATCCTTTGTCAGGTTGACTAAATAAAGTGGATGTAACTAATGAACTGAGATAAAATGGATTGAGATGTAAGTTTGCCATAACATGGTTTTAGAAGAGATTTGTCATTGGGCATTGAACATATACCTTGTACTTATATTTTTGTTAATATCCATATATTGTGTTAGATTGTTTCTATTGGGCTTTGACTCACCTTATTGGGAAAAATCATTTTCAGGTGTTGGAGACATGCCTCCTCCAAGATAGTAGTTTGGGGAGACCTGGAGCAAGAGCTTCTTTTTTGTTGTACCTATTTTGTATAGACAAGGGCTTAATTGTACCGAGTTAGACTCATTTTGTTGTAACCAAGCAGTGACTTGGAAAGATGTAAGCCACCAAGGCATATGGCTAATTGTATAGTTTCCTTTTGTTATCATCTCGTAAATGTATACTAAACTTTGATGATTGCAAGCATGTCGTTTCACTTATACTACTGGCTATGAGATGAGTTGATTGTATTTATTTTTGGGCCGTTACAACTTGGTATCAGAGCGTACCAGGTTTGAATACTTTGGGTACGTGAGAAGTGGTTAGTACCATAATGGGTTTGTCTCACTTACTAGAGACTTTAATATGAATGATATGTGCTTATATGATAACATGCTTATGTGATTATATGAGTATGGAATTTAATTTCTAGGATGATGATTGAGTCTATGGGTTTCTAGGAGTCTTATTAGAAGAGCACTTGATCACTGCTGTTTCTAATTGAAACTCTAGCAACGCCACAAGACAGTCATTATCTGAGAGTGAAATTCGTATGTGTTTACGTGACTCTGTGCTTATGTGGAGTGAATTATTGTTGTCCACCACATTAGGATGCAACTGAGTTAGCTTCAGCATATTTGTAAATGTACTAATCTCTTTTGTTACATTTATTAGGATGTCAGGGTGTGGACGTGGTGGTGGTAGGTGTAGTAGGCCTAGGAGGCACAAAGTGCCTTTACGGATGATATTCTGGCGCAGGAAGAAGGGGTTAGTCAGGCCAATGTGGCCGAACTAGTTGGTCAACAAGCCATGGGCGCCTTGGCCCGTGAAATGGCCGAAGCATTGAGGAAATCCATGGACATTCTCTGGGCTGAGAATCAAGTCCAGGCCCGAGTAGTAAAGGCAGGGCCATCTTTTCTAAAGCGAGAGTTTTTCCGGTCAAATGCTGATGAGTTTGTGGGTGATCCCAAAGAGCCACTGAAAGCGGGTAAGTGGCTAGAACAGATAGTAAAGACGTTCGAGATGCTTGGCATCGAGGACGACGGGCTGTGAGTGACCTTGGCATCCTTTTAGTTGAAGGGAGATACAGGTTAGTGGTGGAAGTATGTGCGTGGACGTATTGGGGTGACTTGAAAGGCTTTTATCAGCACCTTTCAGGATAGGTTTTTGCCTCCCATTGTTAGGGAGAAGTTAAGGAATTAGTTTGCTCAGCCTAAGCAGTTGAACACACCGGTAGCCGAGTTTGAAGCAGCCTTTACTAGCCTCTCTGGGTTTGTACCAGAGTTGGTAGCGACTGAGGAGTGCCATTGCTTGGAGTTAGAGAAGAGGTTAAAGACCGAGCTTCTTTTCAAAGTTGTCGGTTTGATGATTAGAGATTATGGGCGACTTGTAGAGTCGGCAGCTCATCTTGAGACCGTGATGTAGATAGAAGAAGAGAGGATGAAGGCTCCAGGAGGAGTTAGGATGTTCAGGGGGACAACAAGAGGCAGAGGGGTTCTATCCCACAGCAGTCCTAGGGAGCACATTCGAGGTCTACCTTTCTAGTGCCGAGTTCGGGTTCTGGGAGAAGTGGTCAAGGAGATTTCACATGTTTTAAGTGTGGTCAGTTAGGCCACAAGTCTTCAGCTTGCCCGCAGAGAAGAGGAGGGCAACAATTTGCATCGTCTTTGGCTTGCTCTTAGAGCCAGAGTCAAGGGAGAGGGCAGTCGCTCAGTTGTTATGAGTGTGGGCAGGCAGGGCACCTAAAGAGATTTTTTCGACAGTTTGGTGGCATACCCGGTGTGTCTGGTTCGAGACAGACATAGAGTCACCAGTTGACACAGTCAGTACAGGCTTCGAGGGTCAATTAGGGAGCCTTTACAGCTCAGTCAGTGCATTAGGCTTATACTCCGAGGGGTGAGCAAGTTAAGCAGAGACTGGCAGGGCGTGTGTATGCTGTTACCACACCAGATTTAGTACAAGTACCTTCAGTAGTGAGAGGTACCTTTTTGTTTTGCAATTCAGTTGCTAATGTGTTGATTGATACGGGTATATCCTATTTATTTATCTCGTCTGCATTTGCATTGGTTTTAGGGTTAGAGTTGACTTAGTTAGCATTTCCTATCTTTGTAAAGTCACTTATTGGGGGTGAAATTATTTTGAAGAAGGGATGTCAGGGTGAAATTAGATCGGTTTATACAAGGCTTAAACCAAGAACCAACCCAATTCAACTCAATCCTAAAAGGTCGGTTTGGTTTGGTTTGGTTCTTTAGTTCACTGGGTAATTTGAACACCTCTAACTTACACCTCTGACTAAAATCTAAATCTAAATATGATAATTTATTTTTTTATGTTATGTGGCAGTTACCGTGACATTTTCTGTTTAATTTTAAACACAAATTAGGTTTAGAAGTAAATTGGAAAAAACTTAAAACATGAAAGGTTAAAGTGAGAAAAAATAAATTTTAAAAGGCAAAGTGAGAATGTCCAAATATAAATAGGGTAAAGTGTAATTTTACTCTTTTTTATTTGTAGATATTTTTAATAATTTCGTAGAGAACTTGGCATCATCCGTTTTGTATTAAAAGCCCATATGTGGTTCCAGTTTAATACGTTTCAGGATGATTAATTGACTAAACTAATGCCATCATCAATTTTTAATTTTTACTAACTAGAGAATAAAAAGTTTAATGAAAATTTCAAGTGTTTTAGAATTTAATATCTAAAATAATAATTAGGTCCAGGATATTTGAAATTTTATTATTTTATCGAATTCCTCAAAAAAAAATCTCACCCTTCTCGTGACTTTTGTCAAAACCAAACACAACAAAAATTAAAAAAAATGGACAAAATGAATTCCACTGCCGGGACTCGAACCCGGGGCTCTCAAGAGAGAGAGCCGATTAGCCATATCTTGAAGTTTTTTGCTACAGTGGATTGATGTTTTTGTTAAGCACATTTTATTTTTTATTTAATTGAAGACCTGAGATTAATAATTGTATATGTAAAAAAATAAAACTCAACTCTTATAGAATTTACATTTTGGAACAAATATTCAGTTCTTCACTGCATCTCATATCTATTAATAAAAAAAAAAAAGATAACTACAACGGTTTTAGGATGGTGATATTTAAGTTGAAATTCAATTCAAAATTAATTACTACATTCAATTTAGAGTGTATCGGGTGTGTTTGATTAGACGGACATGATAACGGGAGATTAGAATCCATCGAACTTGAATCTTGCGACTGTGAATCCCTCAGACTATTTGGTTGGATTAGATGTGTATCCCGTGATTGTTTTCTCACGGGATTAGATGTCTGGAAAGGGTTAATTTTAGTGAATCTAATGTTTGGTTGGACGGATTGGATAAAAATAAATGAGTAAAAGACTATTTTAACCTTTTTTCAATTGTTTACTAAGTAATAGAAATATTAAACATATCTTTAATATTTTAATTATTTTTAGCTAGATTAAATAAAAATTTATTTTATTTTATTTTTTACACAATTAAATAAATTTATTTTTTTAAAATTAAATAAATAAAATATCAATGAAAATATATGTTATTTTTTTAATTAAAATTTTAAATAAATTTGTTTTTAAAAATAATAATAATTAAACAATGAAATTAAATAAAATATAAACAAAATTTTAAAGTAAAACATCAATAAAATATCTATAAAAAATTATTTAAAAAATAAATAAATAAAACATCAATAAAAAGTTAAATAAAATTATTTTATTTTTAAATTGAGACATTTAAATTTTATTGAATTTTGCTAAATATAATACATAATTAAATAGTAGAGGGTCAAAATAGTCATTTCATCACCTAATTCCAACAGTAAATAGTCGCTCCGAAATTGTCCCACACCTCCCCCCTGGGATAGTATAATCCCCCATATGAGGGCCAACCGGACTCCATGTCCGGCGGATTAAAAAAAAAACAAACACCGAATTGGATGCTTCCCCTGAATTACAATCCGCACAGTAAATAGTTTTACCTTATTCCCCCAGTCAACCACACCCTAAGGTGTTCATCGGTCAGTTTGGTTCAGTTTGACACTAAATTTAGAACCAAGCCAATCATGACCGGTTCCAAGTTTTTAGACCAAGAACCAAATCAATCATGTACTAGACCCAACCCAACTCAACCCAACACAGTCCAACTCAATGTAGCTTGGGTTGGTTCGGGTTGAAATCACAGTTTCACTATATTCAAAATAAACAAATCAATCAATAATAAATAATTAAAATATACAAGTCTTTAAAATTTAAACATAACACAAATAAAGAGCAAAACATTGTTTAATGCAAATCAATATAAATTAAATCAAACTAAAGCTTAAATATAATTCAAATAAATTAAATCATTAATGCAACCATTATAAATTAAATTAATTGCAAAATTTGGCTCAAGCTTCTTGTACTTCTTTCTTTTACTTAATAATTATTGTATAGGGAAAATTGTGAGGTATAATTAAGTCCACTGTAATGGAACAATAAAGTAAAAACATGTCAATATAAATAAAATTTTAAAATTTATTTATATATGTATATATAAATAGATTCGGTTTTCGGGTTTATTCGGTTTATGCAAGGCTTAAACCAAGAACCAACCCAATCCAACTCAATCCAAAAAAGTCGGTTTGGTTTGGTTCTTCGGTTTACTGGGTGATTTGAACACCTTTAACTTACACCTCTAACTCAAATCTAAATCCAAATATGATAATGTATTTTTTATGTTATATGGTAGTTACCGTGACATCTTCTAGTTAATTTTAAACACAAATTAGGTTTAGAAATAAATTGGAAAAAGCTTAAAACATGAAAGGCTAAAGTTAGAAAAAATAAATTTTAAAAGGCAACGTGAGAATGTCCAAATATAAATAGGGTAAAGTGTAATTTTACTCTTTTTTATTTGTAGATATTTTTAATAATTTCGTAGAGAACTTGGCATCATCCGTTTTGTATTAAAAGCTCATATGTAGTTCCAGTTTAATACGTTTCAGGATGATTAATTGGCTAAACTAATGCCATCATCAATTTTTAATTTTTACTAACAAAAGTATAAAAAGTTTAATGAAAATTTCAAGTGTTTTAGAATTTAATATCTAAAATAATAATTAGGTCCATAATATTTGAAATTTTATTATTTTTTCAAATTCCTCAAAAAAAAAAAAAAAAAAAAATCTCATTCCCTTCGTGACTTTTGTCAAAACCAAACACAACAAAAATAAAAAAAATGGACAAAATGAATTCCACTGCCGGGACTCGAACCCGGGGCTCTCAAGAGAGAGCCGATTAGCCATATCTTGAAATTTTTTGCTACAGTGGATTGATGTTTCAATCAAGCACATTTTATTTTTTATTTAATTGAAGACTTGAGATTAATAATTGTATATAAAAAAATTAAACTCAACTCTTATAACATTTACATTTTGGAACAAATATTCAATTTTTGATATCTATTAATAAAAAAGATAACTATTGGTTTCGATTTGAATTTTGACTTACAAACCTTTTTTCAAATACATGTTTTCAAAAGGCATTTGCTTGAAAATTGAATTGTGCAAAAGTAAATCTCAAGTATCTAACACTTGACAAGAAATGTCTCATCTATCAAGCTAACTATTAATCTCCATATTTTAACAAGCTTACTTGACTCAACTAGTTGCGGACAAAAGGGGCTGGCGGGACCCATCACCTTTCTGATCATTAGAAAATTAATTTAGTACAATTTTTAGAAATTATTTTTAAATGGCTTTTTGTTTATCTTTAATGATTTTTTTTTTCATATTTTAGTCATATTTTATTTTACTTTTTAGACATATCAAGATTAGATGTATTTAAAAAGTAAAAACAGTTAATTGAAATATGAAAATAATTCACTAAAAATAAACAAAAATTCGAACAAAAATGCTCACAGATTTTTGTTCAAATTTTGGTTTTTTTAGTGATTTTTTAAAAATATTTTTAGTCAATTTATTTTTTACTTTTTAGATTAATCTTGATTAGGTGCATCTAAAAAGTAAAAAAAAAAAATAAAAAGAATGATTAAAATATCAAAAAAAAATAATAAATCAATAAAAAAAATGAGAACTTATCTAAAAATAGTTTTTAAAACATCAAACCAAACAGACACTTCCCATTAGTCCCATACTATTTTCAATATTAATAAAAATAAAATAGAGTTTTACTCTCCAAAATTTACAGAATTTTGTAATTTTTCTCAATTTACCACTATCCTCAACCCTCAACCCTCAACTTTCATTTTTTATTTATTTTTTATGCCCTTGTAATCCAATGTTATTATTTTGTTTGCATGTGTTTATCACATTGCAGAAGTTTCCAGCCCTACTGATGAGAAAGTACTTCTCCAAGCCTACTCGAGTAGTATTTTGTTTGCATGTGTTTATCACATTGCAGAAGTTTCCTGCCTCATGAAGAAAGTACTCCAATCCTACAACTAGGAGAGACTAATTTATGAAACCACCACCCTTCTAATGAGTCACCTTTGGCCACCATGACGAAGCTAAAAAATTTATTTTAAGGAGATTCATAATAGCGAATAGTTTGTAATCCTGTTATATGCATTCTAAGAATGCTTAAGTAATATAAGGACTAATATAATATTTTTAAAAATTTAGAAAGTCTTTTATATACGATATAAAATAATTTATAAAATATAGGACTAACTAGCTAATTGTGAGAAGTTTTAGGAGGCTACGACCACCCCTAGCCACTCCCTAATTTCGTCTATGTTGGTTTTCAATTATGTTTTGAATCTAATATCTTTTATTTATGAAATTCTTTCCTTCTTTTTGAAGGCTTATTTATACCCAACAATTTTTTTGTCCTTTAGCGACTTCAATAGCGTCAGTATAATTCTTGTGAAGAGATTCAATTTCCTCACTCATGACCATATTTCACTATGCTGATTTTGTACTTGTGATGGCCTTACGAAATGTGATTGGCTCTTGATCCTCAATATTCTTTGTCACACCAAATGCATAATATGCAACAAGAGTTGTATTGCATATCTTTGAGGCTAATTAATCTTCCTTCTCTCTTTGTTCCAATTGTGGTGTTGCACCGTTTAGATCTTGCACTTCTTCCTCTTGCTCCATCAAGATGTCTTATTGTGACCTTCCTACAAGTTCTTTCACCTAATAATTAATACCATGGTCTTTTGCAACATCAATACTCTTATCATATTCAAATATATTGGCATCAAGCACATAAAACAAGAATGAATATATATAAGTTTTAAGATCAAAAGATAGAACCAACACAAAAAAAAGTTCATATTTATGGTTTCGAGTAAAAACAAGATCCCCAAAGTCATCACTTGTGGAGCCATCACAAATGAAGTAAAAAGTAATTCCCTCTAAATGTGGTTACTTGATGCACTTTTTTTTTTTGGGATCACGGTTACTTGATGCACTTTAATAACATGATGTATGAAACAACAATTTTCTAATCCACTAAGGTTGTATTTGGATAAAAAAAATTTGAGTAAGGGTTTGTGGAGAGAAAGAAAATAAGTTTTTCCTTTCTTGTTTCCGTTTTCTCTACAAATCTTTACTTAAATTTTTGATCCAAACAAAACCTAAGAGGATCTCAATTGTGATCATTTTTACCAGAATCATTATTAAGGTCATGCCTGAATATTGGATTTTGTTTTTGGTAGAAAGAAGAGAAAAGAAAATAGAAAGGAGAATGAAACTCTAGATGAGAAGGTGCCTTTTGATATTATTTTCTTTTAAAATGTTTTTGCTTCTCATATATATTTTTTTAATGTTTTTAGACACCAACAAATTTAAAATTAAAATTAAAATAGTAAATTATGCCACATGCCCCTAAACTTTTTTCATATTTTTTCAATTAAGCCCATAAACTTTTATTCAATTAAATATCATTTTGATTTTGTTTAATAGAATTAAATATAGTTTCTGTTTTATTTAACATAATTAACTAAAAACATAAAATTCTTAACTACTTTCTTAAGCAATGATAAAATTAATCTAAATTATTAATTAAAATAAATTTCTAACATCATTAAAAACTATTAATTGACTTGATAATTTATTAATAAAATAGATCATTTGTTATGAAATTAGAAATTTCAAGAGCGAGTTGTAATTTTTAGAACCACATAGGGCAAATCGTATTTTAAACTGTTAGGTCCCTTATTTTGTCAATTCCGCGAACAAACACAATCGAAATTGTATTGTTGAGTGTCCTTGCACTTGTCAATTTTCATGAACCACTCGAGCGGTGATTTGTGCACTTGAACGTAGAAAAGGATCATCCAGTATCTCAAGCGTAGCATTAAGATACTAGGATGTCACTTTTGCTACTCGAGCGTGCACTCTTGCGTTAGAGCGAAGTGACAGGTGTTGAGTTTATTAAAACCGCCTTACTAGACACACCACTTGAACGGTCTTCGCGACCGTGTTTGTTTTTAATTGCCTCAGTTGGTCAATTTAGGGTTTAACCCGTCTAGAATCGTCTCTAATGAGATAAGTTGTATTGTTCTATATTGGAGGGTGTTTCATAGGTCGTTTACCTTGATGGATTGAGATTGATCGATGGATCAACAAGCGCATTATTGAAGATCATTAAGGGATTTCATTCATTAAAATTTAAATATTAAAGAGAGATGTTCATCGGCAGATATCGAATAACTTGAGCTTGAAAGCGTTGGTGGTTTCTTCAGTAGCATTTTGTCACAGATTCAACGTTGAGTAAATCAATTCTGAGGTGAAGATGGTATTGGAAGAGGCACAACGAGTTTGGTTTAATATGGGTGTGGATTTGTTAAGTAATTGAGGATTCTCTTGTGTAATTCCTTTATCTTAGTGGATTATTTTGTAGCTTCAGCCTATGATTTTTTATTACAATTGGAGGTACTCCAATTGTGATTTTTTCACGTTATATCGTTGTGTTGCTTTTGATTGCTTAATTAGAGATAATCTAAATCACTTTTGTATTGGTTCGATGATTTAGGTTATTGTCTAATTTGTTATTTGTCTGATTGATTTGAAATTGTTATTTTCATTGATGTAATTGAATCTGGATGGCAAATCACAATCTCAAAGGTTTTTTAAGAATTACATAAACCAATTTTAGGAGGTGTATTTTTATTTACTCTTATTTTTAATATAAAATTTAACAATAATTTATAACTTTAAAATTTCATGTAAATCCTTCTCTACACTAAACTAATAAAATTGATAAAATTAAATTGTAGCATGTGGTCGATTTTAGTTTTTTAACCAACAAAACTGAAATGTTCGGTTCAATACTAAATTTTTCCTCAGCTGAAGCACTTACATTTTTATTTTTATGGAGGTCTTGTGTGTTTGATAGAAGTCTTTCATATGTTTCAGACTTACACAAAAAAGATTCTACCTTCAATAAAATTATTTTAAAACTATCCCGCTTATTTGTAATTTCTCCTAAAATTAATAATTGAGTTTTAAGATCAAAATGAGATTGGTTGAAGCCCATCTAATCAACACTTCAAAGGGGGGAAAAAGTAGACTGCATATGATAGAGATTAACGCGTTTTCAGAAATAATAATAATAATAATAAATAAAAACAACAAAACATGGCCTAAATCTCCTCATGCAGGATAAGATTGGCCCTAGAAAACTAAATTTGAATGTACATTTTATTCTCTTCTAAATTGGTGATTGGAGAGAGAGGGACTTTCAAAGGACCCAATTACCATTGCCATGAAATGTTTTTTAAAATGAGCAGGTAGTAGGTAGATGTTGAAGGAATACTTAATTAGTAGTTCGTTAGTAACCAAGGAACATTTTATACAACATTAAAAAAATAAAAAATAAAAAATAAAAAAATAGAATAAATACTTGCATATCCTCCGCCAAATACCTGTATTTATCTAATTAAATACAAGGTTGCTTTCTTCGCAAATAAAGAATCACTTTATTAAAAGTGAAATGAAAAAGAGTCCAACAAAATCTGATTTCTTAAAATTTTTATTACTCATTGTTGACACATCAATATTATAAACTTTTGGCTCTAGTTGATTTTGGGTCCCCCTCTATTATTTTCTTTTCTGTTCTTTTTCCAACACCTCACTCTATTCACCATTGTTCAAATCCTCTATTTTCTCTTCCTTTTAAACAAACAAATAGAAGTAATATAAAAAAATAAAATAAAATTACGGTACATGACACTCACTTCCCTTGAAGTTTAGAAAAAGTATGGCCGGTTCTATAATTTTGATATAATAATGTCAATGGTAGGTAGATACTAAAATAAATAAAGATAAATACATATTTTTATTAAGAAATGCATAATAATATCATTTTTTTACATTATTTATACGATTAACAAATTATTGATAAAAAGAGTTTAACTGTTATGTGAATTAAAATCTTAAACAATGTTAATGTAATTCTGTAAAAAATGTGGAACTAATTGTATTTTCTTCAAACATTAGGGAAATGAGCGTAATTTAACCAAAAAATTATCAACAAGTTTCTATTTTATTGTCGAGATCACTGTTGAGTTCTATAACGTTCATTATGGACAACTTAGTTCTATTTTTGTTTTTTTAAATTGTTCCTGAAATATTCAATGTGAATTTTATTTCAATTTTTCCCTTATCATTTAATAAAAACAATAATTTTATAAATAATTTTTATTTACTTAAAATTAAATTTATTAATTGTAAAAATTATTAATATTGTATTGAACAATGTCATAAACAACAATTGGATTGCAAGAACCATATGGAAAAATACTATGAATTTATTAATATTGTATTAATATTGTATTGAACAATGTCATAAATTTATTAATTCATCATTTTTTATTGTTAAATACTATGAATTTTTAATGATAAACAATCCAAAAAAAGCAAAATTTTATTGAAATTTCATTAATAGAATTATGAAAAATAACACCACTATGAATTCATATATTTATCAAAGAGTGAGACAATAGATGACTCTTTTTATGAAAAATTGCAAAAATTAACAATATCTTTTTTTATAAAAAATTAAAATTGTTTATGAAATTTTGTTTCATATTCTAAGGAGGAGGGGTAAAAATATGCTATTAAAAAATGAGGGAATTATACAAATAGTCCTTATAGTTTAAGACTTGTATCACTTTGGTCCCTGATTTTTTAATTGTGACCTATTTGACCCTAAATTTTGAATCTTGTTCCAAATAAGGATAATTAAAAATATCATTGCTCAATTTCAATGGCAAAATCGTTAATTTGATAAAATATAAACTAATTTGACCAAAAAAAAAATGTCAAAAAAAATATTTTTAAATTTTTAAAAATTATTTCTACGATAAAATTATGTAAAATTGATAAATCTTTAACATATTTATTTTTTTCTTACCAAATTAATTTTTATTATGTGTTTGGATAACGATCATATAATGGGTGGTTGTTTTTGTTGATACTTTTGATAGTTATCATGTAATAGATGGTTTGTATTTATTGTTAATAGATATTTTTGGATGATTATTATGTAATGGATGATTATTAGGTTTTTAATGTGTAATCAATTTATTTAATATATGAAATGTTTTTATTTTTGGATTTTTGGATTTATTAGATTGGTTTAATAATGATATCAAAATTGTTGCCATATTTGACTTTTGAAAAAATAAAAACTAATTTAATGAAAATAAAAACCACCCATTATATGATCATCATCCAAGCATATGCTAAAAATTAATTTGGTAAAAAAAAAAATGTAAAAGATTCATTAATTTTACATAATTTTATATTTGGTAGGTAAAAATAATTTTTAAAAACTTAAAAATATTTTTTTGGTATTTATTTTTGTCACATTAGTTTATATTTTATTAAATTGACAACTTTGTCCTTAAATTGAGTAATAGTATCTTTAATTATCCTTATTCGGAACAAGATTCAAAATTCAGAGTCAAATATATCACAATTGAAAAGTCAAGGATTAAAATGATACGAGTCCTAAATTATAAAGACCATTAATGTAATTTGTCTTAAAAAAAATTAAACTCTTTAAAAACAAAATATAAAAAATATTTTTTAATTATTTATATTAAAACTGAATAAGATTGAATAATAATAATTGACTAATATGGTGGAGTCATTTTATATATTTATATTACTATTTTACCTGACATGTGGTGGATATTAGTAATTGGCAGAAAATGAATTCAGATTGTGATTGTGTGAGAAAAAATAGCCCAATGACAGAGGGGTGGGAGGTTCTATTTACACGAATATTCTCGCTACACGTTATTTAATTATTAAATTTATATATTAACAATATCTTTAAGTAAAATAATTATTAAGAATAATATAAGATGTACAAAAACACAAATCTCTCATTATACACCATCATCTATATAAATTATATCTTTTGGAACAAATCTCTTTTCCAATACTGTTCATCTTCATTATTATCATTTAACACACTACACTTATTATCTTCACCATTATAATCAAACATACTACACTCATCAGCTTTGCTATTATAATGTTTATCATTATTTTTCAAACTCAAAACATTTGCTAAATATAATAATTATATATATTGTCTGACATAAGTGGGCCAATAGGGGATTTTGGCCCACTACTTAGAGTCTAATACATAATTCAAACATTAAAGCCCAACATCGCTGGAGCCCAACGTTGCACCAAGGACCAATGACATCTAAACACTTGTTGCAGACAAGCCCGTGGGGGACCTCGCTACAGTTCGGACTCGATTTGTGTCATGGTTCTTAATCTTGAACCAAAGAGTCCAAATCCGGCAAATCGTTTTGAGAAAACAGATTTTTGAAAGAAGTGCCAAACATGGACTGCTTTACCAGATACAGAGTTGCCACCTAAATATTTTGTTTTGGGAAATTTAGGAAACCCTGACTCGTTTGCCTAAGGCCACGTGTCCGTCATCACCAAAGTTGCCTCGGCTCGGGAACTTGGGTACGATTGGGGAAGGTCACTTCGTGAGCACCCCCGCTCGCCCGATCAAAGATCGGCCTCTACTAACCATGATATCTAGTTTTGAAAACATTGTGCGTTCTTATTTCGGTTATTAGCCTAGATTTACTACGTGATGCGCACAGCATACAAGTATAGACTAGATCGCCTGAATTGGAACAAAACACTTCATGTTTGTTTATTTGAAAATGGTTTGATGGTGCTACTCGCAAGTAGGCTAAGACGTGGATTTGCCACCCTCGGGTGGGCTTTAGAAAACATGATTTTGCCACTAGCTAGTGGGCTTAAAACACACATTTGATGAATTGTTCCAATCCAAATAACCCAACCTTCACCCACAGGTATTCAGACAGTTATATCACATAAGCAGTTAGTCTTATGGTAAGCATGCTATTCATGGCAGTCACTCACACGCATGCAAGGATGCTAAAGCATAAAAACTCACTGAGTACTCCAAGCCAAAACAGAAACCGATTAGAAATCATGCATGATCCTAACTATACAGAAATGCCTAATGCAACACATGCAAAAATGCAACTATAGCAAGCTCGGCTATTCTAAACATGGCATATGAGATGCAACAGCTATCAAGTATTCAACTCGGAATTGAAATACAGATGCAGTTAGTATGATGCGCCGAGCCCGGTGCATGCGAGACAGATGAATGGGTGCAAACATGCTATCATACTGTATGCTAATTGAAACATGTCCTAATCTAACCATCATAGGCAGGTAAATAAAAGGGAGAAAGACGTGGGGTTGGAAGACATACATCACACACATGCACACTTATTACAACATTGCCCTCGCACAGAGGGTCTAAATAAATAGTACAGTCCAAATAATACAGTCCAAATATGTACAAATCCCTAATTAATTTACAAATTAACTAAGAAAAATAATAAACTGGCATGCAAGCCAGGGACTGTCTTGACTCTTCTTCAGATGATGAATGATGCATGTCCGGGTTGCCTTCGCGCGGAAATCAACTGTGATGTCCCAATTAGCCTTTGTTTTGCAATAGTTTTTGGAAAGCGCGTCAAGCCTCGGAAGACTGCTGATTCTTGATTTGCTGCAACAGAGAGCAAGAAAGGGGCATGGCAATGTATTTTCACAAATGTATGCATGCCTCGATCCTTGTGCCACCAATCACGCATCTCGATGCATGATGGCCGATGAGCCGAATTGCACAATTCAATATGAAATGAAATGTACATGAAAATACAACAAGACCTAACTCCATCATGGATAATCCGGAGTGTCGGTGATTGGGGAATTGAGACACGTTTCGTCACTCGGAGTACGAAACGTACCTCGTTTCCTTTGCTCGGGCTAACGCCTATCCCGAACACAATGCAATATACATGACATGCATGAATGCAAACTAAGATACAACCTAACATGCACAATGCTATGAAATGGCATACACGATGCACGAGGTAACACGGCATACGCAATGCGCTAACATACAACCTAGTATACACAATGCTATGGAATGAAATGGAATACACAATGCATAATGGACTTACACCAACATGAGTGGACCTCAGCCACACTCACATAAGAGGCCATTAGATGAAAATGAGACACTCGAGATGCGTGCACGCGTGTACGCAAACCGAGGACTGAACCTAAGGCACGGAATGCCACTCTAACAAGATATGGCAAGGCAAGGAATATGGCATACTAGCATGCAAATTTCAAAAGCAAAAAGTGATGCAAAACAGCTCCGAAACATGGCAAAACGACATCCGATGCATGGAATGAATCCCGAAACATGAAATTAGGCGCATGAAATGACCTATGGCTATGCAATGCATGCATTATTTGAACATGAAGTGTGAAGACAGAATCAATACAGCCCAAAAATAAGCATATTTACAGTTCTAAGTAACGCCAAACAGCGAGCGCAAATAGGGCTAAACTAGCATGCAAAAAATGGCTCCGAAAGCAAGATAATGAAGCAAGTGACTGCTGCTGACACTAAACAGAGAAGGGCCCTTCTACAATGTTGAAGAGGGGCCCAAAATATGATGTTTTACAGTTTACCACAAGCCACAAAAACAGACACAAGTATGGCAAAACTCTCATGCAAAAGGTGGGCCTAAAGGAGGACAAAGAAGTAAGTGATGCATGCTGGCCCCAAATAGATGAAGGTCCTTCAAAAAAGTTGAAGAGAGACCTAAAATATGACCTTTTACAGTTTATGATAAAACCCAAAACAGTGCACAAGAATGCTCAAAATACTATGTAAGATAAGGCAAAAAAGAGAGCTATAACACAAAGTATAACAAGGATACTTCAAACAACAAAAGACCCTTAATGAAACATGAATAAGGGGTCAAAATAAGGTTATTTACAGTTTGAACCAAAGCCAAAAAAAATAACCACAAAGGGATAACAAATCATGCAAAAATAAGGCCAAAAGAGGGATATAAAGGCAAGTGGAAAATGGAAGCCTCAAACAGTGATGAGCCCTTCAACAATGTTGAAGAACGGCTCAAACTAAGCCAATTTATAGTTTATGACAGAGCTCAAAACATTTTATACATAGGCCAAAAATAATATGCAAGAAAATGGCATACAAGGGAGGTAATGAAGCAAGTGCAAAAAGGAGGCCTCAAACAGTGAGAGGCCCTTAAACAAACATAAAATAGAGCTCAAAAAAATGCTATTTTTAGTGAGGGTCGGAGCTCAAATATGCAAGAAAGTATGGCTAATGTATTGAGCAAGAATAGGACCAAAAAGAGGAGAGAATGACTTACCCTTGAAGACTCAACTTTAGCAACCTCTTGGCACAAGAAGTGGTGTTCCTCAGCTCTGGAAAACAGCTCCAAGTGGCTGGAATGGAGGTTGGAGAGGTGGTGCTATGTGGTGTAGTGTAAATGATGCAAGGACCCTAAAGTTTGGAGTCTTGGAAGAGAGGGAAATGGAGAGTGTATGCAAGAGAGCTCTAAAGCAATTTTCTAACCTCAAAACCAGCTAGGAGTGCTGGTTATATAGACAAAAAAAGGATGGAAAAGAGGGGGAAAAATGGGGGGGAAAACTAATTCAAGTTTCCCCTCAAAAGGCCAAACCCTCGGACATAAGGCCTAGAGGAAAACAAAATTCACTTTTAGGACACACTTGGGGAGGGGGTTATGGTCGGCTAGCTAAAAAGGGCAAAAAAGTCATTTCACCAGCTAGGTGGCCGGCCTGCTACTTTTTTGTGGCCGGCCGGCTACATTTTCTGGCTTTTTTGGCCGGCCAGCTACATTTTCTGGCTTTACTGGTCGGCCTGCTACTTTTCAGGACAAAAAATGGGTCTACCGGAAAGAAAGGTGGCTGACTAGTGCTAGAGGAGTCCAATGGTGGCCGTTCAAGTGTCCAAATTGAAGCCCCAAAAGTTATCTTTCCAATGGTGCAAACCTTTCATTAAAATTCCTCCTGTGGAAAAAGTTATGCCTATTTTGGTGAAGCCGCGCAGATTCGGTCCAACCAGAGTGATGCCCTACTTCAATCAACCATATCTCCCCCGTCCGGAATTGGCTTTAGGAGATTCTTGAGCGCAAAATGAAGCCTCGGAAGTCTTTTTTCCAACGGTGGTGGCCTCATAGCTTGATTCCAAGTATGCAAATGAATGGGCCCGATTCGGCGAGGGTTGCTCGACTCTTTCTTAACGGTTCATGCTCATTTTCTCTCCCAACTGGATTTCTTCCCTCTTCTCCTCTTTTCTTCAACTTCAAACCCCTAAGTAAGGTGTTTGAAAGATTTTTCAAAGATTTCATCTCTCTTGCATTCATTTCCACTTTGTCCTTGCTCGGTTTACCGAAAAGCGCAACATTTGACAAAATGCGAGCCTCGGAACATCGTAAAAACTTTATTTCAAAAACGTTTTGAAAGAGAGGGTTTTAAGACTAAAATCTTTTGATCAAGATTGTTTTGGTCCAGAACAGGGGTATGAAGTTGAGATTTGACTCTCTTTCTTTGCCGAAGAAATTGCATCTTTCTCCTGCACAACTTTCTCCACCACGTAAACCATCAGTCGCGTCCAAGTCTTATGGACGGTAAAAAATGGGGTGTCTACAATTGCCCCTCTTTGACAGAACTCGGAAGTCAAGAAGTGACGGGAGTGAATCTCAAAGCTCAGAGACGACCCATTTTTGACAAGGCCGAAGACTTGGACAAACAAACAAAATATAGATAAATAAATGGTTGTGCCCGCAGGCTGCCTACGTATCCCTTTGAAAGGAATCAAACTAGCGTAGTTCAGGGGCAGGATGCAAGAATGATATGCAGGAAGATTTTGATAATTGGACTTACACTCTACACGAAGCCGGTTTGAAAATTGAGGATTCATGCAATGCACTGTAATGTAGTGGCTAAAATGCAATGTAATAGCTAAGAGGTAAAGGCACCTCACAGGGGTAATTGGCAATGATTTACCTCATGCTGCTGGGGATTTCTCGCTTCTTCTTGATTGGACCACAGGTACTACTTTTCTCCCTGACTATGGTCGCAGCTTTCCCTATTCTCCAACAGGGTGACAGACTAGGTTGGATCAGTATCCAGAATTGAGGTGCATACAGATGCTATCTCAATCTATGGGGATGCCATACAGATTTCAAGTCGAGGATATACCCCTGGGTATTTAAACCAGACTTTAGTCTCGGAAATCCCGAACCTTTGCGTTCTAGGCATGAGCCATTCGAACTCTAGTTTCCACCGTCTCAGTTGGTCTCCTAGGAACTCACTGCTAACACAGGCAGGTGGCTATACCAGACCACTGGAAGTCGTTCGGGCACGACAAACACCAAAGGAATTGCACCTTTAGAGGATTTAAGGTCTCCTAGACCAGAAAGTGCACAAGACAGTGCAAATGAAATGCAAGTAAACTGCAAGTACGATGCGCAAAACAGCGCGAATGATGATGCAGGATTTAAGGTCTCCTTAGATCGAAGGATTTAAGGTCTCTTGGACCAGAGAGTGCACAAGACAGTGCGAGCTGGAGGTGTACAATACAGTGCGAGTAGGGTGAATGCATAAAGCAGTGTGATACAAGTAAGGTGCGCAAGATAGCGCGATGCAACGCACTAACAAGTGCAGGTGAGATGCGCAAGATAGCGCGATAAAATGCATGCACAATGCAAGTAATGTGCACAAAATAGTGCAATGCGCAAAATAGCGTAAGTGAAATGTAATGCATTAACGAGTGCAGGTGGGACGCGCAAGATAGCGCGAATGATACAATGCACAAAATAGTGCGATACGCTAAACAGTGCGATTGATTTGAAATGCACAAGATAGTGCGATGTGATATGCAAAGCACAGGACAGTGTGATTGAGGTGCGCAAAATAGTGCGATGATATGCAATGCACAAGACAGTGCGATTGAGGTGCACAAGATAGCACGAATGACAAACTGCACAAAACAGTGCGATTGAGGTGCGCAAAGTAGCACGAATGATAAATTGCACAGAACAGTGCGATGCGCAAAATAGCGCGAATGTAAACTGCACAAAACAGTGTGATTGAGGTGCGCAAAATAGCGCGAGTGATAAACTGCACAAAATAGTGCGATTGTGGTGCGCAAAATAGTGCGAGTGATAAACTGCACAAAACAGTGTGATTGAGGTGCGCAAAATAGCGCGAGTGATAAACTGCACAAAACAGTGTGATTGAGGTGCGCAAAATAGCGCGAATGAATGCAATGCACAAGACAGTGCGATTGAGGTGCGCAAAATAGCGCGAATGATAAACTACACAAAGCAGTGTGATTGAGGTGCGCAAAATAGCGCGAATGACAAATTGCACAAAACAGTGCGATGCGCAAAATAGCGCGAATGTAAACTACACAAAACAGTGTGATTGAGGTGTGCAAAATAGCGCGAATGATAAACTGCACAAAACAGTGCGATACGCTAAACAGCGTGAGTGATTAGAAATGCACAAAACAGCGCGAGTGATTTGAAATACACAAGACAGTGCGATAAAATGCATCTCCTATGCAAGTATGGGGGCATTTTCTATGCAACAGATACGAGCACTTTCTATGCAAGTATGGAAGTACATTCTATGCAATATTGAAAGCAAGCATATTCTATGCATGAATCATAACGATGTGCAGCACGCATGCAACAACAGTGTGTATGAAAGTTCACATTCTATGCAATAGAGGAGCATCAAATATGTACTATGGTGCCTCTGATTTGCTTCTTAGAGGACTTCACAACATACTCAGCTCAAAAGGGCACACCCTATTCAAATTGGCGAGAGATAACATCTGCATGTGAAACCCTCTGGTGCTACTTGGACTGCCATTCTGACTTGAAGCAGGCTTACACTTGGGGTCGAGACACACTCATACTCCAGAGAAATGGCGAGGCCTGAGAAGGTGCACCTGGAATGCAGTCTCGGATTTTGCTAAAGTTGAGACATGCTAAGATGCTCCAAATTTTCCCTATTTTCTTTTGCTTTGCAGTCCGGAACCTAAATAGCTTCAGATAGGTCCTTGCTTTACTATTCTGACATGACCTAGGTTGAACCCTGCGGCTTTATGAAAGAACCAATTCTGTTTTGCACAAATGTGGAGAATGGCACAGCACTCTGAGCACAGGATGATTTTTCTTTTGAAAATAAGAAAAGGATTCTCAACCGGGTATTGAGCTTACAACTGACCGCAGCCAAAATGTCTCAACACAGAAAAACAAAAGGTAAACGACCTAAACACAACGAGACACACTGGGGACGACTCAAAGCAGGAATTGAGACAAACAAAACAAAAGACACGACACACAGACGTATACAGGGAGCCTATTTCACCGGGTATTGTTTCCCACCCTTTCTTATTTGTGTCTCTCACATCGCTCGGCACTCAATCTCTTGTTTTTTTTCTTTTCTTTTTTTTCTTTTTTTTGAAAAAGCCCTTTTCTCACTTTTTCTCTCATCACACATCTCTCTATTCTTCAATCTTTCATTTTTCAATCCCTCTCCTGGGTGGTTGATGGATAAATAGGAAGTTGCGGGCTCCTGTCCCCCTAGCATGCTGCTAGATTCTCTTTCTTCCGCTCACAGCTAGTGAATTCCTCCCATAGAAGGGTTGCGCTACAACTGGGTGTGTAGCAAATCTGCAGCTAGCATCGGTTGATGATGCTTTGCTGGGGAGTTTAGACGTGATAAGATCTGTCCAGATGATGGAGTGGAATATTTTGCCCCATTCCAGTTCGTGCTTCGCACTTGGCTTGATACCTCGTTGCTTGGAGGGTGTAAGAGCTTTTTGTCCTTTTGCTGTTAGCTTTAGTTGTGCCCTCTTCTGGCAGGTAGAGTGCCCTTTTTGGCAAATGCATTGACAACAGGGAAAAGATAGGAAGCCTGACTCAACTGTGCCCCTAGTTCATCATTTTGACCATTTTTTTTGTTTTTGCTTTTTACTAAAACAGTTTTGACCAACATAAGAGTTAGATTAACATGCTTGTTCAACTTTTTGATTTGAAATCACGCAAGTCAGGCTATGAGCACTGAAAATTTTTCTTTTTGGGTCTAGGAAATGGTCTAGTTTTTTTAGAAAAGATGGAACAATTTTCGAGAAAATTAGTCAATCTCAGTAAAAATTTTCAAAAACTATTTTTGCAAACGGCCACTTACTCAACGAGCATGAAACCTACTCCTGAGATGCACAACCTCGGATCCAAAGGAAAACTGCCCCGTGCTTGAAGAGTAGCTGCATGGCAACGAAAAGTTGCCCCTTGTTTGAACGGCGCCGCGACGCATTAAATGGCAACGAAAAGTTGCCCCTTATTTGGATGGCACCGTAGCGCATTGTAGGCAATCGTCAGAGTGACGAATACAACCAAATCCTCAAATACAGAGAAGACAAAGATGACCAGAACCATCGCATGGACACAATCAAATTGAAGTGTTTTACGGCTGGACTTCAGGATGAAGTTGCCTACGTATCCCAAAGATGGGAATCAAGCCTTACGTAGTTTGGGGTTAAGGTACACTCGGGTATTAACCTCTCCTTTTTAGGCTCTAACTTTTGCCAAGGCGCCTGTCGCGGGTTTTCGACCTTGCGAGCTTTGTTCTTCTTTCTTTCTCTTTTCAATTCTTTTTTTTTTTTTTTGATATTCTTTTCTTTTTCTTCTTTTTTGTTCTTTTTCTTCTTTTTCTTGATCTAACTTTTGCCTGGGTCGCCCTTCCAGGTTTTCGGCCCAGCGAGCCTCTCAAGGGTAAAAGTGTAGCTTGGTCTATGCCAAATGGTTGTAGGGTTTCGAAACCATCCGTATCCAGGAGAGTGGCTGTTGATTTGCAAGAGGACTCATCTTCAACTCTTCGAGCATGTCTGATATCTTTGCCCCTAGTTCGAAGGGTACTTCTGTTCTAGCTTTGCAAGCTTCTTCTGATCTTCTGATCTTCTTGATCCGACTTTCCTGGCCTCTTGTTCGAGGGCTGCTTCAAATCTGGCCACACAGGCCTCACATCGTAGTTGACCGTTGAACCTTCTGAATTCAAGTTCAAGGTTTGGAAGCGAAGGGGTTGAGTCTCGAGGCTGAGAGCGATCCTAGGCTGTACAATCTCAAGAGCGATTCCACACAGGTCTTTTCAGGACCACGCAAAACATTTTATTTTTGAAATTTTTTAAGAAAACGACAAATCGCTCGCGCTGAAGATAGTGTGAAACCAGTCTGGATCAAGCCAAGGTCCTTCTCAGTACTCACGCTAACAAGCATGATTTCATTCATTAAGGGCTTAGCACGCCTCTCTTTCTCTCAATTGATCAAAGTTTTGCAAATCCCGAGGAATTCCTTCCTCTTCGTTTTCACCGCAGTGTTCAAAAAGTTTTGAAAAACTTAGGTCGTTACAACGACTTCAAGGCACAGAAAAGACAGAGTTCTTAGTCAAATACTGCCATCTCATTCAGAACTTCCGGCATAACTGGCACAAGGCAGAAGCGAACACAAGGATGTGAAAATCACTGCTGTTCATTCAAAGTCTGCTGGCACAACTGGCTCCCTGGCAGAAACAGACTCAAAACAAAACGAAAAGACAAACACAAAACAAAATGGTGATGCCCGAGGTAACACCCCCCCCGGAATCACCCGACTCCTATACAATAGGACTGACTCGATACAACAAGACAGACCCAAAACAAAAGGACTGACTCAAAACAAAAGGACAGACTCAAAACAAAACAACAAGACTGACCCAATACCCAAGTCAGAATGCAAAATTAACAGCACTTATACATTGCTCAAAACAGTGCATGCCATCCACCACAATTGGAGTAATCTGAGCGCCATCTGCAGGTGGTTTATCCCTCGATCACATTATCACATTATCCCTCAAGTTCACTGACCCAGTGCCGATAGACTTTGCAGAGCTTAGCGCGACAATGACCCCGTTGTCAATCAAATCTTGCACTTCATGGCGAAGACGAAAGGAATTGTCAGTGCCATGACCGGTTTGTTGATGGAAGGCACAATACTGGGCAGCATCATGTGTAGCCGGAAGAGGGTTCGGGAGAGGCCGAGGCTCAAGGGGTTTGAGATGGCCTTGTCCAACAAGGATTTGGAGAGCTTTGGACAAAGGCATATAGAGGGTATGGAAGACCCTCCGACCTCGGGGTTGGTGCTTCTGGGTTTGTGGATTTTTGCTGGACGCACCAGAAAAGAGATTGGTAGGTGCTGGCCTGGCTTGCTGATCTCTTCCGAGTGGAGGGTTAGAGCTAACAGGATTGCCTCTGGTATAACGGCCCTTCTCCCAGTTTTCCCTTTGATTTAGACTGCCCTCAACTTGAGTAGCGAAAGTGTCATCCACAGCTTTTGCAACAACTGTGAGGACTTGCTCTTTGTCCAGTCCCTTGGCTTTCAAAGCCTCAACAGTGAACAAAAGATGTTCATGGGGATCCATGCCCGCTCCTACCTTGTTCTTTCCACTCGCTTCTACTTTGCCCAGGGATTGGCCTTCCTCAAATGTAGCCCGCCTCAAGACTGGGGAGCCTTTTGACATGAAATTCCTAGTATGTGGTGTGGTCGATGATGGAGCCAATGTCCCGGAGGCCAGATTGGTCACAGTTCTTTGAAGATCTTTTATCATTCCCATCAACTCAGAAGTAGTGGGTTCTCGGGTTTGAGATGATTGGGGTTCAGGTGCACCCATCATGCATAAGTCCATACTTTCTGGGATAAACACCTCAGGTTTGGGTAGATGGGCCGGGGTGATGTATATGCTGGGGTCATAGGTGGATGGCAGTATATGGATGAGATTGAGGTAGGCAGGAGATGTTTGGTCATTGGTGTCTGAAGGTGGAGCTATCGTCCGGTTGTCGATGAGATTTTGGACCTCATGACGAAGGCGATAGCAACGGTCAGTGCCATGACCGCTAGCCGATGGTACATACAAGATTACTTGGGGTTATGTCTGGCCGTGGGGTCAGGTAGAGGTTGAGGATCGAGGGGTTTGAGATACCCTCTTTCCATCAAGACTTTTAGTGCGCTAGTCAAGCTCATATAGAGGGGGGTGAAAGTTCTGCCCTGAGCTCGGGCTGGGTCGGCTGTTTGCAGGCTTGGATTGGCAAAAGGGTTGGCTGTGGCGACTGTACTGATTTCAATGGGTTCGGGAATAGTGCTATTTCCAGCATTGGTACTCCCTGAATCGCCCTCCTTGTCGGTTCACTTGTTCTGGGAATGATCCCGCTGTTGAACGCATTCTCGACCTGAACCCCCAGTTCATGCAAACTTTTGAAAGTGAATAACGGAGAGACTATCAATTTCTGCAACATATCATGCTCGAGGTTCCGCACCATCATCTACACTTGATCCCTCTTAGAAGGGCGGCGATCTGTCATCTGTGCTGCCTTTGCTCTCCACCTCGCAACAAATTTCACAAAAGGCTCTTTTGGGTTTTGGCGGGTTGCTTCAAGCTCTTGAATGGTCATTTCAACTTGGGTATTGTAGGAATACTGATCGACAAAGGCCTCAGCCAATTCTTCCCAGTTTTGCTTCACTTTGTCCTCCAACTTAGCGTGCAAGTGGTCACGCACTGCATGAGTTCTTCCATACAGAGAGAGTTTCTGTGGCTTAATCAGACCCATCGGCTTTAGGACATCCAAGAAAAGTTGGATATGTACCATTGGATCCCCAGACACGTCGAAACGGTCAATATGTGGCATTTTGAATCTGTCTGGGAGCCGGACGGCAGACTCAGTGTGCCCATCCTCAATGTCGGGAATGGAGTTAAAGCCCTGTGCCTTTTTGAATTGCTTTTCAAGGTTTGCAATTTTCACTGCGGTCAGATCGAGGTCATTAGCATCAAGGGGATAAAGCCTCTCATTAGGCTGCACCAGGGGTCTGAAAACTCGGGCTTGGGTCAACCTTTCTCGAGGATTCGGACACTGCAAATCTTCAACTGGTGGAAGTGGGTCAAAGTTCGGCTGGGGTCCCAAAGCTGGATGTGAGGCAGATGCCCCAGATGGGCGCTGCGTTTCAATACTGGTCTCAGCCTGCATGGCAGTTCCCTGATTTAACGCTGCTACCACGACCACAAATTCTTCCGAACCCTGTGACATCATGGTCTGCTGAGTCCGAACAAAGGTGATGTGACTGGTAACTGACGGATCAGATGAACCGGTGAGCCCTGACTGGCCTTTCTTTGCCTTGCCTCAGCGAAAGAACACTGGTTGCCCTTGAATTGAATTTCTGACCTAACAAAGTCTATCAGCACTAGTCCAATGTATCCGAGGGATATCGGAGCCTTCTGAAGTTATGGTTCCAGGACTACCCTAGCAAAAAAGAAAATAGAGAGCATCTCAGCCTGATTTCACCAAAACAGATACGAGCATAACAGGATGACTGTGCCCTCTACTGAATTCCGCCCCCAAAATTCTAACTCAAATCTGATACCCTCGGGTAAAACTGATTCCCAAAACACTGAACCGGTGCCCGCAGGCCTGATGCCCAAACTTGTAAACTGATACATGCATTCGTATAGAGACGCACTCTAAAGCACATAACAAGCAAGTGAGAGCCAAAACACCCCTATGTTGGGGGTGGGGTTTCCCTATCCTATTTTGTGAGGAGCTAGGGTTTCACTACGCACGCAGTGGTTTCAAACAACCTATATCGAGTAAGCAACCTGTCCTAGTTTGGAATGGTCACTACGGATTTCGATATGCACTAGGTTGAATGGTCAAAAAGGGTGCCCCGGTAAAACCGGGGTTTGTGTTCCCATACTGGCAGAGCCCATAACCGGTCAGCCTTATGGACATGTCTTGACAAGACAAGCCTCTGGCAAACCGTTCAGGAATAGCAGATGGCAAACACGGTGTCCTAGGCGTACCAATGCATATGCAATGCAAAGAAACACACAAGTGTAGTCAAAACCAGACATCATGAGTTCGAGTCAAGTTCTCTAAATCCCCAGCAGATTCGCCAGAAACTGTAGACAAGCCCGTGAGGGACCTCGCTACAGTTCAGACTCGATTTGTGTCACGGTTCTTAATCTTGAACCAAAGAGTCCAAATCCGGCAAATCGTTTTGAGAAAACAGATTTTTGAAAGAAGTGCCAAACATGGACTGCTTTGCTAGATACAGAGTTGCCACCTAAATATTTTGTTTTGGGAAATTTAGGAAACCCTGACTCGTTTGCCTAAGGACACATGTCCGTCATCACCAAAGTTGTCTCGGCTCGGGAACTTGGGTACAATTGGGGAAGGTCACTTCGTGAGCACCCCCGCTCGCCCAATCAAAGATCGGCCTTTAGTAACCATGATATCTAGTTTTGAAAACATTGTGCGTTCTTATTCCAGTTATTAGCCTAGATTTACTACGTGATGCGCACAGCATACAAGTATAGACTGGATCACCTGAATTGAAACAAAACACTTCATGTTTGTTTATTTGAAAATGGTTTGATGGTGCTACTCGCAAGTAGGCTAAGACGTGGATTTGCCACCCTCGGGTGGGCTTTAGAAAACATGATTTTGCCACTATCTAGTGGGCTTAAAACACACATTTGATGAATTGTTCCAATCCAAATAACCCAACCTTCACCCATAGGCATTCAGACAGTTATATCACATAAGCAATTAGCCTCATGGTAAGCATGCTATTCATAGTAGTCACTCACACGCATGCAAGGATGCTAAAGCATAAAAACTCACCGAGTACTCCAAGCCAAAACAGAAATCGATTAGAAATCATGCATGATCCTAACTATACAGAAATGCCTAATGCAATACATGCAAAAATGCAACTATAACAGGCTCGGCTATTCTAAACGTGGCATATGAGATGCAACAGCTATCAAGTATTCAACTCGGAATTGAAATACAGATGCAGTTAGTATGATGCGCCGAGCCCGGTGCATGCGAGACAGATGAATGGGTGCAAACATGCTATCATACTGTATGCTAATTGAAATATGCCCTAATCTAACCATCATAAGCAGGTAAATAAAAGGAAGAAAGACGTGGGGTTGGAAGACATACATCACACACACGCACACTTATTACAACATTGCCCTTGCACAGAGGGTCCAAATAAATAGTACAGTCCAAATAATACAGTCCAAATATGTACAAATCCCTAATTAATTTACAAATTAACTAAGAAAAATAATAAATTGGCATGCAAGCCAGGGACTGTCTTGACTCTTCTTCAGATGATGACTGATGCATGTCCGGGTTGCCTTCGCGCAGAAATCCACTGTGATGCCCCAATTAGCCTCTATTTTGCAATAGTTTTTGGAAAGCGCACCAAGCCTCAGAAGACTGCTGATTCTTAATTTGCTGCAACAGAGAGTAGGAAAGGGGCATGGCAATGTATTTTCACAAATGTATGCATGTCTCGATCCTTGTGCCACCAATCACGCATCTCGATGCATGATGGCCGAGGAGCCGAATTGCACAATTCAATATGAAATGAAATGCACATGAAAACACAACAAGACCTAACTCCATCATGGATAATCTGGAGTGTCGATGACTGGGGAATTGAGACACGTTCCGTCACTCGGAGTACGAAACGTACCTCGTTTCCCGTGCTCGGGCTAACGTACCTCGTTTCTCGTTAGGGAAATGGAGAGTGTATGCAAGAGAGCTCTAAAGTAATTTTATAACCTCAAAACCAGCTGGGAGTGCTGGTTATATAGACAAAAAAATGGTGGAAAAGAGGGGGAAAAATGGGAGGGAAAACTAATTCAAGTTTCCCCCCAAAAGGCCAAACCCTTAGACATAAGGCCTAGAGGAAAACAAAATTCACTTTTAGGACACACTTGGGGAGGGGGTTATGGTCAGCTAGCTAAAAAGGGCAAAAAAGTCATTTCACCAGCTAGGTGGCCGGCCTGCTACTTTTTTCTGGCCGGCCGGCTACTTTTTCTGGCTTTTCTGGCCGGCCAGCTACATTTTCTGGCCGGCTTGCTACTTTTCAAGACAAAAAATGGGTCTACCGGAAAGAAAGGTGGCCGACCAATGCTAGAGAAGTCCAATGATTGCCATTCAAGTGTCCAAATTGAAGCCCCAGAAGTTAGCTTTCCAATGGTACAAACCTTGCATTAAAATTCCTCCTGTGGAAAAAGTTATGCTTATTTTGGTGAAGCCGTGCAGATTCGGACCAACCAGAGTGATGCCCTACTTCAATCAACCATATCTCCCCCGTCCGGAATTGGCTTTAGGAGATTCTTGAGCGCAAAATGAAGCCCCGGAAGTCTTCTTTCCAACGGTGGTGGCCTCATAGCTTGATTCCAAGTATGCAAATGAATGGGCCCGATTCGATGAGGGCTGCTCGACTCTTTCTTAACGGTTTATGCTCATTTTCTCCCCAACTGGATTTCTTCCCTCTTCTCCTCTTTTCTTCAACTTCAAACCCCTAAGTAAGGTGTTTTGAAAGATTTTTCAAAGATTTCATCTCTCTTTCATTCATTTCCACTTTTTCCTTGCTCGGTTTACCGAAAAGCGCAACATTTGACAAAATGCGAGCCTCGGAACATCGTAAAAATTTTATTTCAAAAACGTTTTGAAAGAGAGGGTTTTAAGACTAAAATCTTTTGTTCAAGATTGTTTTGGTCCAGAACAGGGGTATGAAGTTGAGATTTGACTTTCTCTCTTTGCCGAAGAAATTGCACCTTTCCCCTGCACAACTTTCTCTACCATGTAAACCATCAGTCGCGTCCAAGTCTTATGGATGGTCAAAAATGGGGTGTCTACACTTGTCAAGAGAAGAACTAGCCACATAAGCAAACAAAGATCCTGCAGAATTATTGCACCACACATCAGCCATTAATGAGGTTCCTTGCAGTATTTAATGCGAGAACCCCTTTACGTTGGGACAGAACAGCCTCACCATGAATAAGGCAAGTTAAAACATAGGCTTTCGGCCAACATGACAGGTAGGAGTGGACAAGGAAATGATGAACAAAAGATATAAGCAGGTTTCTAAGACAAAAAGAAGGTTAAGTTATTTATCTCCATCCTATCTTTATATTCCGTTGATATCTCTTCTCCAACTTGCTCGTCGGAGGGTTTGCTGGGGGACTCTCGTTCTCCGTTAGACTCTTGTGCAGGTTTCTCAGTGGGCCCAATGATAGGACGACGACGTGGGAGGCCTAGATCAGCCCGACCCATTCCTTAGGGATTAGTAGTATCATCAGTTAGCGCCGTCTGTGAGAAAGTTTTCACTCCGTGTGACAATTGTGCTCATTGTTGCTGGAGACCTATTCTTGATAATCCCTATCGGCCAACCACCAAGGTGGATGGTCACAACGAGATCCATGGCCTCTCAACACAACGTTGCCGACCCCCAAGCCGACCTTCCTAACCCAAACAACCCACTTCAGTATTTCACAGAACTCATCAACAACATCAACCGCCTAGCCGAACAAAAGCAAGCCTTGATCAATGCTTTGCTTCAGCGAAACCTCCTTGTGCCTCCTCAACCACCACAAGATATCCCACCAAACCAAGAACGAACCCCGAGCTATCCCTTCCAACAAGCCCACCCCTCAAACTTGAAGAGTTCGCGACCCTCACCCCAAGACATGAACCTGCCACCTCGGGGTCTACATCCATTAGCCCAAGCATCTGCTCCCGAGGGAGAGGCCAGTAGTGTTCAGCCTCCATTACATTTTAGTGGTGACAACATCCCTATTTGGGATGTGGAACTCCGAGCCATGAAACTCCTGCTTCAAGGAGTCATGTAGAACATGCAGAATAAACCCTCCACAACAGGCAATTCACCGTTTGTCGCCTCTATCAGGGACAAACCCCTACCTCCTAAGTTCAAAATGCCCTCGATCGACTCTTTCGACGAAACAACAGACCTAGTTGACCACTTGGAGAATTACAGGACCCTGATAGTCCTCCATGCATTCTCTGATGAGATCATGTGTCGGGCTTTCCCCGTAACGCTTAAGGGGTCGGCCCGATTGTGGTTTAATCAGCTTCCAATGGACTTTGTCTCTACTTTCCAGTACCTAAATGACTCATTTCTTAGCCACTTCATTGGTGCCCAGCGCCAACGACGTCCGGCGACCCAGCTCCTCAACATCTGTCAAACGAAAGGGGAGTTGCTACGTAGCCTTGTCACCCATTTCAACACCGAAGCCTTGTAGGTGGCAAAAAACGACGACAAGGTCATTCTTACGGCTTTCATGGTTGGTTTACGATCATCCGATTTCCTTTTCTCCCTCTACAAAAACCCTCTAACGTCCATGGCAACTCTTATTTCCAAAGCCCAAAAATACATGAATGCCGAAGATTCTCTGGCTGCCCGCCAAGATTCCACAACCAAAAACCCAACTCTCAAAGAGAAGATAAAGGAATCTGAAATCAGAACCACCCAATACACACAGCAAACACCTCAGTATATCGACCGAACCGCTCGAGTCGACTGATCGGCACCTACCCGACTGCCCGGTCGGTTCGAATGGTACACATCCCTCAACTCCCCCATGGAACAAGTCTTAAACCAGATCTAATGAGATTACTACTTGAAATGGCCACAACCCTCACGGTCTCCTTCCAACTGGCGAGGCTAATCCAAATACTGTCATTTCTATCAGGACCACGGCCACAACACTGAGGAATGTGTTAACCTTAAAGACTAGGTAGAGAGCTTGATACGCCAGGGACGCCTCAGTCGGTTCACGATAGCCCGTCTCCAGCAACGACCAAAGATCGAACCTACCAGGGGCAACCGTTGACACATTCCTCCCCGATAACCCGCACAACCTAACCAAGGCAATGATCGGTCCCCACCACAACCCCAAGCACAAGGCAACCCTGCTCCCCCGATTGGAGAGATCAGAGTCATTGCTGGCGGGCTTGCTTGCGGAGGACCATCCCGCTTGGCCTAGTGCACCGAACTCTGAGAAATCAGGCAGGGCTCCGACAAAGAAGTCACGACGTTGGATCGCCCCTTCAAACACCTCAAACAGTGGATGGAACCAATCACCTTTACGGAGACCGATTGCACAGGCATCCGTTACCCTCATGACGACCCTCTCATCATCTCTGCTCTCTTGTCCAACTACAAAGTCAGACGAGTACTTGTCGACAACGGTAGCTCTTCAAACATCATCTTCCTAAACGCCTATTGCCAGCTCAAGGTCGGGGGAGAAAGATTGTTCCCTCTCCAAACCCCACTGGTCAGCTTCACGGGGGATTGGGTGACCTCCATAGGCTCCATCGATCTCCCCATCACCATCAGAGAATATCCAAGGTAGACCACCAAGTTACTCACTTTCCTTGTCGTCGATTCTCCATCTGCTTATAACATCATCCTCGGCCGCACAACCCTTAACACTTTTCAAGTTGTCACATCCACATACCATTTGGCCATAAAATTCCCTACTGACCTTGGGCTTGGCATCGTGAGAGGAGAGCAGACGGTGGCCAGAGAATGCTATGTCACTTCACTCAAAGAGGTCAAGCTGAAGGAAGCCATGATCATTGAAGGACTTGATGTCAGAGACGAAGACGAGTTAGTCAGAGGGGAACTAGTGGAAGAACTTGTTGAAGTCCCCATCGACCCTGCCAACCCAACAAAAACAACCAAGATCGGCAGCCAACTATCCTCCTAAGCCAAGGCCGACCTTACAGCCCTCCTAACCGAGCACAATGATGTATTTTCCTGGACCCATTCCGATAGGTCGGGTATCAATCTCTCCTTCATCACTCATCGTCTCAACATCGAGCCCTACTTCCGACCCTTCCGTCAGAAGCAGCGTGCCTTTCACTTGGAACGCAATGCCCTAATTGCTTCTGAGGTAGACAAACTACTAGAGGCACGGTTCGTCAAAAACATAGGCCACCCCAGATGGCTGTCAAATGTGGTCATGGTCCGTAAAAATAATGGTAAATGGCGACTCTGCGTCGACTACTTCGACCTTAATCGAGCTTACCGCAAAGATAGTTATCCCTTCCCTCGCATAGATCTGCTTGTCGACACCACCGCTGGACATCAGATGCTTAGTTTCAAGGACGCCTTCTCCAGTTACAATCAAATTCTGATGCACCCGACAAACTAGGAACACACCTCATTTATCACAGATAGGGGAACTTACCACTATCGTGTTATGCCATTCAAATTGAAAAATGCCGAAGTAACTTACTAACGGTTGGTCAATGCCGTCTCTCATCATCAGATAGGTCGGAACATGGAAGTCTACATCGACGACATGCTTGTCAAGAGCAAACTCTCCTCCGATCATCTGACAGACTTGCGAGAGACCTTCGAAACCCTACGCAAGTATCAAATGAAGCTGAATCCGAATAAGTGCGCCTTCGGCGTAGGATCTGGGAAATTCTTGGATTTTATGGTCAGTCAGCGGGGCATCGAGGCCAACCCCGAAAAGATCAAGGTCTTGATAGAAATGTAGTTTTCCAGGACGGTCAAAGAGGTTCAACGGCTTACCGGCAAAGTCGCCGCCCTCAACCGTTTTATTTCCCGCGCAACAAACAAGTGCCTTCCTTTTTTCAAAGTCCTTCGACAGGCCTTTGAGTGGACCATCGAATCTGAAGAGGCCTTTCAACAATTGAAGCTGTGCATGGCCAACCCCCCTACTCTCTCAAGCGCTCTTAGGCGAGACCCTCTTTCTCTACTTAGCCGTATCAAACACCGCAGTCAGTGCGGCCCTCATCAGGAAGGACAGCTCAGTCTAGCGTCCGGTTTATTACATTAGCCGAGCCCTCAGGGGGGCAGAACATAATTGCCCTCTGCTAGAAAAAAGGGCCCTTGCTTTGGTCATAGCCTCAAGACGCCTCCGACCTTATTTCCAAGCTTACTCTATAGTGGTCCTCACCGATCAACCTTTGAAGAAGGTAATGCAACAACCAGAGCTGTTTGGCAAACTTATGCAATGGTCTGTCGAGCTCAGCCAATTTGAAATCTCTTACCGACCTCGAATAGCGATCAAAGGACAGGCTGTCGCCGATTTTATCTTGGAATTCACCAATCCCACTCCAACCACGCCCCTTCCGCCAAGGCAATTTAACACTAAGGCAGAAGATCCCCACTCCTGGACCCTCATTGTCGATAGATTATCCCGCAAAGAAGGTAGTGGAGCTGGTCTCATCCTCACCGCTCCCGAGGGCGGTTATTTCAAGTGTGCCCTTTATTTCCTGTTCGACGCCAGCAATAATGAAGCCGAATATGAGGCCTTGATAGCAGGTCTTCGCCTAACCAGAGACAATGGTGTAAGCCATATCCAAGTGTTCAGTGATTTCCAATTGGTCGTTGGGCAGATTACGGGGGAATTCGATGCGAAGGAAGACACGATGCAAGCCTACAAGGATATTGCACTCCCTCTTGTTCACCTCTTCAACACTTTCCATATCAGACACATCCAATGAAATGGCCCAATTAGCCTCGGTCGACCAGTCAGACCTCAGCCATGGTGTCCGTCTTGAATACCTGGCTCACCCGGCTACTTCACCAATCCAGCAGGAGGTTCACCTCCTCCAAAATGAACCTATCCCATGGGCTGCAAGCATCCTTATGTTTTTAACAAATGGGGAGTTGCCAGACGATAAACAGCAGGCCGGAAAAGTTGGAGCCTCGTCGTCCAATTACATCCTCAGCAGCGGCCTACTGTACAAACGTGGATTTTCACGCCCATACCTCAGGTGTCTCAGTCTTGCTCAAGCGACCTATGTGATGAGGGAAGTCCACGAGGGCATATGTCGTAATCATTCGGGTGCCCAGTCATTGGCCCATAAGATGCCACTGAATTTGTGCTTAAGTTTCATAAATGCCAGCGCTTTGCCAACATCCCCCATGCTCCACCTGCAGAACTGATTACACTCTGCAGTCCCTACCCATTTGCCAAGTGGGGCATCGACTTAGTTGGTCCATTACCCACCAGTAGGGGCCAAACAAAGTTTGCTGTAGTTGCCATTGATTACTTCACCAAATGGGTGGAAGTGGAACCCCTCGCCACAATCACTGAACGGAACACAACTAGATTCATTTGGCAGTCGATTGTATGCCGATTTGAAATCCCTCAAGCATCGTCTCAGACAACGGCAAACAATTCAATAATGCCAAATTCAAGAAATTCCATGTCGAGCTCCACATTAAGCCATGTTTCTCTTCCCCATGTCATCCCCAAGCCAATAGGCAAGTCGAAGTCACCAATCGCTCTCTCTTGAAGATCATCAAAACTAAGCTGGAAGCCGCTAAGGGACTGTGGGCTGAGGAACTACGAAACGTACTTTGGGCTTATCGAACTACCACCCGAACCCCTACTGGAGAGACCCCCTTTCGCTTAACAAACGGCGCTGAGGCGGTCATCCAAGTGGAAATCGGCCTCCCGACCCCGAGAGTTTTGCACCCGAATCCAGAACTAACCAAAGAATTGCGTCGGGCTGACTTGGACCTGATTAAAGAGCTCCGAGAGACCACTGCTGTCAGACAGGCCTCATATCAGCAGAAAATGCGAACACACTACAACCGCAAAGTCTGACCGAGAGAGTTCGCAGTAGGGGACCTAGTCCTGCGCGAAGCAACTCTTGCCACCAAAAATCCTGCCGAAAGCAAGCTAGCAGCCAAATGGAAAGGACCTTACGTTGTTAAGGCTAGACCTCGCCCATGCACTTATCGACTCCAAGACATGGAAGGCAGAGACCTCCCCCATCCATGGAATGCCGAGCACTTGAAGCGTTATTTACAGTAAAATGGTGTCTCCTGTTTTTGTACCATTCCATTGTTGTATGTTCCTTTTTGTACTATTCCATTGGTGTAAACTTGTGATCAACGGGATGTGCCTTAAATGACAATGACTTTATATCTCCATTATTTGTGTTGTGATTCAATGACAACTTGTAAACTAAAGCCTCAGCCAGACTGAGTTAACTATAGCCTCAGCCAGACTAAGCACGAAGAGCTCAGCTAGACTGAGTTAACTAAAGCCTCAGCCAGACTGAGCACGAAGAGCTCAGCCAGACTAAGTTAACTTAAGCCTCAGCCAGGCCGAGCACGAAGAGCTCAACCAGACTGAGTTAACTAAAGCCTCAACCAGACTGAGCATGAAGAGCTCAGCCAGACTAAGCTAACTTAAGCCTCAGCCAGACTTAGCATGGAGAGCTCAGCCAGACCGAGTTAACTTAAGCATCAGCGCAACAGAGCCCTCCAAGTCTTAGTCAGAACTCGCATGAAGAATTCGGCCAGTCTAAATCAAAGCTAGTCTCAGCTGTTTGTCCATTTTCACTAGTCATACAACTTAGCCTGTTTGTCCATTTTTAACATTTTTACATCATGGTTTAATTATGAAATTTCATATTACTCAACTGTTACGAAATTTCATACTACATCATGGTTTGCACATTTTTAACATTTTCACTAGTCATCCATACAAGTCAACCTGATTGCCCATTTTGACCATTTTTACATCACAATTTACTTACAAGTTTCACAATTTACGCACAAGTTTCATTTTTACACCTACTTTTTGTTAAATTCCGCACAACCATTTTTACCATCCTAAATTTACAAATTAGAGCAATAACGACAACAACAATACATAAGAAAACTCGTTGTTTTATTAACAAACTTGTATTTTTACACAAATTTATTACAGAAATTACCTCTATTACAAAAAAAAAAAAAAAAACCAACAAACAAACAAAAATAAATAGTTTTATACAGTTAATCTCCCTCGTTCGACGCGAGATCTTCTTCTTTAACCCTCTCATCTAGGGGGGTCTGGGTGACGTCGTCTTCTCTTACCTTCACGAGGCTGAAGTCCACGTACGTGAACAACTCTTGCGCCTTGTATTTGAAGGTCATCCAGCCGTTGTCCCAGAACTCGCTCATCTCGTGCTTGTAGAAGTCAGACCGTTGGAAGCTTTGGATCACTTCCTCTTCACTCCTAACTCCAGCGGCCGCTTCCGACGACCCAGCCCCTCCATCCCCCTTCTTCACCAGGCTACTGGCGACAGCGGCATCAATGGCCATCTGCAATTCGGTGGACCCCTTGAATTGCTCCACGACCGCCATACATAAGTCGGGGTAAGCAGCCCTCTCGGATGCCAACCTAGCCCTTTCTTCCACCAGGGCCTTCTCTAACACTGTGATCTGTCGATCGCCTCTTCTTTGTCTTTGATCGACTGGTCGCGCAGTTCCTCGTTGTTGGTGAAGGCCTCTTCCCACCTCTCATTGATAGTGGTGCAGGCTTGTTGGACCAGCTCTAGCTGCCTCTTCTCGCCCGCCAGCTCGAACTCTAGCGATACCGCCTTGCGGCGTTCCACTTCCAGCTCTGACTTGGTCGTGAGGAGCTCAGCACCAGCACGCTCTGCTGCATAGCTCTGCACTACCGCCAATACTTCTATATTCTTTGCTCTCTGAGCACACTCCATCCCCTTGGCGCACGCACTCCGAGCGGCTTTCTTCCAGCCCGCTGTCTCCACCTTAAGTTTCTGCAGCTACGACTTAACCCCTTCTAGTTGGGCCCTCAGCGGCTTTACCTCTATCTTCGCCTGCGCTGCTTTATTCATCAGGGCAGCCGCCAAGGTCGCTACCTTCATCTGAGCCGAGCAGGCCCCTCTCAGAAGGTCGGCCTCCGTCAACCGCGCCATTGACTGCACGGCTGCATCCTCCAACACTCCAACGAGTCGGTCGACCGCTACCTTGGTCTCTCATCCTTGTTTTGCCGACCGACCTACCAATGAGCGCGCGTGGTACATGGCGGTCTTCAGCGCGACGCTTGTCTTTAGTCTGCTACTCCCAGTCTTTCCTTCACCAGAACTGGGAGATACTTCTACCACAGACCCCACTGTTGCCTTCGCCTGGGCACTTGGGCCCACGACCTCTCTCTGCACTTGGGTGCTTGGACCCATGTTTTCTTTTGACACTTGGTCGCTTGGACCTATGTCTTCTTTTGGCACTTAGGCTCTTGGGCTCATGCTTTCCTTTGCCACTTGGGCAATTTCCCTTTCTGGCGCCTCCTCCGTGCCCCCATCATTCATTTTCTTTAGAGCAGGGGCGTCCTTACTACCCTCTGCCATCACTCTCTTTTTCTTCCCTTTCTTTAACACTGCCGCCACCTCCTGTTTGCCTCTCTCCTTCAGCGGGTCTACTGGGGGCGGCAGTGGAGCAAAGTCGGTCAGCTCTTTGCCTCCCAACGGTTTCGGTCGAGGTCGGACTCTCTCCCTTACCACCAACTTAAGAGTCGGCCCCAGCTGAGACTTCTTATACTTTTCTGCCCTAGCCAAGGTCTTTTGCTCCTCCACCTCCTTCCCCTTTCGGCTTGCTTCCAACTCCTCCAGGGCAGGGTCCTCTTCCATCGGCTGCGGTCCTAAACCTAAGGCATACAAAGTTGAAGGACGGGCAAGGTCGTCCTATCTTACACCCTCCTTCTTCCTCCACTCCTTCACCATTTTTACCCTACTTTCTGCCTCTGCCCCCAACTTTGACTCCATCGACTTCGTGGGGACTTTCCATGTCGTGCGTACTCCCCCCCACCATTTGTTGACACATAGAACCACCTCGGTCTCCACCCCTTCACCGACGAGGGCAACCCGGCTACTAACCCCCTACCCGCCACCGCTTGCAAAGTCACCCACGTCTCTTGTTGACCGGACGCTTTGTAGCAAGAAAAGAATTATTCCACTGTCATCGCCGCCCCATCCGTCACCCGTGGCTATGCAATCGCGCAGGCCATTATAATTTTCCATATGTTGGGCATCAGTTGCCCTGGCGCCACCTCTAGTCGGTTCAATACATCTACCACTACTTGGGGGATCAGCAACCTTAGGCCTTCTCGCAATGCTTCCTCTTACAAGGTGAATTCTGCCAGCCGTGCATCCGACGCTCTCTCCTTAGATATGGGCAGCCTCAACTCTATCTCTGCTGAAATTTGGTACTTCTTTCGTACCTCCTTCAACTCCTCTGCCGTAAATGTAGACCTGTCGGCCTTGGCGTGCCAGTGGTCTGACTCCACTTGGCTAATTGGCCTAGCAGTTGTGATCATCATCATCGGAGGAGCCCACGCCACTTGCCTAGCTCCCCTCTCCTCCCTCCGCTCCGCTCGATACTGTTCTACTAACTCTACTGCGTCGTCATCTCCCAATGAGTCAAGCCTTGCAGCTGGCACTTCATCTTGAGCCATTCCTCCTACGTGTCTGTGTATCGCTTCAGACACTGGCACAAGGAGGTTCGCAAAGTGTTGCAGAGGCATGTCACACGAAACAAATGAGTTCACCTCTAGGATGTGTTGGTTTTTTGCGATAAGGTAGGTAAAGCGAATAACTCCAAATGCCCATGGTTTTCCTATATTTCAAGGGTCAAGATTAAATTTCGCCAGTTTGAAAACTTTCAAAAACTTTTGCCCCTGCCTCTTCAACGCCCTATATTAGCCTATCCCTTCATTTCCTGCTAACGCATCACTTCCCTCATTACAGGATTGTGCCACGTGTACGATCACGATCCACTACTCTCTTCCCCTTTCCTGTCTATTCCACTTCACATCATCACGTGCCATGCCGCGCCTTGAGCCCCACGCGCCGCCATTTTCCTTTCTCACTCGGTCACCCTTCGCGGTCGGCCCTTCTCGTAGTTAGGGCTGTAAACGAACCGAGCCGAGCCGAGCTTTGCTGAGCTCGAGCTCGGCTCGTTTACTTATTGAGCTCGTTTATTGAGCTCGAGCTCAGCTCAATAAAGAACTGGGCTCGAGCTCGGCTCGTTAATTTTAATGAAACTCGAGCTTGGCTCAATAATTTTTTTTAATATTATTTATATTATTTAATATATAAAAAATGTATTTATATTATTATTTTTATATATATTTATATATTTTCAATATATAAATAATGTATTTATATAAATAATATATTTATTATATAATTTAAATAAAGATAAACGAGTCGAGCCGAGTTTGTTCATGAACAGCTCAGTTCGTTTGCAGCCTTACTCACAGTCGGCCTTCTCACTCGGTCACCTTTCGCGGTCGGCCCTCCTCGCAATCGGCCTTTTCACTTGGTCACCCTTCGCGGTCGGCCCTCATCGCAGTCGACCTTCTCACTCAGTCACTCTCCACGATCGGCCCTCCTCTCAGCCGGCCTTCTCACTCGGTCACCCTTCGCGGTCGGCCCATCTCCCAGTCGATCTTCTCTCCGTTGACCTCTCACAACCCCCGTCTTCTTCCTTATTCCTTTCGTTGGACTGAAGTTGTACTTGGGAATGAAGGACTACTAACATAGGTGGGTCTATAGGGGCTTTTGGCCCACTACTTAGAGCCCAATACATAATTCAAACACTAAAGCCCAACATTGTTGGAGCCCAATGTTGCACTAAGGACCAATGACATCTAAACACTTGTCAAGAGAAGAACCAGCCACATAAGCAGATAAAGATCCTGCAGAGTTATTGCACCACACATCAACGATTAATGAGGTTCCTTACAGCATTTAATGCGAGAACCCCTTCATGTCGGGACAGAACAGTCTCACCATGAATAAAGCCATCTAAAACATAGGCGTTCGGCCAACATGACAGGTCGGAGTGGACAAGGAAATGATGAACAAAGGATATAAGCAGGTTTTTTAGACAAAAAGAAGGTTAAGTTCTTTATCTCTATCCTATCTCTATATTCCGTTGATCTCTCTTCTCTAACTTGCTCGTCGGAGGGTTCCCTGGGGGACTCCCGTTCCCCGTTGGACTCTTGTGCAGGTTTCTCAGTGGGCCCAACGATCAGACAACGGTATGGGAGGCCTGGATCAGCCCGACCCGTTCCTCAGGGGCTAGTAGTATCATCACTGTCTATCATATATACCACATTTAGGATTACCATACTTATATAAAGGAGTTTTGTATACATGTTATTGAATATGTACATAATGTAATATTCTCTTTCTCTCTCTCTTAGACGTTGTAACATGGTATCAGAGTTAGCTTAAGTACCTAGTAATTTTGCTTCACCGGTGGATGGCAGCTTTGCCTTGACCACCCTCCAGACCTCAACTCAATCCACTGCCATATTGTCCCTTCAGTATCGTTTCACGGTGATCTCTTCCTTTGCTCGCTGGTTTCTCTATATTCCTTTATCACTAGCCAAAGATTCGCTGCATCTCCCAACTCCAGCTATTGCCGCCATCTCACACTGCTGTCTACAAACCTATCGCTATCCACAAACTTATTGTCATCTTAATATCATACTACATATTTCATTATTTTTTCTTCATTACATTCAACAGCAAAACCAACAAAACCACCAATTTTCTATTTTCCTCCTTACTTTATCACATAAACTTTGTTCTCTACTTTCATCTTTTTACATATTTTTTATTTATATTATTTTCTTGTCACCATCACATAGGCTTGCTTCCACCAACCCATATGAATTTTCTTTCTTTCTTTCTTTTCAAGAAAAAAAAAATTATTTTTTATATAACATGAAAAAAATCTCTTTTTCGCTCCACTTTATCTTTCCTTTTGCTTCAATCTCAAATAGGTTTCTATCTTCAAACCTATTTGAGCTTAAATGAGGGTATTATACCTATATCATGGTGAGCATGGTTATACACCATGCAAACCACCCAAGCTGCCCCTTTGGTGCATGCAAACCACCCTGAGTCGCCCTTTTGGAGCACCAACCACTCCCTTGACGCACTACTTAAGTTGCCTCCTTGTCGCACCACCGAAGTTGCCCCCTTGGCACACCACCCAAGTCGCCCCCTTGGTACACTACCTAAATCGTGCACTCCTTAAACTGTCTCCTTGGCGCACTGCCTAAGCTGCCCCCTTGGGAAACTCCTTAATCCGCCCCTTTGGTACATTTTTTTTGTTCTTTTCCAAGTTGCCTTCTTGAGCATATGGTTCCTTTTCAAGCGGCCCTTGTACATGGTTCCCTTCCAAACCATCCATTGCGCATTTCTTCATCTGTTACCATAATTATTTAGCACCACGTCATAAGTTGTAACGCCTCACTTTTTATTACTTGGAACCATTACCAAATTCATTAATTTAATTCAATTTTGAGAGATAACATGCGGAAAACTCTTTACATCATTGAGTAAGAATAAATAAAGATTCTCTCATCCGAATGCAAATTAAATGCAACATGAGCATAACTAAATAACTTGCTCGTGGGCTTACATCTTTAAAAGTAAAAGAAAGGGTTTAACCCTTTTACATCAATGGCATTTCGCCCACAAATAATAGGCCCCGTGGCCAACAGGTAAAGAAGATCCCTGACCTTGAAACACTTCTTGATGTTCACTTGAAAAATGATTAGCAACGTGAGATGAACATAAAGTCCAGTAAGGATCTCAACATGATCCTAAACAATAGCAACTTACAGATAGCTATAATCATGAATGCTTAGTCTCATACTATATAAATAATGTAACGGTTTATACAGAAATATACGTATATAAGAACTTTCCTCAAAGTCATTAATTTCATTTAATAACATAAGCAATTCACTTTTCTTTCCTCTTGTTACCTTTTTTTCCAAAATTCATATGACTATAACAAATTTCTGTAGAAAAACAATTTCACCAAGCCCATTACGTTTTCTTTCACTTTCCAGACTTACACCTGATTTGCCTTTTCAAAACATGTTCCCAATGTATTCAAAGTCTTTCACATTTTTCACAATCTCAACACAATACTTACGTCCATTTCCAACACACTCACAACTATACAAGTATGCCTTTAATACAAAAAGAAAACAACAAACAATCAATAACTATCTGCTTCAACAATTGAGGCAACACGGCCTTCCAAAACAATAACCATCATAACCCATGATATACCCAGATACACTGAGACAATAATGATAAATAAATTCTATTCTACCTGCCTTAAGCATGGTAAGCCAAGGATACACCTTTCCACAATGAAATGCCAATTTACCAGACATCGGCTGGATGGTAATGGTACCTCTGTCAAGTTCTCCACGCGCTAGCTGGAATGTTCTGGTACCTTCCATTCTAAGCACAGCCAATTCTCCAAGCGCTAGCTAGAAGGTAATGGTACTTCTCATTCTCAGCGCAGTATACCAATCATCACAACATAACAAAGTACAACCAACAAGTGTAATACATACACATAAACTATTCAACACAACAATGTCATCCTCCACCAATGACCAAGGACAAAACCTCTAAATGTATGTATTTCAACACACGTATTATAATGATTCAACTCTCATAAGATTTTAAATTCAACAACAACAATAGTAAAATAAATGTTCATAACCCAACCTCAAGCTAATTTCTGAAATTCACATATAATTTCCTTCTTCCTTTTAAAAATTTAATTATCTTATTTTCCAAGTTAACATGCTCCACCCTTTATCCCAATCCATTCTTTTTTTATTTCAGAAAATTAAATCCATGGATATCAAAGTCACAACCTAACTCAACTTAATATAATCAATCCAAAATAATTCCAAAGTTATAGTTAATTGTCCCTTCAATCTATTAACCCATTTACACAAACCATAATAACAATTTACAAACATTATTCAACTTTACCCCTTATTAATTCACCAATTCAAAACATTAAATTAGTGCTTTTTCTTCTTTCAACATAAACATGTTAGATTACTCCCCAATTAACCCAAACAACAATTAATTTAACAATCTCATTCGCAAATGACAAACCCTAGATTCCCTTTCATGATTTTCAAAGAAATCCATAATGGTTATGATTTTTATGCAATAAAATCTTCCACATATCTATCTATAGATGAGGTATTGTAAAGGAGCAAAGAAATCCCTACCTCAAGATTCGAAGCTCAAGATTTGAAGCTAAAGATGAAGACCCAACTTGAAACTCTAATGAAATCGCAAAACAATCAATAAAAGTCTTGATCTATGCTTGCTCTTCAAATTTCTTGAAAGATTTGGGGTGAATCTTGGTTAAAAAGAAGAGAAATCAAGAGTTTGGAAGGTTGGGGTTTCAGGTTTGGAGGATGAGAAGAGAAAATAGGGAGAAAAAATAGAGTTTTAGGGCCAAAAATTCACTTCATAATGCTTGTTAGTGACGTGGTCGCTCGAGCGTATGAAATATGCTCTTAGAATTTCTGAAACTCGCATAGTTCACTCGAGTGAAGAAAAGCTCGCTCGAGCGAGCAGGCTTCCAGCACAAAAACGCAAAATTCAAACAGGTATAACTCTCTCGTCTGGACTCCGTTTAGGGTCGTTCTTGTGTCCAAATTGAAGCCCCAGAAGCTTTCCAATAGTTCTAGCATCACATCAAGATTCAAAGTATGGAGAGAGAAAATGATGAAAGAGTGAAAACTACTCAATACCAATTATTCAAATTTGAAGTTTCTAATTCAATCTCACCCAACCACTATGGTAACACGTCAACCAAGGCTCAAATATCAACTATGAAGGTTCTCAATCAAGATAATTAAAGAGTCAAATTATAGTTTCATTATAACTGGAAGCACAGAGTGCTACAAGTTATACGTGTGCCATGTTTGTTGGTTCAACATCCAATTCTTCTTCAACGGTCTGACATAACCCTAAAAACTATTATTCGGTTGAGATTTCTTTACTCCCCATTTCTTCTATGACAATTTGGTACGACCTTACCAAAAACTGTCTTTCTGAGCACACATTCGCTTCTCCTGGACGGTCCGATACGACCTCACCAAAAACTGTCTTCCAAGCGCACCTTCACCGCTCCTGGACAGTCTAACACAACCTTCCAAAAAACTATCTCTCGATATTAGCTTTGGCCTTTGACTTATCTCAACTACCCCTGTACTTCTATTCAGACTTTGCAATCTATTTACCTCAGATCTATCCATATTTTTAGTTTCTCTCTCCAAATTCAAGTTGGTATCCCTAGTTAAGTTTGAAGGGGAGGTGTTAAATACATTAATTATATATTCTGTCTATCATACATACCATATTTAGGATTACAATACTGTAGACACTCCATTTTGACCAACCCTAAGACTTGGGCACTTTCTGTTGATTACCCAATGATAACAATCAGAATGTGTTCCCCAGCAATCCTTAACAAGAAAAATGGAATTTGAGCTAAAATCCTAACCTTCACACATTTTTGGCCAAATTATTTTAGACCTTAAAACCCTCTTTTCAAAATATTTTTCCAAATATTTCTACGATGTTCTGAGGCTCCTATTTCAATTAAAGTATTGCATTTTTCAGTAAACTGAGTAAAGACAAAGTAGAAATAAATGGAAGGGAGGTGAACTCTTTAAAAAACAATATATTTAAAAACATCTTCTTTATAGGTTTGGATAGGATTGGATTTGAAGGAAACATGAGAGGATGGAAGAAAACTGGTTTAGGGAAAGGATGTGCATCAAATTGTTAAGAAAGAAATGAACAGCCTTCACTAAATTAGGTATATCTCTTTGTACACTTGGATTTTAAATGTGAGGCCACCACCATTGGAAAGGAGACTTCTGGGGCTTTAATTTAGACTCAAGAATAACCCAAAACCAAGTCCAGATAAGGGAGATATGCCCATTTGAATTTGGGCTGATTGGAAATTAGACTTTTGGGGCATCAATTTAGACCTAAGAACCACCTAAAACCAAGTTCGGATAAGGGAGATATGTCCTTTTGAAGTTGGGCTTAAGAGCAGATTTTGTTGATCTGGCCCCGAGGAAAATAAACAACCTTCACTAAATTAGGCATATCTCTTTGTACACTTGGAATTTAAATGTGAGGCTACTACCATTAGAAAATAGACTTTTGGGGCTTCAATTTAGACCCAATAATCACCTAAAACCAAGCCTGGATAAGGGAGATATGCCCGTTTGAAGTTGGGCTTAATAGCAAATTTTGTTGACTCGGCCCAAAATAGTAGCAACCCCGTTTTTCTTGGTTTTGGTTTAGTTGGGATACCCCATTTACCTATTTTCTAATCCATTCAAGTGCACCCACTCATCCTCCATTATACCTATTCATCCCTCATTGTCAAAAAGTGGTTTTGTTTGCATCTGTAAAGGAGTATCCCATGGTACCACTTTGAAAATTTGCCCTCCTATCACATTCTTGTCTCCCACGTTATTTTTGACATTTACTCTCCCTCATTGCCTATATAGAATGATCATATTGTAAGAGAGAGAGAGAGAGAGAGAGAGAGAGAGAGAGAGAAAGAGAGAGAGGATTGGGAAATTGAGGAGAAAAGAGTGAGAAAAGGATGAAAAAAGAGAGAAAAATTGAGTTTTTGAGCAAAAAATACTCATATCTTCCATATACACACCATACCTTCCATTCAAATTGAAATTCTATCTTTTCTACACCCAAAACTCCTCCAAAAATTGTGAAATAGCTAAATTTCAGTAGTGATTGATCAAAGGAAAAAGTGAGTGTTGTTGAAAGTGAGAAACAATAAGAGAGTTAGCCACTTTTCCATCATATATACCCAACGTTTCATTCTAGTTTCAAATTGAGGATTGAGAAAACACTTCGTAAACTTGAGGGTGATCAAGAGGAAGTTTGAGAATCAAGAAGTTCAATATTTCTTTGGAAGGTGAATTTCTAGTCTTTCATTTTCTTATATTTTCTATCTCATATTTATTTTTTTGCTTCTTATTTCATAGTGTTTTGTTATAATCCAAGTGGTTTGTTTATCTCATATTTATTTTCTTACTTTATATTTCATAGTGTGTTGTTGTAATCTAAGTGGTTTGTTTAACTCATAATTATTTATTTATTTATTTATTTTTATTCACTTGCTTTAATTTCATATTAGTTTTGTTGTAATTTTGCATGTTCTACCTCATATTTGCTTTCTTGTTTTAAGTTCACGTTGTAATCTTGCATGTTCTATCTTATATTTGCTTTCTTGTTTTAGTTTTAGAGTAATTGTGTTGTAATTTTACATTTCCTAGCTTATATTTTTTTTGTATTAGTCTCATATTAGTTTTGTTGTAATCTTGCTTGTTCTACCTTATATTTGTTTTCTTGTTTTAGATTTATGTTAGTTTTGTTGTAAGTTTGCACTTTTTTTATTTATTTATTTTATATTTGTTTTTTTGTTTTTAATTTAACCGATAGTGGTTAGTTGAGTTACCTACATATTTCTTGTTTGTTCCATTTCTTGGTTTCGCAATAAGACAGGTTTTGCTAGGCTTAGTTGGTCGGCCGGCCTATTTGGGCGGTTGATTAGCTTCTTTTGGACAAGATGACATTGTCTTCCGATGTTAACCAACTTCCGGTGGTTTCCAAGGCACATGAAACTTTTTTTTTTTTTTAATTTTATTTTGAGTATATTGTGAGGTTTTTATTTTGTTATAATATTCTCCTCACCTCCCCTCTAATTTGGTTTGTAATAATTTATTCAAAATATTGTAATAATTTCCCGCCCACTTTTTTCTATCCTGTTCTTTTGCTTGCTTTCATTATTTGTAAATTTGCATCATGTTTATTTTAATTTATTTTTTGTCATTATATCCATGCTTTGCGTCTATGTTTCATGCATCTTAAATCGGCTAAGTTTGCATTTGTGGAGTTAATCAATTCCTATATGATTATGTGCGCTATCTCATGTTCTTGAGATGATTCACATGTTATATCTTAGAAGCTGAATCTTTAGTTGTATCTCATGAGTGAATTGCATTAGGATTTTATATATAAGATTATGCATATTTTACTAACTTTGTTTTCTAGTTGTCCGAGGGACGTCAGTAAATATGTAAGTTTTTATACTTTAGCATCCCGTTTGTGTGCGTTTTCTTATTATGTTTAAGTATCCTACCATGTGGCTACTTGATATAACTGTGTGAATGCTAGTGAATGGATGTTGTGTCGCTTAATTTGGAAGAGTGTTGGTTTTCATGTTTGTAAATTCAATTTATTTGGGTTGTACATTTCCAAAACTCTTTCAAAACTACCTGAAATTAAATTATTCCAAAATAAATGACATAGTTTATACTCGTATGCTTCACATAGTAATTTTTAGGATTTATTAAATAATCGAAATATGAACATATAAAATAAATAAAATTCATATCATGGTTTAGTAAAGGCCGATCTTTTGATCGGGTGAGTGGGGGTGCTCAATTAATGACCTTCTTCTTTCATACCTAAGGTTTCGAACCGAGACAACTTTGGTTATGACGAATAGTGGCCTTGGCATGAGTCATGGGTTTCCTAATTTCTCAAAAATATTAGGTGGCGACTCTGAGATTTGATGACGCAGTCCATTTCTGGCGAAAGGTTTTGCAATAAAATGGATTTTCTAAAAGTTGCCAAATCTGGACTCTCATCTATGTTTCACATTGCACTAGTGAGACTAGATCAAAGAGACCGAGGTCCGAACTGTTTAACGTGCATGGGTACCCTCCGGGCATGTTTCAGTTTCTGGCAACTCTGCTGGAGATTTTATCAAACTCTGACTCGAACTCCATGATATGACTTTTATTTTCAATTATATGTTTATTGCATTACATGCATTGGTGCACTTAAAGTTCCTATGTTGCCCAAATATTGGTGGAAGCATAGGCACACTTTTTGTGACACTACACCTATCTCTACGTTACTTTGGATGCCTTGTGTTATAATCTTTTGAGATCTGAAGGTTCTCAGACTTTGAAGAGATGCTATATTGACTCTTATGATTTCCTAAGATCTTCTGCGACGACCCCGACCTCCAAACTAGTACATTATATTATTTAAATGAGTTTAATTACATGATTATGTGCTTGATTGTGTGATTACATGTTTGATTCTACAATTATCTGTTGATATATGGAATATCTGTTTAAATTGATAACTGAAAGTCTGAAATTGAAAGCCTAGATGACTTCAGAAGTAGAAATTGACTAGCCCAATAAGCTAATTGGAATATTTAGAATTTTATGGAGACTTCAATTGAAATTTGGTTTGGATCAAAATAATTAGAATAAACTGATCGAATTAGTTAGAATTAAGCCTAACTGATTAATCCTAATCACCATTAATTAGGCTAACTTAATCACATCCTATATAAGGCTCTAGCTAAGCTTATGAGCTCATTTTGTGTACACAACTCAGCTGAGAATTAAGAGAGAGGAGAGGAGAGTTCAACATTAGAGAGAGAAAGAGGTGAATTGTAGAGAATTGGAAGGAGACTCAAAGATTGAAGCCATAACATACTTGAATTCAACACTAGGTATGACACTCAACATTAATTCATGTAGATATGGCATAAAGAAGTTGAATTCCTCTCATTTTTGTGTTCATTGGCATGTCATTGAAGAAAAAGAGCTATGAATTTCAAGAAATGGAAGAATAAAGTTGAATTACACATATGTATGCATAATTTGAGTTTGAATTCATGGAAATCCTACATGCCTAGCACATTTCTACCTTAATTTGGAGGATCCTCCATGTTTCCATGCTTCTCATACCATTTGATCATGTTTTGAATATGTTTTGAAGAGATACGCATCCAATTTGAACTAAACATTATTTTACAACTTGAAATTGAAGTTAATGGTTGAGAATTTGCCATGATTTTGAATAAATGGTTTCAAATGGAAGTATTTTCATGTTATATAATGATTCTCCATGTTTTTGTATCAAAAATGCAAGATTTGAGGCTTTGAATACCATGCTTGATCTTCAATTGCAGTTTTGGAAATTCCAGAATTCATGCTGTCTACTCGAGCGGAGAAGTCCACACTCGAGCGTGGAATTCGAGCTCCCAGAAGTTTCCAAAATTTTACAGTTTGCTCGAGCGACCAAAGTGGTGCTCGAGCGAGGACCTTTTTTCTTCAGTCTTCTACTTGAGCGACAGTCAAGCGAAAATTTCATATATCCAGTGCTTTTACAGACCGCTCGAGCGACAGATGTCATGCTCGAGCGACCATCCTTGTTTTTGAACCCCCGCTCGAGCGTAGGAAGTTCTGCTCAAGTGGAGACCCTGTTTTCAGCAAAATTTTACCAACTCTTTTAAGTGCATACTTGCATTCTCATGCCATTCCTTGCATTCTTAGCCACCTTTTTGGACACATATATGATACAGTAAGTTAGAGACGCACAAAGAGAATTGTATTGGAATGAAATGGAATTTTATTTGTACCTTGTTATGTGCTTTGTTTAGGTGGACGTCGAGGCTAAGTGTCGCCACAAACCACTGTGAGTAATAACCTTATAAAGATATGTTCTAATTACCTTTACTTTCGAAAATGTTATTGCTATCAAAATGGATATATGATTGATTGAATGAATTCTCAAATGATTTGATGATTGACAGCATGGCTTGTTAAAATGTTATGACCTTTAATGAATGAAGTTCTATTTGAAACCATATTGTGGCATCCATTGAATATAGGCCCTTGCCTAGGGGTAATAATACCATGGCTATAGGCCCTTGCCTGGGGGTACTAATACCATGGTTATAGGCCTTTGCCTGAGGGTAATAGTACCATGGCTATAGGCCCTTTCCTGGGGGTAATAATACCATGGCTATAGGCCCTTGCCTAGGGGTAATACTACCATGGCTATAGGCCCTTGCTTGGGGGTAATAGTACCATAGCTATAGGCCTTTGCCTAGGGGTAACAATACCATGGCTAGAATGATACGTCATCATTGGAACGAAATTGTCACTTCATGGATGTACCACAAATAATAGTGCTAATGGCATTTGTTGTCACAAAGAGATGCTTTCATGACTAATCTAAATGATAATAGTAATATTGTCGAACTTCATTTATTTAACCTCTTTATTCTGTTATTACTCATTGGGCTTTAGCTCGTTATTTATTTATATATGTAATTGTAGGTGGGCAAACGGAGCATCAGAGTTAGATAGCCTCGGGTTTACCCAGGTCATCCTTTTGTGGAGTTTCCAAGTGAAGTAGTCAGGCTTGTGTGAAGCCATGCTTGTGTGGAGCTATGCTTGTCAAACTCCTTTTGTGTGGATTTATGGTTTTGTATTTGTCCATAGTTGGGATTGTATCTTTGTAAGGCATGAATTGTACTTATGTTGGATGTATATTTGAATCAAACTTTGCTTAATATATTTGCTCTCCTCATATATGCACAGCTCAGTGGATGAATTCTATAACATTTTAAACTTCCGCTAAGCCCCGTAATTGGTACTAAAGGTTTATTTGTATGGAGGCCGTAGGTAATCTATGATTACTGGCCGGTCATGACGCTGAACCTATAGGGGCGAGTTCGGGTCTTGACAGAGTGGTATCAGAGCACGAGTTATATCTCACTCACTTGTCCATTGAGCTATAGTGGGTCTAGAAGAGGCATTAGGAATGCATTCATGTGCATTGATATGTTAAGTAAGACAGCTTGTGATTATATATGCAATTGCGTACATGACTATGTGTATATGTATATCATGCTTGTTATAATACGAAGCTTCATATAGAAAATGGTGAGAACCAGAGGTGATCAAATAGAGGAGGCAACCTCCTCAAGATTGGATAGAATGGAACGAATGATGCAAGACATGGCTGAAGCCATAAGACAACAACATGAATGGCAGCAACAACAACAACCACCACCTCCCCTACCTCAAATGCCTGTACCACCTCCCGCTCCAGGGTGTCAGCCAGAGACCTGTAATGTTGCCTTGACTAGAGAATTTAAAAAGATGAAGCCACCAGTGTTTCATGGTGGAATTGAACCATTGAAGACTGAAGCTTGGGTATTGGGAATTGAGAAATTGTTTGAAGTGTTCCCATGCACCGAAGCCCAGAAGGTGCAGCTAGCTACATTCACATTGGAAGATGACGCAAGGCGTTGGTAGATGTTGGTCCGAAACGATAACAAGGATGTTACTTGGACCCGCTTTTTGGAAATCTTCTATGAAAAATATTTTCCACAATGTGTGCGAGATAGAAAAGTGGCTAAATTTATGGAACTAAAGCAGGGAAGCAAATCAATTGCTAAGTATAAGGCTCAGTTCACAGAATTAGCCCGTTTTGTGCCCCACATGGTGGATACGGATTACAAGAAGGCTAGACAGTTTGAGGGAGGTTTGCGTGATCCAATTTTAGATAAAATCAATGTGCTCAAATTGCCAACATATGTGGATGTACTTGACAGGGCACTAATAGCGAAAAGGAATGTGACCAATAGCAAGCAAAACTTTGAATGGAAGGACAGAAAACAAAATTTTAACAAGGGGACCACATCAATGAGCAAGAAATTCAAGTCAGGGAGTTTTGGTAATACTGGTTCAAGCCAAAGTGGTAACTCAATACCAGCTTGTACTACATACGGAAAGAAACATGGAGGTGTTTGCCGTCGCACTATGGGGGCTTGCTACCTGTGTAGAAGAATGGGGCATATGGCAAAGGATTGCACACAATCATGATCGAATGGCAACCGAGGAGCTACAAGCTCAATTGGATCCGCACCCACGACGAAACCAACCACAATACCGTCTACCTTGGGAAATGAACAAAGTCAAGGAAGGGTTTTTGCACTAGTCCCGGGGGATACTCAAAACACTGAGGCAGTAGTGTCAGGTACAATCTCCATTTGTGGTAAACCTGCTTATACTTTAATTGATTCTGAGTCTACACATTCGTTCATTTCTATGGCAATTGCTGAAACTTTGAATAGACCTATGGAAACATTGAATTATATACTATGTGTTGCATCACCTACGGGGGGATCCATGCTATGTTCAACTGTGTTTATTGCGTGTGAATTATTTCTTGGGAATGCTACCTTGTATGCTGATTTAATACCTTTAGGCATAAGACATTTTGACGTTATTTTGGGTATGGATTGGCTAACTAACGAATAATATTCCGACCTCCCGGGCAAGAGGAATTTTATTTTCAAGGAAAAGGGGTAGTCTCCCCACCATACCTTATATTTGCTATGAAAGCTCGAAAACTAATGAATAAGGGTTGTCAAGGGTATTTGTGTAGTGTGATAACCGAACCAACGGTAGACATTACTTTAGACAATTTACCAGTGGTAAGAGATTTTCCTGATGTGTTTCTGAATAAATTAAATGGTCAACTTGTTGATAGAGAAATTCAATTCACAATTGATGTAATACCGGGAACTCGATCAATTTCTAAAACTCCCTACCGTATGTCTACTATTGAAATGAAAGAATTGAAAATTCAGTTACAGGAATTGCTTGATAAGGGGTTTATCAGACCAAGTACATCCCCATGGGGAGCACCGGTACTTTTTGTTAAAAAGAAAGACGACACTCTCTGATTATGTATTGATTATTGAGAGCTCAACAAGGTAACAGTGAAAAATAAATACCCTTTGTTGCATGATGATCTGTTGGACCAGCTGCAAGGGGCACAGATATTTTCAAAGATTGATTTGAGATCAGGATATCATCAACTGAAGGTTAAGGCCAAGGATGTTGAAAACACTGCTTTCCGAACCAGGTATAGGCATTATGAATTTTTAGTCATGCCATTTGGGGTTACAAATGTGCCTGCAGCATTCATGGATTTGATGAATAGAATTTTCAAGCCTTTCCTAGATGACTTTGTTGTATTCGTTGATGACATCTTAATCTATTCAAAAAGTAAAGATGAGCATGTACAACACTTGAAACTGAATCTTCAGACACTTAGAGAAAAACAGTTGTATGGGAAATTCAAAAAGTGTGAATTTTGGCTAGAGGAAATTGCATTTTTGGGGCACATTATTAATAAGGATGGTATATCTGTGGATCCTCATAAAATTGAAGCTATTATAAACTGGCCTACCCCAACTAATATGTCAGAGGTTCGTAGTTTTATGAGATTGGCAGGGTATTACCGAAGATTCGTTAAAGACTTCTCAAAAATTGTTGTGCCATTGACTCAGTTAACTCGAAAGGGGGAACTATTTGAGTGGACGGATCAGAGAGAAACAGCATTTCAAAAGTTGAAGACAAGACTGACTACAGCCCCAATCCTCATTATTCCCTCAGGTACCGAAGATTTTGTGATTTTTAGATGCATCCTATAAGGGCAATGTAGAATGGCAAGGTTATTGCATATGCCTCTCAACAGTTAAGACCACATGAAAAGAATTACCCTACACATGACTTGGAACTTGCTGCAGTTGTGTTTGCAGTAAAGATATGTCGACACTATTTGTATGGGATCAAATGTGAAGTATATATAAATCATAAGAGTTTGAAATACTTTTTCACACAGAAGGAGTTGAACATGCGTCAAAGGCGATGGCTTGAGTTAATCAAAGATTATGACTTACAGATTCACTACCATCCGGGCAAAGCTAATATTGTAGCGGATGCACTTAGTAGAAAGAATGTGGGGAATTTTGCCTGTTTACTCACAGATCAAAGAGAATTGTTGCTGGAATTTGAAAAACTCGAAATTGAAGTCGTGCCTTTTGAACCAAATGGCTTGATAGCCACCATGTTCGCCCAACCCGCTATTATTGAAGAAATTAAACAGAAACAGTTGGATGATGAGTTTTTGAAGAAGATTTGTGATGAGCTTGACACCAAGCCAAAATCGGGATTCATAATTGAAGGCTCCATGTTGAAATATCAGGGGAGATTATGTATCCCAAATGATGCGGATTTAAAAAGGAAAATTTTGGAGGAAGCTCATAAGTCCATGTTTACTATGCATCTAGGAAACAGTAAAATGTACGAAGACTTGAAGCTAGTGTATTGGTGGCCAACATGAAAAGGGAAATTGACGACTTCAACTCTAAATGCTTACAATGCCAGCAGGTAAAAGCAGAACATCAAAAACCAGCAGGTTTGCTTCAATCTCTTCCCATTCCAGAATGGAAATAGGAACATACCACCATGGACTTTGTTGTTGGCCTACCTCGGACACCTAGAGGTATGGACTCTATTTGGGTTATAGTTGATAGATTGACTAAATCTGCTCACTTTCTTGCTGTGAAGACTTCATTTGCTGCTTAAAGACTTGTCACTATCTTCATTGATGAGATTATTCGACTGCATGGGGTTCCAGTATCCATTGTATCAGATAGGGATCCTAAATTTGTTTCTAGATTTTGGCATAGTCTGCAGGAGGCAATGGGAACAGAATTGAGATTTAGTATAGCATTTTATCCGCAGATCGATGGGCAAACTGAGAGAACTATTCAGACCTTAGAAGACATGCTTCATATGTGTGTACTGGATTTTCAAGGAAGTTGGGAAACTTATTTGCCATTGGCCGAATTTGCTTATAATAACAGCTTTCATGCGAGTATCGGTATGGCACCCTATAAGGCACTGTATGGCAGAAAGTATAGATCGCCAGTTTGTTGGACAGAGGTTGGTGATAGAGCTATTTATGGGATTGAACTGGTGCATGAAACAACCGAGAAGATCAAAATCATCCAGCAAAGGCTCAAAACTGCACAAAGTCAACAAAAAAGTTACGCAGATCAGCGAAGAAGGGACTTAGAGTACGAGGTGGGAGACCATGTATTCATCAAGGTGACCCCAATGAAGGGGCATATGAGATTTGGTAAAAAGGGAAAATTGACTCCTTGCTACATTGGACCGTTTCAGATTCTTGAGAGGTTGGGTCCTGTTTCTTATTGTATTGCCCTGCCACCGGGAATGGAACAAGTGCATAACGTTTTTCATGTATCCATGCTTTGGGGATATCTCAGAGATCTATTCCATGTGATCGATTACCACCGAATTGCTCTAGATGAGGATATGATGTATGAAGAATGGCTCGTGCAAATCATTGATCGGCAAGTAAAGCAATTGAGAAACAAAACTATCCCTATGGTGAAGGTTAAGTGGAAAGAACATTACGGGAATGAGGCCACTTGGGAGAAAGAGGAAGAGATACGACAACAATATCCACATTTGTTTCCGTCAGAAGGTAACCTAAGTTTGGAGGACCAAACTTTCTAAGGGGGAGAGACTGTGACGACCCCAACCTCCAAACTAGTACATTATATTATTTAAATGAGTTTAATTACATGATTATGTGCTTGATTGTGTGATTACATGTTTGATTCTACAATTATCTATTGATATATGGAATATCTGTTTAAATTGATAACTTAGAGTCGGAAATTGAAAGCCTAGATGACTTCAAAAGTAGAAATTGACTAGCCCAATAGGCTAATTGGAATATTTAGAATTTTATGGAGACTTCAATTGAAATTTGGTTTGGATCAACATAATTAGAATAAATTGATTGAATTAGTTAGAATTAATCCTAATTAATTAATCCTAATCACCATTAATTAGGCTAACTTAATCACATCCTATATAAGGCTCTAGCTAAGCTTATGAGCTCATTTTGTGTACACAACTTAGCTGAGAATTAAGAGAGAGGAGAGGAGAGTTCAACATTAGAGAGAGAAAGAGGTGAATTGTAGAGAATTGGAGGGAGACTCAAAGATTGGAGCCATAACATACTTGAATTCAACACTAGGTATGACACTCAACATTAATTCATGTAGATATGGCATAAAGAAGTTGAATTCCTCTCATTTTTGTGTTCATTGGCATGTCATTGAAGAAAAAGAGCTATGAATTTCAAGAAATTGAAGAATGAAGTTGAATTACACACATGCATGCATAATTTGAGTTTGAATTCATGGAAATCCCACATGCATGGCACATTTCTACCTTAATTTGGAGGATCCTCCATGTTTCCATGCTTCTCATACCACTTGATCATGTTTTGAATATGTTTTGAAGAGATATGCATCCAATTTGAACTAAACATTATTTTACAACTTGAAATTGAAGTTAATGGTTGAGAATTTGCCATGATTTTGAATAAATGGTTTCAAATGGAAGTGTTTTCATGTTATATAGTGATTCTCCATGTTTTTGTATAAAAAATGCAAGATTTGAGGCTTTGAATACCATGCTTGATCTTCAATTGTAGTTCTGGAAATTCCAGAATTCGTGTTATCTGCTCGAGCGAAGAAGTCCATGCTCGAGCGTGGAATTCGAGCTCCCAGAAGTTTCCGAAATTTTACAGTCCGCTCGAGCGAGGACCCTTTTTCTTCAGTCTTCCGTTCGAGCGACAGTCGAGGGGGAATTTCATATATGCAGCACTTTTACAGACTACTCGAGCGACAGATGTCACGCTCGAGCGACCATCCTTGTTTTTGAACCCCCGCTCGAGCGTAGGAAGTTCCGCTCAAGCGAAGACCCTGTTTTCAGCAAAATTTTACCAACTCTTTTAAGTGCATACTTGCATTCTCATGCCATTCCTTGCATTCTTAGCCACTTTTTTGGACACATATATCATACAATAAGTTAGAGACGCACAAAGAGAATTGTATTGAAATGAAATGGAATTTCATTTGTACCTTGTTATGTGCTCTGTTTAGGTGGACGTCGAGGCTAAGTGTCACCGCAAACCACTGTGAGTAATAACCTTATAAAGATATGTTCTAATTACCTTTACTTTCGAAAATATTATTGCTATCAAAATGGATATATGATTGATTGAATGAATTCTCAAATGATTTGATGACTAACAACATGGCTTGTTGAAATGTTATGACCTTTAATGAATGAAGTTCTATTTGAAACCATATTGTGGCATCCATTGAATATAAGCCCTTGCCTGGGGGTAATAATACCATGGCTATAGGCCCTTGCCTGGGGGTAATAGTACCATGGCTATAGGCCCTTACCTGGGGGTAACAATACCATGGCTAGAATGATGCGTCATCATTGGAACGAAATTGTCACTTCATGGATGTACCACAGATAATAATACTAATGGCTTTTGTTGCCACAAAGAGATGCTTTCATGACTAATCTAAATGATAATAGTAATATTGTCGAACTTCATTCATTTAACCTCTTTATTCTGTTATTACTCATTAGGCTTTAGCTCGTTATTTATTTATATATGTAATTGTAGGTGGGCAAACAGAGCATCAGGGTTAGATAGCCTCGAGTTTACCCGGGTCAGCCTTTTATGGAGCTTCCAAGTGAAGTAGTCAGGCTTATGTGAAGCCATGCTTGTCAAACCCCTTTTGTGTGGATTTATGGTTTTGTATTTGTCTATAGTTGGGGTTGTATCTTTGTAAGACATGAATTGTACTTATGTTGGATGTATATTTGAATCAAACTTTGCTTAATATATTTGCTCTCCTCATATATGCACAGCTCAGTGGATGAATTCTATAACATTTTAAACTTCCGCTAAGCCCTGTAATTGGTACTAAAGGTTTATTTGTATGGAGGCCGTACGTAATCTATGATTACTGGCCGGTCATGACGCTGAACCTATAGAGACGAGTTCGGGTCCTGACATCTTCATTGGTTATGACCCAAAGGACACTTTAGTAACGTCACCTTGACTTCAATCCCTAGAGTAGAGCTAACCTTGTGTATATAATGAGCTATAGTACCTTCCAAAATTTGGACAGGATGCTCTCCCATTTCTAGGATGTATGATGCCACTTGTTTGCATAGTGAAACCCTATATCATTTCAAAGTTAGGACAGGGTAACCCTAGCCCTCCATAGGGGTGTTTGTTCTCTTTCTTACTATATGTTATGTGCAATGTATGGGGATTCTTAGATTCAGATTAGTGGTTCAGTCATTTCAATTTGTGGGGTTGAGTTCAGTTTTTTGACATGAGTTAGCAGTAATCAGTTGAGCTGGGATGCTAATGAAATTCTAATTGGGGGTCCCGTTTTGTTTTAGCAAGGTAGTCGAGCACTATAGCTTCCGAAAGGTCTAATATCCCCCAAGTTTTGTGGACTCGCGTTGGTAGACTTTGCACAAGTGCAGATTTGGTTCAGAGTCAGCTAGTGTTAGTTTCTTTGCCACCGGTTACACGAAGAAAAGCAAAAGATTCATTAATTATCCACAATACCCTTTCTTTACTTGCTAAATCATCACCACTCAACTCACCAGAATCAGTGACGGCTCAAATTCTAGAAAATATAGCAGACATACTATTGGCCTTTCAATGAAGTATGGATACCATTGCCACTACGGTTGCTGCCCAAGGTACTATTCTTACCACTCAAGGCAATACTCTTGCTGAGTTGCAACGCCCATTTGGGGCATCCACTACTTAACCACCTCCGGTGACTCATCCAATTCCACCTCCACCTCCACGTTCACCAGCTAACAAGTTTCCCGAACTTAACTCACTAGAAGATCTGAGGGTTCCTGTACAAACTTCGGGAGGATCATTTCCCCTTCCACAAACTACGGGAGAGATCTTTCCCTCGAGGCACTTGAGTCTGACCCAACTATGTTGAAGCTGTCTAAGTTAGAAAAACTTTTCAACAGGTCACAAGGAGTCAATTTAATCCTAGACATCGAAGACGGGTACACTAAGACAGCTATGAAGTTGCCAAAATGGTTCAAAATGCCACACATTGATAGGTTTGATGGCTCCGGTGACCCAATGGTGCATATTCGCCTGTTCTCTGATGTCTTAAAGCCTATGGGTTTGACTCATCCACAAAAACTCTCTTTGTTCGGACGAACTTTGTCAGGAGTGGTTGCCATCTAGTATGCAAAGTTAGAGGACTCAATAAAACAAAGTTGGGAAGAGTTAGCCGAGGCCTTTATCACCTAGTATGCTTATAACACCAAGATTAAAGTGACTACTCGGGAATTAGAGGCCATTCATCAAGAGCCCAATGAAAGTTTCGTGGCCTTCATCACTATATGCAGGGCCAAGGCAATGATGATGACCAACAGGCCACCAGAAAGAGATCAAATTCGCATGGTGGTCAAGAATTTGCATGGCAAGATGCTTCAGAAAATGATAGTTCTTTCCCTATTTACTTTTAAAGAATTACATGAAATAAGGGTCCAAATAAAAGATACCATTTTACAGGGAATCATCATTGACGACAAAGAGTCAATACGGAAGACCTTCGAGCGCAGTTCCAATGCTACCACCAGTGGTAGCACAGCTGTGAAGCCCTTTGAAATCAACTTGGTTTCCACCACCACTAAAATAGCCGACCCCTTTGCTCATGCTGGCCTGCAAACAACGAACACAACCCGAGCCTCAACCAGAACATTCACTCCTCTCCATATGTCACTCTCTAAAGCAATAAAAATCTTGACAGAAAGAGGGTATTTGAAGCCTTTGGATGACCCCCGACCTCTTCACGAACCTCTCCCAGCTAAACATGACCCTACCAAACACTGTGCTTTCCACCAACAACCAAGACATGACATAGACTGTTGCTTTCATCTCCATCATGAGATCCAAGATCTCATAAACAATAAAGTCATAGCTCCTCCACAACCACCAAAATCCAACGTCACTACCAACCCGTTGCCACCCCATAACAGAGTTCCACCACCTCCTCATCTTAACCTCATCCATACACTTTCATCCACCTTTAACCCCAGTATCTATATCACACCTATCCATTTACCAAAACCTGAGGTACATATTCCTGAAGGCACTGAGTTGTGCATGATGAATACACCTTCAACCTAGCCAAAACCCAAAATCCCTATGGTGGTAGTACCTATGCTTGAGGCTGGCAAACTATCAGAGAAAAAGTATGATCGTAGCTGGTATATTGTTCCCAGTGGTCAACTAAAGCTTGAGGTTGATCTGTTTGACTCATTTTTTTATCAATGTTGTCAGAGATGATGTACTTGAAAAGGGGTTGGATGATTTGGCCGACCTAGAGAAGGACTTGGCTAATCTCCATTTCTTTGAAGAATTAGGCCTTAAGAATGTGCAGATGGGATGGTGGGAACCAAAACAGTAACGATTAGTCAAGTGGTGATGAAGCTTCTGATGAGGAAACTGAAAGAAAATGGGATGAACTGAGACTTGATTTCGAAAAACCTGTTGAATGTGGTAAAGGAAAGAGTTCAAGAGGAAAAGAAGAAAAACTAGAAAGCCATTCAGAGCATACTGTGGGAATGATTCAAGTAGCACTAGATAATTGCCTTTCGGTCAATGAGGGCGAATGGTGGGATGATAATGACCTATAGCTCGCCTACATTGATGACGAATGGGTAAACAATGCGCCAGATGAGACTTGGTATGCAGATGAAATTGATCATTTGACCAGGAGTGGGCACTACTTCAAGCCTCCACATCTAGACCAAGGAGAGCCCTGTGCAAAGATAAAGAGGTACAAAAAGAGAAAGAGAAAGAAAAAGAGAAAGAGGTAGAAGAAGACTTGGTTCTAAACAACTAAAAAGGATCCAGGCAAACATTTCCATTTGGGATATTCTCAAGGCTTCCCGAGAACACCGACAAGTAATGTTGCCAGCCTTAAACAAGGCCAAGTTATCCATTGAGACAACACCGGATCAATTAGTATCTTTCATCATGCCTAGAGACACGACCCCTATGTTATCATTTATAGACAAAGAGTTACCATCTGAGGGGGTTGACCACAACAAGCCTTTGTATGTGGCCTTGGAGTGTAGAAAGAAGTGGATTCCAGGAGTTTTGGTTGATACCAATTTAGCCATTAATGTGTGCCCAGGAAGGACTGCTTGTGCGATCCAGTTAAAGCCGGCTGACTTCACGCCAACAAGCCAAGTTATTCGGGCATATGACAACACCAGCAGGAATGTTATGGGGACTTTCAAGGTCCAGATATTAGTTGGTCCCTCTGAGCATAAGGCAGAATTCCATGTCATGAACGTCCCGTCAACTTTCAACCTATTGTTGGGCAGGCCTTCGTTGCATAAGATGAGAGCGGTGTCTTCAACTGTACACCAGTTGGTGAAGTACCCGCACAATGGAGGGATTACCACAGTTTTTGGCAATTCTACGATCCACCCTCCTCCAGAAGTCACAACGCCAGTACTGGAAGTACAACATGGGAATAAAGATGTTTTTCTCTCGGGTTTTACCTTGGCAAAAGCACGGCTAGTGCAGACAATCATGGCAAAAGAGGAGGGTACACATCTGAGTGCTCGGTCAGTCTATATGATGAACAAGCTAGGATACATCCCAGGATCTGGGATGGGAAGAAGTGGTCGACAAGGCACCACAGAGATAACTAAGGTAATCCACAACCTACATGCATTTGGGTTAGGATATGAACCAACAGTAGAAGACTGGAAGAAGAAATGGAAGGAAATGGGAAAGAGAATCAATGCAAAGAAGACGGGAAAGAAGTATGAGCTGGTTTATAGGCCAATCCATGGGACCTTGAATAGATGCTTTGTTCGCCAAGGAGAAGACTTCCCTTTCTGTGGTTTCCCTAAGCCCTGTATTGATCAAGTGGAGAGGAAGAGATACCCTGGGTTTGAGATCTTCTTCGATCATCAACTCTCCAACAGTGACGAGGAGTGGGCAGATCCTAGTATCGACATCGGACAAGACAGAGAAGTCAGCTCGGAAAGTAGCACAGAAGAAGTCCTGGGTCTAACACTGGCTGATTTACTGACAGAATCGCATACTAGTGTTGAACTGATGAATTTGGGGGATATGACCATTTTTGTGATCGAGGAAGAGGCACCTACTGACTGTTTAAGCTTCATCATGGATGCAGTGAATGGCTCACAAATAAATTGGCATTTTGAAAAGAGTTGTATTGGGAATTCTGAACTGGTTGTTGAGTCTGAGTCCGGTGGGCCTATGGGGTTGGAGGCAGATTTAAGTTTGTCTAAAATTTCTGAGTCTTCTTTTTCTTTCTCTTTTGAGTCTGTTTCAACTAGTGAGCTCGAGGCTTTGAATGAAGATGTGATTTTTGCTTACTTTTCTGTGCCCATAGTTCATAACATTGACCAAAATTTTCAAGATCTTGATAAAAACGAAGAGAAGAAATTCCTTGGGCATTGAAAAATTTAATCGACTGGGAGGAAGAAAGGCTTGCTAAGCCATTAGTGGATGAAATTGTTTCTGTATATGTGGGTATTGAAAAAAGATCCTCGCTTGATCCAAATTGGTTCTACATTGTCTTCAGATGAATGTGAACAATTAGGTGCTTTATTAAAAGAATTGAAAGATGTTTTTGCATGGTCCTACGAAGACATGCCAAGAATTGACCCTGAGATTGTACAACATAGGATCCCTCTCGACCCTGAGGCCCGACCTATCAAACAGAAGCTTCGTAGAATTTGTTTGGATTGGGCCTTGAAAATTAAAGAAGAGGTTACCAAGCAAATCAATGCTGGGTTTTTGCTCATATCAGAATATCCTACTTGGTTAGCCAATATTGTGCCAGTTCTGAAGAAAGATGGCAGAATCCGAATTTGTGTTGACTTTTGGGATTTGAACAAGGCTAGTTCAAAGGATGATTTCCAATTGCCATAAATTGACGAATTGGTAGACTTCACGGCAGGGCATTCCTTACTGTCATTTATGGATGGTTTTTCAGGGTATAACCATATCCTTATGGTTCCAGAGGACAGAGAAAAGACAACATTTACCACACCATGGGGGACATACTGCTACAGGGTTATGCCATTTGGTTTGAAGAATGCTGAGACCACTTATCAAAGAGCTGTTACCACTCTTTTGCATGATATGATACACAAGGAAGTTGAGGTGTATGTAGATGACATGGTTGTCAAGTCCGAAGATCGGGAAAGCCATTACACTGCATTGAAGAAATTCTTTAAGAGAATTAGGGAATACAGGCTAAGGCTGAATCCACAGAAATGCACCTTTGGGGTAACTGCGGGCAAGATGTTGGGATTTCTGATCACACAACGGGGAATCGAAGTTGATCCATCTAAAATTAAGGCCATCTTAGAAATACCACCACCAATGACTGAAAAGGAGGTGCAGGGTTTTCTAGAAAAGTGGCAATTCATAAGGAGGTATATTTCAAAGCTAACCTTGACTTGTGAACCACTGTTTGGTCTCCTAAAGAAAGGGAAGAAGTTCCAATGGGATAATCGATGTTAGTTTGCGTTCGAGCAAGTCAAGCAGTATTTGCGGAATCCACCTGTGTTATCACCTCTTGAGCCAGGGAACCCGCTGATCCTGTACTTATCAGTGACCGAATCAAGTATGGGATGTATGCTTGCACAAAAGTCGGATAAGAAAGTGGAGAAGGCCATTTACTACTTAAGTAAAAAGATGCTTGAATATGAGACCCGCTATACTCCTTTGGAAAAGTTTGCTTAGCTTTGGCATGGGCCACCAGGAAGTTGAGACACTACCTGTTAGCTCACTCGATAATTATGGTTTCAAGATTAGACCCAATCAAATATATCTTTGAGAAACCAACACTTACCGGTAGGCTAGCTCGTTGGTTGCTTTTGCTTTTCGAATTTGACCTTAGGTATGTCACTCGCAAATCTATCAAAGGAAGGGTCATAGCAGAATTTTTGCCTGATCACCCAATTGAAGGAGGAGAAGATACAGAGTACTCATTTCCAGATGAAGAGGTCATGCAGATGGAAGAAGACACTTGGAAGTTGTACTTTGATGAAGCATCCAATCAATTTGGCTATGGAATATGCGTGTTGCTTGTAGCGCCAGATGATTCCCATATCCTCTTAGCTTTAAAACTCCGATTCAAGGTATTAAAAAAATAGAAAATAAAAAAAATGACAAAAAAAAGAAAAAAATAAAAATAAAAAAAACGAAAAGCTTAAAAGGTTGAAAACCCGAAAAGGTGGCTTTGGCAAAAGTTAGAGTACAAAAGAAGAGTGACAATACCCGAGTGAACCTTAAACGGAACTACGTATGGCCAGATTCCTATCTTTGGGATACGTAGAAGCTTCATCTTGAAGTTTGGCCTTAATCATTTTTCAACTCACTTATTTCGTTCATGTTTGATTGGTGTATCTTTATTCGACTCAGCTATCCATATTTGATTGGCTTGTCCCCATTTGATTCAGTTGTCCTATTTCTCCTTTATGACGGGTTCAGTCGCAAGACAAATTCAGTTGTACATCTCAAGGGTTGGTTTCATATTGATCGAGTAGTGGTCATTTGTGAAAATAGATTTTGATGACTTTTAATGAAATTGACTGATTTTCTCAAAAATTATTCCATTTTTCCAAAACTCAGACCATTCTTAGTACTCATAATTTGGCTCATATGATTTCAAGATAGAAAATGGAACAAGTGTGCTAATTTACCTCTCATGTTGATCAAAATCGCTTTAGTAGAAAGGAAAAAACAGAAAGGGAAAAGTGATGAACTAGGGGCACAGTTGAGTCAGGTTTTCTGTCTTTTACCCATACTATCGAGTTCTCGTCACCTTAATTAAGCAATCACCGGAAAATGCGCAATAGTTGTCACTGGTGATGCTTTTCCGTCGGGCGGTCAACCGGTGTTGTTCTGTTTTGCGTTCATTTTGCTCCGACAAGCGCAAAGGGGTGTGTTTTAGTATGGTTTTTGTTTCATTTTCATTTCATTAAGTTGTGTTTTGTGTTTTGGTCAGTGATAGGCTCAATATTTAGTTCATAATTCACTAAAATGCAGCTATTTTCAAGTTCAAAATTCAAAAAAAAAATGATTTTTATGTTCAGTGTTGTGCCATTCATGCCATCCAGATTTACAAAATAAACTCATTTTATTAAATGCCAGGGATCAACCCCGATCAAAGTTGTACAAAAAAGAGTTGAAGCTATAGGTGCCCACTCCAAATAAATAAATAAAAATAAAAATAAATAAATAAAAATAAGAAAGAGAGTAGCATTTTCTCAGTTTTTTGGCAGCAGCTCGGCGGCGAAGATTACAACTGGCTTCATTTGCACATAGTTTCGTTTCTTGACTTTACCATCGGTTGCCTTGCTTCATCTTTATTCTTTTGAAGCTCTTGAAGACTCTGCCTCGGCCTTAGAAGACCTTCCGAAGGAGATTATTCCTCGCCGGCCATCAAATTAGTTATGCAAAGGAACTCCAAATTGGGACGTGGAGGTGGCTTGTCGTTTCAGTTCTTTGTTCTGCTTTTTTAGTGCACTAATTTCTACTTGAGAGTCCTTGTACATATGTTGGAGCAGGGAAAGTTGTGCAGTTAATTGATGTACATCAAATGTCCTGTTCTGCAGTCGATGGGACAAGTTGGAGACCGCAGTCACAGTTTCCATACATGACCTCAGCGATACGAGTTTGCTTCGATGTCAGATTGTGCCATCATTATTTGCTCAACTAACATCGCTGAAAAGTTGAAAACAGGGGAAGAAGAAGGAGCCCATGATTGAGGTTTAGGGGAGTTAGAATCGATCATCTCTATCGTGGACTCGCTTATGTCTGGAAAAAGAGTGAGAGAACCGTGTGAAGAGACCATGGCAGAGTAGAGTAATGCAAAAGAAAGAGGTTGCAGAGTGGTGGTAGAAAAATTTTGCAAGCTTTCGCTCTGCCTCTCTCATAAGCCTTAACTTAAGAGCGAAGAAGAAGAAGAAAAAGACAAAAAGGAGAAACATCGGGATAAGGCATTGAAGAATCGGGGCAGCCTGTTGGTTAGGTGCTGTAATTGTTGAAATCGCGCGCCAGACACAACGCTCAAAGAAGATGGAGGAAGAGAGAGACAAAAACAGGGGAGGAAAGAGAGATATGTATATGTATGAGTATGCGTGTATTATATTGTGTACGTATATGTCTATGTATATGTAACTATGTATATATTTTCTCCGTATATGTATATGTGTGTATCCATATACGTATATAATTTGCCTGTGTGTATATGTACATATATGTAATACGTATTTTGTATATCGTTCTTGTGTATATGTAACCTTCCCCCTTAACGTATGGGATACAGTTAGGTACATCTGTTGGTTACACCACCTTTGTTCCTTTCACGTAAAACGTGTTAGGATTTGATGTTTACCCGGTTGAAACCTTCCCACTTTCTGTATGAGATAGGATTAGGTACGTCTGTTGGTTACACCACCTTTGTTCCTTTCACGTGAAACGTGTTAGGAGTTGATGTTTACCTAGTTAAAACCCTTCCCCTTTCCATATGAGATACGGTTAGGTACGTCTGTTGGTTACAGTACCTTTGTTCTTTTTACGTGAAACGTGTTAGGATTTGATGTTTACCTGGTTAAACTCTTCTCCTTTTCTGTATAAGATACAGTTAGGTAGCTCTGTTGGTTACACCACTTTTGTTCCTTTCACGTGAAACGTGTTAAGGTTTGATGTTTACTTGGTTAAAACCTTCCCCCTTCTTGTATGAGATACGGTTAGGTACGTCTGTTGGTTACACCACCTTTGTTCTTTCACGTGAAACGTTTTAGGAGTTGATGTTTACTTAGTTAAAACCTTCCCCATTTCCGTATGAGATACAGTTAGGTACGTCTGTTGATTACACCATCTTTGTTCCTTTCACGTGAAACGTGTTAGGATTTGATGTTTACCTGGTTAAAACCTTCCCCTTTTCTGTATGAGATACGGTTAGGTACGTCTGTTGCTTACACCACATTTGTTCCTTTTACATGAAATGTGTTAGGATTTGATGTTTACCTGGTTAAAACCTTCCCCCTTTCCGTATGAGATACGGTTAGGTACGTCAGTTGGTTACACCGCCTTTGTTCCTTTCATGTGAAACATGTTAGGATTTGATGTTTACCTGGCTAAAACATTCCCCCTTTCCGTATGAGATACGGTTAGATATGTCTGTTGGTTATACCACCTTTGTTCCTTTCACGTGAAACATGTAAGGATTTGATGTTTACCTGATTAAAACCTTCCCCCTCTCCGTATATGGTTAGGTATGCTGTTGGTTTCACCACCTTTGTTCCTTTCACATGAAACATGTTAGGATTTGATGTTTACCTTCCTCCTCTCCATATGAAATACGGCTAGGAACATCTGTTGGTTACACCACTATACCTCCTCCCGCGTGAAACGCGTTTGGATTTTGAGTTCATTATTTTCTCTTCTTGCATAAGACACATTTGGATTTCGAGTTCACCTATCATTTGTGTTGTGGCATATTTGTATGCGATTTTGTGGCATATTTAATGCGATGCACCCCCTATTATGTTTCATATCATTTGCACAAAGCTTGCCTCTCATGTTGTCATCTTCATATCTTTATCATCACTCCATGACATTGCATTGCATTGCAGAATAATGAATTTTCAAACAACTAGCTTCGCGAAGCGTGTAAGTCCAACTTTCAAACATTATTTTGAACATGTCATTTTGCATGTTACCTATGAACTACGCAAGTTTGATTCCTTGCAAAGGGATACGTAGGCAACCTTCTGGTTTAACCACTTGCATTGCATCTTGTTTGTTTGCCCATGTCTTACGGCCTTGTCAAAAGGGTTCGGGCTTTGATATTTACTCACGTCATGAAATGACTTCGAGCTCTGTCAAAGAGGGGCAACTTTAGACACCCCATTTTGACCAGCCCTAAGACTTGGGCGCTTTCTGTTGATTACCCAGTGATGACAATCAAAATGTGTTCCCCAGTAATCCTCAACAAGAAAAATGGAATTTGAGCTTTAATACCAACCTTCACACATTTTTGGCCAAACTATTATTCAAAATATTTTTCCAAATATTTCTACGATGTTCTGAGGCTCCTATTTGAATTAAAATATTGCACTTTTCAGTAAACCAAGTAAGGACAAAGTAGAAATAAATGGAAGGGAGGTGAACTCTTTAAAAAATATATATTTAAAAACATCTTCTTTATAGGTTTGGATAGGTTTGGATTTGAGGGAAACAGGAGGGGATGGAAGAAAACTGGTTTAGGGAAAGGATAAACATCAAATTGTTAAGAAAGAAATGAACAGCCTTCAGTAAATTAGGCATATCTCTTTGTACACTTGGATTTTAAATATGAGGCCACCACCATTGGAAACGAGACTTCTGGAGCTTCAATTTAGACTGAAGAATAACCTAAAACCAAGTCCAGATAAGGGAGATATGTCCATTCGAAGTTGGGTTTAAGAGCAAATTTTGGTTACCTGGACCGATGGAAATGAACTGCCTTCACTAAATTAGGTATGTCTCTTTGTACACTTAAAATTTAGATATGAGGCCATCACCATTGGAAAGTATACTTATGGGGCTTCAATTTAGACCCAAGAACCACCTAAAACCAAGTCTAGATAAGGGAGATATGTCCATTTGAAGTTGGGCTTAAGAGCATATTTTGTTGACCTGGCCCAAGGGAAATGAAAACCCTTCATGAAATTAGGCATATCTCTTTGTACACTTGAAATTTAAATATGAGGCCACTACCATTGGAAAGTAGATTTCTGGGGATTCAATTTAGACCCAAGAATCACCTAAAACCAAGTCCAGATAAGGGAGATATGCTGTTTGAAGTTGGGCTTAATAGCAGATTTTGTTGACTCAGCCCAAAACAGCATCAGCCCCGTTTTTCTTGGTTTTGGTTCGGTTGGGACACCCCATTTGCCTATTTTCTGATCCATTCAAGTGCACCCACACATCATCCATTATACCTAATCGTCCCCTATTGTTAAAAAGTGGTTTTGTTTGCATCCATAAAGGAGTATCCCATGCAACCACTTTGAAAATTTGCCCTCCTATCACATTCTTGTCTCCTACCTTCTTTTTGACCTTTACTCTCCCTCATTACCTATATAGAATGATCATATTGTAAGAGAGAGAGAGAGAGAGAGAGAGAGAGAGAGAGAGGACCAGGAAATTGAAGAGAAAAGAGTGAGAAAAGGGTGAAAAAAGAGAGAAAAATTGAGTTTTTGAGCCAAAAATACTCTTATCTTCCATATACACCCCATACTTTCCATACAAACTGAAATTCCATCTTCGTACACCCAAAACTCCTCCAAAAATTCTGAAATAGCTAAATTTTAGTAGTGATTGATCAAAGGAAAAAGTGAGTGTTGTTGAAAGTGAGAAAAAATAAGAGAGTTAGCCACTTTTCCACCATATATACCCAAAGTTCCATTCTAGTTTCAAATTGAGGATTGAAACACACTTCCTAAACTTGAGGGTGATCAAGAGGAAGTTTGAGAATCAAGAAGTTCAATATTTCTTTGGAAGGTGAATTTCTAGTCTTTCATTTTCTTATATTTTCTATCTCATAGTTATTTTCTTACTTCTTATTTCATAGTGTTTTGTTATAATCCAAGTGGTTTGTTTATCTCATATTTATTTTCTTACTTTATATTTCATAATGTGTTGTTGTAATCTAAGTGGTTTGTTTAACTCATAATTATTTATTTATTTATTTATTTATTTATTTTTATTCACTTGCTTTAATTTCATATTAGTTTTGTTGTAATCTTGCATGTTCTACCTCATATTTGCTTTCTTGTTTTAAGTTTGTGGAGAAGTGGTTTGGAAATACTCCAAGATCCAGTAAGCCATCCTTGATCCCCTAATTGCTACCTGAAAAAGGGATGAACACTCAGGTCGAGACTGTCGGAATTAGCACTCTGACGGACAAGTTAGTATGCTCTCAAGTTTACTTCTATCTTAATTTATTTTATCTGTTCTCACATACCTCTCTTTGGTTGACGTTTCTCTTTTTATATTACCCTTTGGGCCCAAGGGTCGGGCCCACTCTTACTTTCGCACTTGATTGCTTACTCGTCCTTCCGATTGCCTGCTGGTTCGCATTCAGCTCTTCATATGGCCGACTGGATATTCGGCTTTAAGAGCCCTTAGATTATAGCCAAATTGACTTCGGCTAGGTGTCTTCAAATATCTTGGCCTTCCTCAATATATGATTATTCGGCCCCCACAATTGCCCCCCAAACATCTGACTAGCGCCAATTAGTCGGCATGTTTAGTTTTAATATATGGAAAGTCAAAAATACAGTGTTTGCACTCCTTCCAATACCGAGGCGTCAGAACGACCATAGTTTAAAAATCATTACAATTTCCTGCCCCTTCGTACGCGTTGTTCATTTAATGCGATATGAAGTCGCGCTGTCCCTTCGAATATTTTTTGAATTTGCAAAGCTTTTTGGAATTCATGACCTCTGCAACTTCCATCTGCTCCCTATTGTCCTTTTCTCTCTACCTTGTAAGTTCTTCTCTTCCTTGCATTTCTTCCTCATTCCAACTTCCATTTTCTTGTTTGTTTTTAGTTTAGTGTATTTTCCATTCTGATTCGAATGGCAAAACATTTGAAAGCTCTTCTTTTCGTATAACGATCTAGGTTTTTCCCTGACTATCATTGTGTCCGGACTCAAGTTTTGTGGTTGAATGTTATTGTCTATATCTTGTTTCCATCCTTTAATTCCTTGTATTTGAGTTTTGGGATGTGTTGGGCGAGTTTGGAACATGTGGGTTGCTAGTCGGTCTAGAACTTTGTTGCCCATAATTTTGGTCTTCCGCTCGAGTGGGCCGTCTTATGCTCGAGCAGGGTTTGCAATCACTCAATACTTTGTACGTCTGAAAGAAATGCTGCAAAAGTGTTTTTCACGCTCGAGCGGCATTTCTTACACTTGAGTAGGTCTGAGCTCAAACGGCCTTTCTTGTGCTCGAGTGTCTACCTAAAGTCTGTAAAATACTGGAAGTATGTATTCTACGCTCGAGCGGGTATTATTACGCTTGAGCGGGTAGTGCCTTGTTGATTGTGTCTTGGAGCTCGAGCGGCTTTTACTGCGCTCGAGCGTCAAACTCTCTGCTCGAGTGGACTGCATGTATATCAGATTGCGAAAGTGTCATTTTAAATCACTTTTTTTGTCCTTTCTCTCTCTAAAACTTTCCAAAACCCTAAGTTGAGAGCTTCTCTCTCTAAAATACTCTCTCTTTATATATTTTGACCTAAATCTAGTAATCTCCTCACCTTTCTTCCTTTGATAAAAAGTTTGAGCTCTTTAAGATCTCCATTTTTGTTCGAATAGAAGTTAGTTTTGTCACCTTTGGAGCTAATCTCTTGCTTGGCTCATCTTCTCTTCTTGAGGTAGGGATATTCTACTCTCCTATATGGGTTTTTACATAGATGTTGGTCATTTTGTATAAATGGTGTGATTTTGGAATTTTGGGTGAAGTTAGGGTTCGAGTTAAAATTATAAAAAAGGGGTTCCTATTGTTGGGTTCCATATGTGTGTGTGAGGTCTTGAAAATGGGGTTGTTTGTGTAATATGGGTGAAATTTGGCCTTGGGGGCAACATTTGAGAAAATTGGGAGAATGCCGTAATTTGCATTATATAAACAACAATGCTCTGAGACCCCGATGCAGACTGACCCCACCGACCCCGAGTGCTGCGTGTCGGCTTGAGATTGGTGAAACAAAAAAAAAAAAAAAAAAAAGCTTTTTTTTACCAATCATGGCGACCCCTTTTATTTCGGGGTCCAAGTCATTTTTCTTATATAAATTATTTGTTTAAGTAATGAAATCAATGTAAAAATTTGAAATTGGCTTGGGAATAATGAAATTGGGGAAATATGTGATCAAACGGTGTAGTTGGATTGATAAATCACTCACCTATGGAAAAGTCAATAAATTATCTGTTTGATAGATTTATTTATCTATTTAAAAATAACTGTTTTGGACTATCGGTGGAGGATAGCCATGATTGTTGTAGAAACTGTATGACGATTAGGTAAATTGAAACTAATCAATTGGATTATGTCATTGAATATAACGGTTGGATTAACGCATTGAATATGTGATTTAATTAGTCATTGTATGTGACAACATGTTTAAATACATTGCATATGTGTCTTTGTTGGGAGCAGAAATGGGATGGACTCCATTGATAATTAAGTTAGTCGGAGTGTCCAGGGTGAAAGTCCTGAAATCCTATATACATCTGAATGATGTTGATCATTGAAGTGTTGATGATATGAGTTGTAGTCTTATTTTGAATGGTTTGGATGAAAATGAACCATGTTAATGAATTGATTTGGATAAATAAATGGAAGTGGATTGAATATGGATGTCAATGTTGATTGGTTATGGAAAGAGTGTAACTTGGTTTTCAAGTGTTAAACATTTATCGAATGCTAATATTTTTGTTAATTCTCATATGTTGTTTAACATATCTCTACTGGGCTTTGACTCACCCTACTTGGGACACCATTTTTCAGGTACAGGTGATATGTCGCCTCTAAGATCTTAGCTTGGGAGGTTTAGGAGTTGAAGACTCTATGTTTTGTTATTTTGTTTTGATGATTAAATTTATATTCAAGCCTAGGGCTTTCCATGTATAGAGCTAGGGCTCTTTTTGTTGTAACCAAGTAATGACTTGGAAAGCTGTAAGCCCGTAGAGCATTCATTTTGTTGCTAGCACGTAATATCTATCGTAATACAAACTCTAATGAATGAAAAGATAATATTTCTATTATGTTTTATGGATTTGTTGAATGGTTAGATTAAGTCTTATTTTGAGGGCGTTACATTTCGCGGACTGTGTTTCCGCTTTTCGACGTCACTTTTCCATTCTAAATGATGTCCATCTGTCACTTGTGGCAGATAGCATACTCGACATGAAGAGGACCAATGAGAGTACGGTCATCTTTCCTCTCTTGTCAATCGCTTAGTCAGTTTCCTCCTTCATCCATTTTTTAGGGCCGTCCTTCGTTACTGGGGTCTATTCCCTTCACAACCTAAGGTAAACTTTTACCGAATCATAATGAGAATAGTAGAATTAAACCGCCAACTTAGGATTAATCTAGGAATCCCTACTATTCGGCATTGTTATGCCTTAGCCAAATCATCTGGTCGGCAGGGACGCTACTTTCTCCAGGTCAAGGACACTGATCACCATCTGGTGACTATGCTTGCCAGCTCTGGTAAGCGTGTTGACGACATCATGGTTGTTGTCTGAGGCAACTGGGAATTCGGTGAAGGCGAAGATAGCCTAGACCCTGTACCTAGACAAAAAGGTGAACCAGGTCGGTGTATAGTCTCATTTCTATGCGCATTTGTTATACGTTTATTCGGCTTAGATTGCATGTACTTACCATTTTATTTTGGCAGGTAACGATTTGAAAAAAGTACTTATCTCGGCCGATGACGCTATGCTTGAGCAGATCAAAACTGCACTCCAATTCTTCGGTTGTCCAAACCTCTAAAAGTAAGGGAGGGCCGCCCACGTCTTATTGCGGTACGAGCCAATGTACGCTACTTTTTCAACCGCAGATCACATTCCAATTCCAAAGGGTGAATAGTAGCTCACGGCACTCATTTTCCCAAATTTCAAGAATCTTAGGGAGATTGGTCTTGAAGTTTCAGATTCAGAGCAGGTCGCTGAACAAGTAGTTGAATAGCTGAATCAGTCCAACTTGGACAGATCTGATAGTCTAGGGGAGGAGGTTGACACGACTCTTAATTTGGCCTTTGAGGAAGCCGACTTCAACTTTTCGTCCACTTCAGGCCGAGTCGACGTATCATTAGAAGACGATATTTTCACCAACTTAGGAGACCGTCCCGGCATAAATCCTGAGAACATGGCTGGAGAGTCGCTTCCACAAATGCCCAAAAGAAAAAATGCTGAGAAGATGGCAGCCCGAAGAAGGGCCGAAGCCATCAAGTCAGAACCCTCACCACCTGCTCCTGTTGGGGCTGAGTCTTCTTCACCTAGGGGTGGGCAACGGTTTATCCGATCCACAAAAATCGCCCAACCAGCATACAAATGGGCGGTTTGGCAAATACAATGCGGGCGGATGCGGTTAGAAATATGGCATGTTTACGGGTTGCGAACGGGTTGCGGGTTTAACTTGCACCTGCAAGAACCCGTCCGCACTTCTTCTTCTTCTCTTTTTTTTTTTTAAATATATATATCTTAATCGTTGATTTGATTCCTATATCTCACCTATATATTTTTGCCCAAAACAAAACACTCTTTATTCTTTGAACTTGCTCTAGCATTACATTTGCTAATAGTATTATATCAACTGAAACTGAATAAATACTGATCATATTATTATTGTTACATAACTGAACTTGTCCCGGATAAAGTGTGATTTAGGATTTTAAATTCCTTAATGAATATGGAGTTCTAGTCTAGGATTTTGAAATATGTGCTTATGTTAGTTTATGATTTGATTTAAGATTTTGAATGATTTGTTTATGTTACAAATTGATTTTGTTGTGTTTTTAATTTTATGAGTTTTAATTCATTAATTATTAATGTTGGAGCAATTTAGAAAATGGGGAGAAAATGGCCCAAAATAAATATTTACAAAATGGAAATAAAATAAGGCTCAAAAATAAATTATTAAAAGAAAAAGTCCAATCCGCAAACCGCCCATAACCACCTGCACATCCGTGAACACTATCCGCACAAACCACAAACCGCATTGTGAGCGGTTGTGGGTTGTCTTTTTCCCAAACCGCATAGATGTGGGCAGGTCCAAATCAATCCGCAAACCATCCAAATCTGAACCGCGAACACCCCTATCTCCGCCTGCTCTTGTTGAGGAAACAAAGCAGATTGTTATGGCCGAAATAGAGCAAATTGTCATTGATCAATTGGACAATTTGGTGGCTGAACAGAGGGGAAAGAAACGCCCTGCCGAGCACGAAGTCGACTCTTTTGAAAACCAAACTGATAAACGGCCGCGCATAGAAGAGTCGTAGGACTTGGCTGCGCCATTTATCATACAACCTAAAATAAAGAACGTGCCGGTTGCTTCTGATGCTCCGGCTTTGAAGGAAGCCACTGTGGCCTTAAGCGTGGCCTTGTCGATTTCTCTGCCGATTGACAAAGTAGCATTCTGTGAAGAGCCAGATATGGTGTTGATAGCATTAGCTGTTCAATCAGCGATATTAGTACATAACTTTGAAAAAATGTTTTGTTCTTTTTTATGCCAACTATCTTATTAATCTTTTGTTTACAGGCAGCGGGCAGGATCACAAAAATCAGCCGTCATCATTATGACGTTATCAAGCAAATCGGCTTGCTCAAAGCCGAACTTGAAACTGAAAAGGGCAAGTCTGAAGAGGCCTGTCTTAGAGCCGAATCCGAGGTGGGTAAAGTGGCGAAAGAGCGAGCGAGGGCCAATGCCAAGGAAGAGAAGGCCAAATGCTCCGATCAACTCAAGCTGGCCGCCGAAGAAAGGGCGAACGCGAGTAATAATGTGCTCAAGTTGGCCAATGAGGTGATTGCCAAACTGGAGGCCAATTTGGAAGAATCGAAGAGGGCAAAAGAAATCGCTGACTTCGAGATCTCCAAGGCATTCCAAGCAGGAGAAAACGCTGCCTTAAAAAAATATGTGGAGGAAGTACCTAAGTTCGAAAATCAAGGCTTCAAACACGGCTGACTCAAAGCCCTGGCTACCGCTAATGTGACATTGGAGTAGCCAATTCCATATGAGTAGCTAGAGGTTGAGCTGCTGGAGTCTGACCCTAAAGAATGAGTAGTGTTAATGTAATTTTTCTTTTTGTTTGGTGTTTTTTGTAAGTAGTTTTTGTAGATTTTTGATTATTTATTTTGTTTAGAAGTTAAATATAAGGCAATTTTCATGTGTAAAATGACAACTGTTTGTACTCAATTTATTAATGAAAATTGTCTTTTTGTCTGTCTTCTGCATGCACCAATTAATAGCTAAGTAGGGTGATATAACTTAATTCGGCGATAACATAGGGTGATGTAACTTAATTCAGCGATAACATAATCGGCTATAACATAATCTTTTTGCATGTGCTAATTAATAGCCAAGTAGGGTGATGTAACTTAATTCGGCGATAAAATAATTGGTTGTACCATAATTTGCCGAATTAAATATACGGCTCAATGCCAAACTCGACTGGCCAAGTGGAGTGATATAATCATATGGACAAGTTGTTCCAAAGCCAAATAATCATGTCTTGTGTCAATTTGAACATTGAAGAGCCAAATAAAACATACAACTTACAACGTCATATTGAATAAAATATGCTGATCAGATGGGGCATTGTTAATATATTTATTAATAGAGGCCGAATAGATTATTGAATCTGCCCTTGCCCTAGCTGATTAATGAACAGAACTGCCGAATATTTGTAGTTCATGGATTGGGTGGGGCACAGTAACTTGTCGGCGCAACGCATTGCAATTGGGCCGAATAGATTAATGAATCTGTCCTTGCCCAAGCTGATTAATGAACAAAACCACCGAATATTTGTAGTGCATGGATTAGGTGGGGCATAGTAATTTGTCGGCGCAATGCATTGAAGCAATTGCTTTGGGAACGCTGCACCTGTAATTAATAAGCGGGGTGGGGGCTAGGTGCGCGTGGGTTCTGTGTTGTGTTCAAATTCAATAGACTACGAGAGGGAAAAGAGCATTGTGTCGAACTGAGGAAATTTGGATGTCAAGAAGAATATTCTTCAATTGTAGAGGGGAGGGTAGGACACTAGCTGAACTAGACTTAGAGATGAATCGAGGTGGCGAACCTACGTGAACGGGAAATAGGATGTCGGAAGAGCATGAGAGGCGTCGCTCCCTGTCGTCGAAGTAGGTCTCCAAGAGGGGGTGGGGTAGAGAAGTCACCCAGGAAGGAGAGATAGCAGAGAGGGAGCTCCACCCGTTCGCGAAACGAAACCAGTAGGCCACCACGCCCATTAAGTTTTTTGGTCTTCGTTGGGAATAAACCGATGACTAAAGCAGATTCGATTATCCACGATCCAAATATAGAAGTCGAGTTTGCTCGACAGATTTTTTCACCCGAAGTCCAGAAATCAATGGTCGGTCGGCCTGATTACGAAGTTTTTGGGGAGGGCATCCACGGAGCGGTAAAGGGACTATACAACTCCTATGAAATCAGCATTCATCTTCGTGTTGCACAAAGAGAGATAGAGTAGAAAGACGGCCGCATTCAGGGTTTGGAAGCTCACGTAAAGAAAGTCGAGAACAAGCTGAAGAAAGCCAAGGCTTCTGAAACGCAGTTAGCGAGTCAAATGAACCCGATTGTGGCAGAAAGAGTAAACCAGCGTTTGCTGGATCATGCGATTGTTGACCAAGATACGGCAAGCATGTTCGCAAGAAAAGCAATAAGAACGAAGGCCTACGAACAAGGTTTTTATGACGGCCGAAAAATTGGTATTGAAAAGAAAAAGGAAAAATTAGCTAAGGATGTCTGTCGGTGCGAAAATCGTGGATTTAAACATGGATGGATTAAGGCTCTGCAGGCCGCGGGTATCGATTCGATGTCACCTCTATATCAGAATTTCAAATTTCATTTCGAAGCTTATGATGTCGAGAAATTCAACGATGAAGAGGGTTTCGAATAGATTTAGATATCAATACAAATTATTGTACTTTTGAATTCGTCAAAAGCCATGTATTTGTGCTTATTTAATGAAATAAATATTTGCTGTATTGTTTCGATTAATGTTTGTATCTACTTGCAACAATCGTATATTGATCCATGCCATTCTTGCCAAATTTGGTCCTTCCGAATTTGGAGGATTACCCGGCCGTTTGTGCTTATGAATGATGGGCGCTCCGAATTCAGAGACTTATTCGGTCCAAAAGTAACATCCACGAAGGGCACTCTGAATTCGTAGTCTTATTGTGTTGGCCAATCCACAAAGGGCAATTTGAATTCAGAGGTTTATTTGGCCAAAACGTGATATCCACGGAGAGCGCTCTGAATTCGGAATCTTATTGTGTTGGCCAATCGTGATATCCACAAAGGGTGCTCTGAATTCGGAGGCTTATTCGGCCCAAACGTGACATCCACGGTGGGCACTCCGAATTTGGAGTCTTATTGTGTTGGCCAATCGTGATATCCATGAAGGGCGCTCTGAATTTGGAGGCTTATTCGGCCCAAACGTGATATCCACAGAGGGCTTTCTGAATTTGGAGTCTTGTTGTGTTGGCCAATCGTGATATCCACGAAGGGCGCTTTGAATTCGAAGGCTTATTCGACCCAAACATGACATCCACGAAGGGCACTCTGAATTTGGAGTCTTATCGTGTTGGCCAATCGTGATATCCATGAAGGGCGCTCCGAATTCGGAGGCTTATTCGGCCCAATCGTGACATCCATAGAAGGTGCTCCGAATTCGGAGGTTTATTCCGCCCAAACATGACATCCACAGAGGGTGCTCCGAATTCGGAGTCTTATTATGTTGGCCAATCGTGATATCCACGAAGGGCGCTCCAAATTCGAAGGCTTATTCGGCCCAAACGTGACATCCACGTAGAGCGCTCTGAATTTGAAGGCTTGTTCGGCCCCAAACGTGACCTCCATGAAGGGTGCTCCGAATTCAGAGGCTTATCTGGCCCAATCGTGACATCCACGGAGGGTGCTCTGAATTCGAAGTCTTATTGTGTTAAACAATCGTGATATCCATGAAGGGCTCTCCGAATTCGAAGGTTTATCCGGCCCAAACGTGACATCCATGAAGGGCACTCCGAATTCGGAGGCTTATTCGGCCCAAACGTGACATCTACGCAGGGCGTTCCGAATTCGGAGTCTTATTGGGCCCATACGTGACATCCATGGAGGGCGCTCTGAATTTGAAGCCTTATTGTGTTGGCCAATCGTAATATCCATGAAGGGCGCTCCAAATTCATAGGCTTATTCGGCCCAAACGTGACATCCACGCAGGGCGCTCCGAATTCAGAGGCTTATTTGGCTCAAACGTGATATCCACGAAGGGCACTTTGAATGCAGAGGCTTAATCGCCCCAAACATGACATCCATGAAGGGCGCTCCGAATTCGGAGTCTTATAGTCGTTATTAAACCATTATTAACAAGATTACGCTAAGAAAGGGCATTGCACTGGGAAATTGAAAGATATATGCATAACATATCAGCAAAAATTCGAAACAAACTAGCACATCGTATAACTTGGCTTAGTGATAAAATTTGTGTAAATGTGTGGAATTCCAAGGGTGTGGAAAACTTCTTCCAGCCATGTCTTTGAGCCGATATGCCCCAGTTCCGCCGATTGAATCAACTTGATAAGGGTCGTCTTAATTGGGGCCTAATTTTTCGTCTGCCGCATTCTTAGTAGTAGGAAGCACTTTCTTGAGGACCAATTCTCCAGGCGTATAACGATGCAACTACACACGCTGATTATATGATTTAACAAGCTGTTGCTGATACCACGCCATGCGAGCAAGGGCTCAATCTCAGCATTCTTCAATCAAAGTCAAGTTCAAGACCAATATCATGTCATTACGCCCATGTCAAAAACCTTGGATTTCAGCATGGGTAGGCCGATCTCCAGGGGATAATTGCCTGGGTTCCAAAGCACAAAGTGAACGATGTTTCCCTAGTGGATTGCCTTGGAGTAGTGCGATGAGCCCACAACACACTGGGCAACTCTTCAATCCATTTACCTTTAGCTTTTTCCAACCTTTTCTTGATGCTGTCCAGGATGACTTTATTGGAGGCTTCTGCTTGACCATTGCTTTGTGGATATGTTGGCGAGGAAAAGTTAGGCCAAATACCATACATGTTGCATAATTCTCGGTAGACGCCACAATCAAATTGGGTGCCGTTGTCTGAGACGAGTGCTCTTGGTATGCCGAATTGTGTTATGATGTTTTTCCATACAAAACGCTTAACATCGATATCTCGAATATGTGTTAAGGCCTCTGCTTCAACCCATTTTGTAAAATAATATGTTGCGACAACCAGGAATTGCTTGTTTCCTGGAGCTCGTGGTAGTGGTCCGACGATATCGAGTCCCCATTGAACGAACGGCCAAGGACTAGTGATAGAGTTTAATTCCTCAGCAGGCAGATGAGTTAAAGGGAAAAACTTCTAGCATTGTTCACATTTCTTGACATAATTCTCGGCATCTGTTCGCATGGTCAACCAATAATACCCCTATGTTACAGCTCGGTGGGCCAATGAGCGTCCTCCAGAATGGGCACCACAGCTACCTTCATGTATTTCAATTAAGAGTTCCTCAACTTTATCTGGGTGAATACATTCTAAGGCCTCGTTTGGCAAGAGGCTAAAATAGCCAATTAGCCAAAAAGTTACCTTTTTAGCCAAAAAGCCAACAACTCATACCAAAAAGTCAAAGATTCCCTTTTCTCTCTACTTTTTGCACGTCGTTTCGTAATTAGCCAAAAAGTTGGCCCAAACATACAGGTTTTTCTTACCAACCTTTTTAGCCAATTAGCCAAAAAGTTACTAAATTAGCCTGTTCCCAAACGAGGCCTAAGTACAACCTAGAATGGGATTTTTTGTAGAGCTTTCCATGCGGATCCAAGTTGTATCGCAGGGCTTTATTTCGCAGTTTGTGGGATTCTTTCTTGTCCATTGGGAGTTGTTCTGAGAAAAGGAATGCGATGATAGGGTCCATCCAACTTGGTCCTGGTTCAATGATGTTAATCTGAACTGGTTCAGAAGAAGTAATGCTCGGCTCAGGGATGAATCCTACTTCGATTGTCCATTTGATTTCTGAATAGATGGCAAAGGCTAGGCAAGCAAGGGCATCTGCATGCATATTCTGATCCCGGGTTATTTGATTCAATTCGTGGTGGTCGAATTTCGCGAGCAAGGAATTCATCATTGTCATGTAGGTTGCCATGCAGTCATTTTTAGCTACATACTCCTCCTCTTTCAACTGGTTGATGACTAGTTTTGAGTCACAGAAAACAAGTAACCGCTGCGCACCGAGGTGAAGTGCGTTCCGAAGGGCAGTTAGCAACGCTTCGTATTTGGCTTCATTATTTGATGCATCAAAGCCCAGTTTAACCGCCTGCTCGATTATTGCCCCTTCAGGGGTCATGATTACTACGCCTGCCCCACTGCCACGTTGGTTGGATGACCCATCATAGTACAACTGCCAAATGTCTCCAATATATATTCTCTAGTTGGGTTTAGGTTGCACTTGCTCGGACTTGAAGTCGGCAAGGCATCTGGTAAATTCAGCTACAAAGTCGACGAGCACTTGCCCCTTAATGGTAGTGCTAGGCAAAAACTAGACATCATACTAGCCAAGTTCCAAAGCCTATTTCAAAACGTGCCCTAATGCTTCCGCGCTACGAAGCGCCAACCGAAGGGGATAGTCCGTTAGTACACGTATGGTGTGCCCCTGAAAGTAATGCATCAGTTTTCTTGCAGCCATAACGAGATTAAGGATGATCTTTTCCAGTGGTAGATAACGTGTTTTGGCATCAGCCATTGCTTTGCTTACATAGTAAACTGATCGCTGCTCCTCGAGTTCCTCTCTTAAAAGTACGGCACTGATCGCTCGATCAAATACCGCCATATACAAAATGAGCGGGTCGCCTGCCGAGGGGGTTTCCAAGAGTGGTACTGATCGGAGATAAGTTTTCAAGCCGTCCAAAGCGTTCTTACACTCTGGGGTCCATTCGAAAGCTTTACCTTGCCGAAGTGTGTGAAAGAATTGTTGACAGCGATCTGTGGAACGACTGATAAACCTGTTAAGCATTGTGGCCATTCCCATTAGCTTCTGAACCTCTTTAACCGACTGAGGAGGACCAAGTTCTAGAATTGCTGTGATCTACCTCAGGTTGGCCTCTATTTCGCGATGGTTAACAATGTAGCCGAGGAATTTGCCGATGCCAAATGCACACTTTGAGGCGTTCAATTTCATTTTGTACTTTCGAAGAATGTCGAATGTATCTGCCAAATCGGCTAAATAGGCGTGTTTTTCCTTGGATTTGACCACCATGTCGTTGATGTATACTTCCACGGTATGGCCGAGCTATTCCTTGAACATGGCAGTAACAAGTCTTTGGTAAGTTGCCATGCATTCTTCAGCCCGAAAAGCATGACCTTATAGCAATAGGTTCCTTTTGGGATGAGAAATGCGGTCTTTTCTTGATCCTCCGGATGCATGGCAATTTGATGATAGCCTATGTAGGCGTCCAAAGAAGCTCATGCGTTGATGATGTGTCATTGCATCTGCGAGTTGGTCTATTCTGGGGAGGGGAAAACAATCCTTGGGACAAGCTTTGTTTGAATCTGTGAAATCCACACAAACACACCAAGATCCATTCTTCTTCTTTAAAACCACGGTATTGGACAACCATGTAGAATAGGTTACTTCGCAAATTGCCTCGGCATCAAGCAATCGATCAACTTCTTCAACAACAGCCGAAGCATGCTCCACGGCTAACCGCCGACTTTTCTGAATGATTGGCTTACATTTTGGATCAATGTTTAAGCGGTGCTGGACTACAAATGGATCCACTCCTGGCATCTCGTATGGTATCCACACAAACACGTCAAGGTTGCTGAGTAAGAAGGATACAAGCTCGTACCTATCAACTTCGTTTAAGGAAGTGCCGATCATGAAGAACTTGTTAGGACTCCCATTAATTTCGACCCGATCCAAGTCTTCAGTTGCCTTTTCACTGGGGATCTTCCCAATGTCCTCGAGGCTCTCCCGATCTAGTACTTTAATCGAATTCACTTCCAGTTCTTTTGGTCTCTTTGCAACAGCAACAAGGTAGAATGCATGTGCCGATTTCTGAGAACCCCGAATTTGTTCAATGCCATACTTAGTCGGAAAACGAAGTAATTGATGGTATGTGTTTCGCACAGCTTGCATGGTATGCAACCAAGTTCTTCCCATGATGAGATTGTATGGTGAACGAAGTTTGATAACCAGAAATTCTACATCTACTGATCTGGTGCTCGCCCGAACTAGTAGTGTGATTTTGCCCAAAGGATACTCGGGGTTAGCGTTGAAGCCAAATAATGGGTAATCGGCCGGCAACAAATCCAAGTCAATGAAGTCGAGTTCAACAAACGTTTTGTAATACATTACTTCCGAAGTGCTTCCCTGATCAATGAAAACACGTTCAATGGTGAATCTATTCATGCGTAGCTCGATGACGAGGGGATCGGTGTGGGGGAGAGTTACTCCAACAAAGTCAGTGTCGTCGAAACTAATCCTCCCAGTTTCATAGGGCCGTTTTGCTGGTGTGATTGGCCTATGCAGGCTAGGTTGAAACTGAATTGCATGTACCTCGGCTGACATCAGTAGGCTGTATATCATATGAATTACACCAAGTGGAGTTGAATCCAGTCATAGGGCTGCCATGTTCGATGGATTATTCTTTTAGACATGTTGTGCCAGCCGTCTGTCTTGTACCAGCTCCTCCAAGTGGTCCTTCAGTGCATAAGAACTGTCGGTGTCATGACCATGGTCCTTGTGGTACTCACACCGCTTGTCCCTTCTTCTTGTATCGGGAGGTCCCATCATTTTGGGCGACCATTTAAAGAACAGAAAGTGTTGAACTTTCGAAAAAATGTTGCTGATTGGCTCTGCTAACTCTGTGTACTTCTTGTCCGAGCGTCTTATGCGCCTGTTATCCACTTGATATTGTTCATTTGATCGGTGTGAACACTAATCACTTGATCAACGCGAGTCACGCTTTTTGTCTCGTTTAGCCCAATTCCGCGGTTCGGGGCTCCTTGACGGCACGACGCTTATCAGCTAAATGATTCTAGACGGAGCCATCTTAACGGCTTTCTGTCCGGCTTTGACCCGCAGGGCATCGTCTTCCACCTTACAATATTCTTCAACTTTCTTCATTAACACCCAAACTGTTTTGGGAGGCCGTCTGGTCAACGAACTGCGGAAGGAACTATCAGGATGTAATCCCATTTTAAAGGCGGTGATGGCCATGGAGTCATTGCAGGCATCATCTACCAAGTTAAAACATTCCCAATAGCGTGCCGAATATTCATGAAGGGTTTCTTCTGGTTTAATTTGCATTGCCCAAAGAGAATTGGCTTACTCGGGCTGGATTTCATTGGTGATGAATCTTACCTTGAAGGATTTTTGAAGTTGATGGAAGCTTTTTATCGATGCCGGCTCCAGTTTATAGTACCATCTAACGGCTAGTGGTCCTAGACTGCTCGAAAACATTCGACACATGAGGGCTTCATCGTCAGCATGCAGTGTCATCGCTTGTTTATAATGACGAATATGGTCAGTGGGGTCTGATTTTCCATCATACAGGGTGAACGATGGTGCTTGAAACTTCTTGGGTAGCACAGCCCTTGCGATTCGTCGCACAAAAGGGTCATGCTTGTCTTCTTCATCCGAATCGTCACTTCTTTTCCCTCACTTGTGCCGTATATACAGACTTCCTTCGGATGAGCTGGATACATCGACTTGTTCCTTCTTTCTGGGTTCCTGGGATGGTGAGTCAGAATCACTGTCATTATCGTGTTTCCGATGTCGACGTCGTCGATCATGCTTCTTTCCTAGGGGTTGACCCCGGTCACGGCATGCGGCCTGCTGGGATTTGGCTAGCTCCAGGGCCAATTCCTGGCGCAGGCGCTCATTCTCAGCCATCATGTTTTCCAGACACTGTTCATTTTGCCACTACGCCAAAACAAGGCATTAACGGCGGTTTTCGTTACACCGTAGATTAAAAACCGTACCGTTAATGTATCATTAACGGCGGTTTCGTTACTGCCGTTAAAAAAACCGCCACTAAAGTGTCTTTAACGACGGTAATGAATGGGCATTAGCGGCGGTTTTGTTATCGCCGTTAATGACGGCGGTCTTTGTCGGCGAAGCTCCGGCGAAACTCCGGTGAGCTCCAACGAAACCATCTACAATAAAGTAAAAGTAATGTTTAAATATTTATTTAGGGAATATATTTCATGAAGAGTGGCTATGGTAAAGTGGTTGGTGTGGGTGGATAAGAGGTTGAGGGTTCAAGACTTGAGGAGTGCAAGAAGAAAGAATTATTTTTTGAAAAATTTGAACTTATTTATGCGGTAAAAAACTGCCGTTTTTGGTCCTATATTACCGCCGTTTTTGGTCGACTTTTAACGACGGTAATTTATCTTTTTATTACGGTTGTACTTTTTCTGACACGCGCATAAACGACGGTAATGAAACCGCCGTTAATACCACCATTAAAGGCTTTAACGACGGTTTTACAGCCTTTAACGGCGGTAAAAAACCGCCGTTAAAGCCCAATTTTGGCGTAGTGTGCTTTACTTGATCCATGATTGTTTACATTGTCTCTTGCACTGAAGTTGAGAATGAGGTCTGGGCTATTGAGTCGAAGTTTAAGGCCCGTCGTGCGGTGATATTCTCCGGTCCAAGCATGTTTCTTGGAGTGATGTCATCTTTTGGTATAATGTCGTCAACGACTACAGGAGGATCATCTGTTACGTCTGCCATGGATGTGCTTGAGCATTCCCACAGACGGCACCAATTGTGAAGAAATGGTTTGTAAATACTCCAGGATCTAGTAAGACGTCCTTGGTCCGATGATTGCTACCTAAAAAAGGGAAGAACATTCCGATCGGGGGTGCCAGAATTAGCACTCTGACGGACAAGTTAGTATGCTCTTAAGTTTACTTCTATTTCAAGTTATTTTATCTATTCTCACATACCTCTCTTTGGTTGACGTTTCTCTCTTTATATTACCCTTTGGGCCCAAGGATCAGGCCCACTCTTAATCTCGCACTTGATTGCTTACTCAGCCTTCCGATTGCATGTTGGTTCCCATTCGGCTCTTCATATAGCCGACTGTATATTCGGCTTTAAGAGCCCTTAGATTATAGCCGAATTGACTTCAGCCAGATGTCTTCAAATTTCTTGGCCTTCCACAATATATGATTATTTGGCCCCCACAAAGTTCATGTTGTAATCTTGGATGTTCTATCTTATATTTGCTTTCTTGTTTTAGTTTCAGAATAATTGTGTTGTAATCTTGCATTTCCTAGCTTATATTTTTCTTGTATTAGTCTCATATTAGTTTTGTTGTAATCTTGCATGTTCTACCTCATATTTGCTTTTTATTTATTTATTTATTTATTATTTTAGGTTCATGTTAGTTTTGTTTTAATCTTGCATGTTCTATTTTGTATTTGTTTTTTTGTTTTAGTTTCATAATAATTATGTTGTAATCTTGCATTTCCTAGCTTATATTTTTCTTGTATTAGTCTCATATTAGTTTTGTTGTAATCTTGCATGTTCTACCTTATATTTGTTTTCTTGTTTTAGATTCATGTTAGTTCTATTGTAAGTTTGTACTTTTTTTATTTTATGTTTGTTTTCTTATTTTTAATCTAATCGGTAGTGGTTAGTTGAGCTACCTATATATTTCTTGTTTGTTCTTTTTCTTAGTTTCGCAATAAGACAGATTCTGCTAGGCCTAGTTGGCCGGCCGATTAGCTTGTTTTGGACAATATGGCGTTGTCTTCCGATGTTAACCAACTTCTGGTGGTTTCCAAGGCACATGAAACTTTTTTTTTCTTTGTTTATTTTATTTTGAGTGTATTGTGAGGCTTTTATTTTGTTGTAATATTCTTCTCACCACCCCCCCTCTGATTTGGTTTGTAATAATTTATTCAAAATGTTATAATAATTTCCCGCCCCACTTCTTTCTATCCCTGTACTTTTACTTGCTTTCCTTATTTGTAAATATGCATCATGTTTATTTTATTTTATTTTTTGTCGTTATATCCATGCTTTGCATCTATGTTTTATGCATCTTGATTCGGCTAAGTTTACATTTGTGGATTTAATCAATTTCCTATGTGATTATGTGCGCTACCTCATATTCTTGAGATGATTCACATGTCATATCTTAAAAGCCGAATCTTTAGTTGCATCTCATGAGTGAATTGCATTAGGATTTTGTATATAAGATCATGCATGTTTTACTAACTTTGTTTTGTAGCTGTTCGAGGGACGTTGGTAAATATGTAAGTTTTTATGGTTTAGCATACCGTTTGTGTGCGTTTTCTTATTATGTTTAAGCATCCTACTATGTGGCTACTTGCTTACTTGATATAACTGTATGAATGCCAGTGGATGGAGGTTGTGTCGCTTAATTTGGAATAGTGTTAGTTTTCGTGTTTGTAAACTCAATTTGTTTGGGTTGTACATCTCCAAAACTCTTTCAAAACTACATGAAATTAAATTATTCCAAAATAAATGACATAGTCTATATTTGTATGCTTCACATAGTAATTTTTAGGATTTATTAAATAATCGAAATATGAACATATAAATTAAATAAAATTCATATCATGGTTTAGTATAGGTCGATCTTTTGATCGGGTGAATGAGGGAGCTCAATTAATGACTTTCCCCTCTCATACCTAAGGTTACAAAATGAGACAACTTTGGTTATGATGAACGGTGGCCTTGGCACGAGTCATGGGTTTCCTAATTTCTCAAAAATATTAGGTGGCGACTTTGAGATCTGATGACGCAGTCCATTTCTAGCAAAAAGTTTTACAATAAAATGGATTTTCTAAAAGTTGCCAAATCTGGACTCTCGTCTATGTTTCACATTGCACTAGTGAGACTAAATCAAAGAGACAGAGGGTTCGATATGTTTAACGTGCAGTGGTACCCCCCCGGGCATGTTACACATACTTAGATTTCTCTTCTCCTATATAAAGGAGTCATATATGCACAATATTGAATTAATAGAAACATAATATAATATTCTCTCTCTCTCACACACACATTGTAACAACATTATTTCCTTTGAAAATTTAGGGTTTAAGAATATTAACATCAATTGGTTTTGAAAATTTGTACACCATGGATGACACTCAAATTGTTGATTTGGATTAGTACAACAATGAAAATGTCAATTTACTTTTTTATTCTTTATTTTTATTTTTTTATCTCGTTCGTATAGAAGATGGCTTGTTCGTTCATCACATATTCGAACAACCAGAGTTGAACATTTATAAAATGCTTAATTATTTATATTTGAACAAAATTATTAAGGTTGATCAAATATTTAATGTTCATAAATAAAAAATTGAACATTTTGGATGTATACTAGTTTATTAGCTTAGGGTTAAAAAGGAAAAGTTGTGGTATGAATTGAGATATTCACAATTTAAAAATTATTATGTATGTGTGTTAAGATTATTAATGGTGTGCAAATAGAATTACCCCAAAGGAATTTATAGAAGATTTGGGCAAAAATCTCTAACCTTTTTAGTCACTCTCAGATTAACGATTTTAACCTTTTGTTTTTTTTATTAGCAAAGTGAAAATTTCATTAAAAACACAAAATTAAAGGTACAGGAAATGAAATACACCAAGAGAGATTTACAAAGTACAAACTACCCCTAATACTGCTGCTCGCATCCACACAGCGAACGCCTCGACCTCACAATTTCTATAATTATAAACAAAAAAAGAAAAAAAAAATAGAAGAAAAAAAAAAGCATAAAAAAAATTGAGTGGATTTTAGCTACACCCAGATGCTTTGAATCCCCAACACCTTCAATTCCTCACACTACTTCTTATCTCCCACACCTAATGTGTCCACTAATACTAATGCATCACAACCAATTGGGTGTCCTCCTCGCCCATAACTACTCCCAAAACAATTTGTTAAAGTTCCCACGCGCCTTTTGCAACCATTTACATCCCTATCTCTAGTTGCTTAAACTCCATCTCCGACCCTATAATAACACTCCGAGCACGACCACTGTACAATCTTAATCTTTTACTTGAAAGCAACCTGCTCCTACACTGCTCCTTTATCATTGTTAACGTTAGCAGACAACTGACTATTTCTTTTTTGTTTTGTTACTCCCCTTCATTTCTGACACTGCATCACATCTTACTATCGTCTCTAGCAAAAGACCTCCAACTTTGCTACTACCCTCAATTACCGCCACTACATTGCTCCATATCTCCCTTTTGTTGTGAATCCACACCATGTGAATGGAAGCTTCTAAAAGTCAAGATTGGAGGCTAATCAAGTACTGGAAAGAGCAGGAATAGAAGCTTCATGAAAGATCAAAAATGATGGTTGCCAACCTACCAGCCATAAGAAGAAATGGCTACTAACCTAAGGTTTCACAGGTCTCAGTTTGGTGTATAAATAAAGAGTGAGAGAGAAGCTTATTTGTATCAGAAATTAGAGAGAGAGAGAGAGAGAGAGAGAGAAACATTTCCTTTTTCATTTTTGTATTTGCTCTGTTTTTGGTGAAATTCTCATTTATGCTCCATGGATGTAGGCATTGGGCCGAACCACGTAAATATTTGTGTTCCTTGTGTGTGTGTGATTGAGTTTTGGGTGTCCATAATCCTAACAAGTGGTATCAGAGTCAAGTTAGACAAATTTTCAGTGAAACATGGGGCATTTTTTAGAATTGTTCAGTTTTCAAAGTGGTCAAAATCCACTTTTGATCACACCGGGTTGAAGCTCTCAACGAGACGAGCACACAAAAAAAAAACGCATTGGAAAAGGACGCCGGATGGAGCCATACACACCACACGTGCCGATGACGACGTGCCCACACGCGTGCGACTGGTTCCATGCACCTCACACATTAAACCAAGGAAGAAGACGAAGCTAATGTCATTCTGATGACATCATCTTATTGGCATTACCTAACCCATGCCCGGCTCCGACCTATGTTGATTGCATCCACTTACGTTAACCGCACAGACTTGAAGCCGGCCCATTTTGATTGAGTCGTTGTAGCTCGCCTTTTTCGCGTCCCCTTGCGGAAGGTTTGAAAAGAAGCCCTATAGTTCGGACTCCCGCAGTTCTGAATTTAATCTCACAAGTGCAATGTGAAACTGATAAACACCAAAGAGTCTAAATCTAGAAAATCATTTTGGAAAATTGATTTTGAATCAAAAAGTGCCAAAATTGGACTGCTTTGCCAGATACAGAGTCGCCACCTAAATATTTTATTTTTGGAAAAATTTAGGAAACCCATGACTTGTGCCAAAGACCATATGTCCATCATCACCAAAGTTGCCTTGGCTCGGGAACTTAGGTACGAGAGGGAAAGGTCATGAATTGAGCACCCCCACTCTCCCGATCAAAGATCGGCCTTTACTAATCATGATATGATATTTTATAAACATTATGCGTTCTTATTCCGGTTATTAAGCTAGCTTTACTATGTGATACGCGTAAGCAAATATAGACTAGTTTGCTCAATTTGGAACAATTCAACTCATGTTTGTTTGCGAAAATGGTTTGAATTTGCCACCTTAAGTGGGTTTAAAGTTTGCGAATTTGCCACCAAATATAGTGGGCTTAAAACATGATTTGCCACTCAACAAAATAGGCTTAAAACACACATTTGTTGGATCGTTCCAATCAAACAACAAGCCTTCATCCACAGGCATTCAAACAGTTTAGCATTTAAGTATATAGCCTCATGGCAAGCATGCTAAACATGGCAAGATTCACATTCATGCAAGTATGCTAAAGCATAAAAACTCACCTAGTACTCCAAGCTAGGAAAATAGGAGTTATAAAATAATGCATGATTCCTAACTATACAAGATGTCTAATACAACGCATGCAATATGCAATTAATAAGCTCGGCTACTAATATAGCATATGAAGCAATTTGATAACATGCAGTTAAACACGTATTCAAATAAGTATTGAAATGACAATGCAGTTTGAATGATGCGTCGAGCCTCGGTACATGCAATACGAATGAATGGATGCAAAGCATAAGGTATGCTAATTAAAACATGTCCCTAATCTAACCATCAAAAGCGATTAAATAAAAGGGAGAAAGACGTGGGGCTGGAAAACATACACACACGCACACTCACACACTTATTACAACATTACGCCCTCGTGAAAGAGGGTCCAAATGAATAAGCTAACCAACTAGCTACGCTAATTAAGCTAACTAATTACAACACTTAAAAGGATTAACTAACTATTCCAAGCTAATTAAGTAAAATGAATAAATAATTAACTATCTAAGTAAATTAAATATTACAGAGCAAACTAATTAGCTAAATACTTAATTAATTAATTACAAAGCAACTAAGCTAATTAATTACAATATGAATTAATCAACTACTCTACTTAAATAATTACAACATTAATTATTTAGCTACAATTAATTAACTAATCAATTTAAACAAATGGTCTTGGGAGGCGAGGGACGCCCAATGCATGCTGGAATTCCACCCAAATAACGCCCGCTGTTTTGCTTCCAATTGCCTCTGTTAGACACCCTATGCACTGGTCCTCCTTCTCCAGATCAACTCTACTTTGCTTGACAAGCTTTCCGCCAAATTTTCATTGGTGGCCGGCAGGCCAGAAGTGGTGGCTAGTTGGCCACCAGCAAGAGGTGCCGCCCAACAATGGTGGCCTTCCGGCTAGTAATAGTGGCCGGCCGGCCATTAGTGATGCCCCTTTTCTTGCTGCAATAGAGAGCAAATAGGGCAAAGAAGAGGCATTCTCATAGGTTGTTTGTACTATGTATCACCCCTTATCATTAACACTAGCTCAAAGGAGTGATACATTTGGCCCTCAAACCATCAATCAAGCAATTTCCATGCATGATGGCTAAGGGACCAAATTGTACATGTTTAATGAATGCAAAACAAGACTCAAATGCCATCACCCTATCATGCATGATCAAGGGCAATGGAAACCAAGGAAAGTGGCACATTTCATCACTATTGAGTATGAAATGTTCCATTTCCCTTGTGTTCAAATTAACATCCGACTTGAACACATGCAATGCAACACAACACAAAGAATGCTTATCTTGCCACTTTTACTTGCCAATTTTGTTTACACATTTTAATTGCCAAATCATTATTTAATCAATTTGTCCTTTGGTGAGTGCCCTCTTATGGAAAGAGGGCTCAAACTTCAAGTTGCTTTAGGCATGAAAGAGGTATCACACTGTTGGTAATGAACCCCCTAAGGGATTAAACTATTAGGTGTAACACCTCCATTTCACACTTAGGCAAACAAGTGGCTTAAAGCCACCTTCAAAACATAACCAAAGAGTGAAGAAATGAGGGGGATTGCAGAGATTATAAGTGCTGAAATGAAGTGAGAAAAGCACTAAAATATGCAATTAACTCAAACAAGTGGTGCCTAAAGGCTTAAAACACCAACTTGTGAGGACTATTACACTATAACCATGCAAAACAAGACTCAACCAACCCAAACAGCCCAAAACAAAGATAAAGCAAGCTATTTCAGAGGCAAAAACATGCTGGACTTGAGCTAAGTTAAGATAGAAAAACATGCTAACATGTGGAGCTAACTAGGCATGCAAGCAAGACACAAAGAAGGGGAGGCTAACCCCTCCAAACTGAAAAACCTCTGAAATTTAGTGGTTAAAAGGCCCAAAAAATTTGGTTTGAAAACGGTGAACAAAGGCACAAAAACTTTACAAGCAAAGAAGTAAAAAGGGTAGAACACCCCCTAACTAAAAATGGCCTCAAACCACCATCTTGAGGCCACAAAAATAGAGTTATTTAAAGTTCAAAAACAAGCCAAAAATAGTTGAAAAGGATGGAAAAGCAAGTGTGCAAAACAAGTATAAAAAGAGAGTGTTATACCTCTTGAAGGGAATATACAAATGAGGTAATAAATCAAGCCAAGACCACCTTCTAGAGCTCAAAGAGGGTCCCAAGTAACCTCAGCCCAAAGATAAGCAACTTTGATTAAGGGTTGATAGGCAAACTTGAAGTGTATCTACACTTGTATGCACAAAAGTTCAAGAGATGGAGAGAAATGTAGAGAGAGAGATAGAGAGAGAGAGAGAGAGAATTTTGTTCCAAAATTTCTAATCTTCTTCAATGGGGGAGAAGGTCCCATACTTATAGAAAAACAAGCTTTCAGCTAAGGTATATCAGTCCATACACATGTATGGTGATCAAGCTAATTGTGCCAACAACTAGAACAACTGTTAAGAAAATATCTGCAAAAAAAGTCATCAATGGCCAACAGGCCACTAATGTGGACGGTCGTCCACCAGTGATGGTCGGCAGCCACCAATGGTTGTAGGCTTGAAGATGTTGGTCCAAAATAGGGCACAAAATGGATAGGGGTTTGAAAGCTCAAAGACGGGGCATTCCGCCAAGGACTTTGGGCACCAAAACAAGCACAGACAATCACAATCATCGTGTGCACCAACAATGACATCCAAGTCTTGAAGATGATCAAAAATGGGGTGTCTACAGTCGCACCACCGTGTCGCCACACTGCTGTGCTGCTGACATCAGCCTGACACCAACCAAACCGAAGAAATTATCTGGTGCTTCTCAACCGTTCTAGATTTCGCTGATTTGGACCGTTCAACTGTTTTAACTAAAATTAAGCCATTTTAAGTCCCATTTTGGTGATCCAATAGTGCTTTCCAACGATTTGACATATTTCAAACACATTTGTATAGTTAGATTTTTCAAATCAAATTTCATAAATTTGCAATTTTTATTTTGGTGAGTCGAAGTTCCTTTTCGACTAATTTGACCAACCCGAACTCAATGGTGAAGTTTGATTCTTTTAAAATTGATCATTTTCTGTAGAGAAAATTATTAATGTCAGAATCAATGTCAACTTCAGGATCTATGATAAAGCTAAATGCTTCTAACTATGCATTTTGAAAGCCTAGAATGGAGGATGTCCTGTATTGTCGAGATTTGTTTGACCCCATTAAGCTTAAAGGAGTCAAACCAGCAACGGAAATTGATGAAAACTGGAAGCAGAAGAACCGGAAGACCATTGGTTAGATTAGACAATGGATTGATTACAGTCTCTTCCACTATGTCACCCAAGAGACTGATGCCTATGCTCTCTGGACAAAATTAGAAGGCATGTACCAGTTGAAGATTGCTCGGAATAAAGCCCTCTTAATGAGAAGGCTTGTAAATTTAAAGTTGAAAGGCGATGTCTCTATTGCTAAACACACCAGTGAGTTTCACAATCTGGTGAACCAACTAGTAACTGTAAAAATTGAGGTAGATAATGAAATGAAGGCCATATTACTGCTCAGTTTCTTGCCAGACAATTGGGAAATGTTGGTAATGTCTCTCAACAACTCTACACCAGAAGGAAGACTGACTTATTCAGTGAAGAGGCAAGAAAGAAAGACATGAATGGAGATCAATCTCATGCCCTCGTCACAGAAAATAGAAACAGAGGTAAAGACAGAGGCAGAAGTAGAAGTAGAGGAAGAAGAAAAAATAGAGTACCTAGTTAAGGAAGATCTCAAGACAAAGGAAAGTCCAGAGAAGGTAAGAGTCGGCTAAAGTTCAAGTGTTACCACTGTGGCTAGGAGGGTCACATAAAGAAATGTTGTTGTGCCTTGAAGGGAGAACAAAAACAAGGCAATAGTTAGTTGAAGACCGAAGATGGGAATGTTGTAGTTACTATCTTAGAGGATGTTGCATTATTCTCTGTTCGAGAAAAAGAATGCCTCCATATGTCAAATAGCAACACCAAATGGGTGGTAGACACAATACCTTCCTAGCACGCCACACCAGTAGTTCTTCAGTACGTACCAAGCTGGAGATTTTGGTACAATGAAGATAGAAAATTCTAAATTTTCAAAGATTATGGGAATCAGTGATGTTCACATCTAAACTAAAATTAGGTGCACAATGGTGTTCAAAGATGTCAGGTAAGTTCTCGATTTACGCCTGGATCTTATTTTAGAAATAGCCTTAGATCAACAAGGTTATGAGAACTACTTCAGTAAAGGCATATAGAAGTTGAAGAAAGGATCTCTAGTGGTAGCTTAAGAACAAGCAAGTGGTACTCGATACAAGACTCATGTGAAGGTGAGTTTAGACAACCTCAATGCAGCAGAAGATGAGGCATTACCAAATTTGTGGCACAAGAGGCTAGGTCACATGAGTGAGAAAGTGTTGCATATTGTAGCAAAGAAGTCTCTTATTCCCTTTGCCAAAGATGCAAAGTTGAACCCTTGTGACAACTGCTTATTTGGAAAGCATCATAGAGTCGTTTTCCTATCATCATCCAAAAGACAATCAGAGTTGTTGAGTAGAGTATACTCTAATGTATGTGGTCCGATAGAAGTGGAATCTTTGGGTAGCAGAAAACACTTCTAGACTTTTATTGATGATGCATCACAAAAGATATGAATTTATTTCCTAAAGACCAAAGATAAGATGTTCTAGGATTTCTAGATATTTCATGCTATGGTGGAAAAGGAGATTAGAAAAAAGCTAAAGTGTCTCAGAACAGACAATGGAGGCAAGTACATGTTAAAAGAGTTTGAAGCCTATTGTGCTACTCGTGGCATCCGGAATGAGAAGACTGTTCTTGGAACCCCACAACACAATAGTGTAGCCGAGAGAATGAACCGGACCATTATGGGGAAGGTCAGATATATGCTCAAAATGGCAAAGTTGCCAAAGCCATTTTAGGGAGAAGTTGTTCGTGTTGCTTGCTATCTGATCAATAGATCGCCATTAATTCCATTGAATTTTGAGATTCCAGAAAAAGTATGGTCTGGAAGGGAGATTTCTTACTCTCACTTGAGGGTATTTAGGTGCAAAACATTTGCACATGTATCCAAGGAGCACAGACAGAAGCTGGACAATAAAGTCATTCCATGCATCTTTATTGGCTATGGAGATGAAGAATTCGGATACAGATTGTGGGATTCGAAAAATAAGAAGGTTATTCGAAGTAGAGATGTGGTGTTTTAAGAAGATCAGACCTTATAAGACTTTGGGCAACTAGCTAAACCCGAAGTTAATGATGTTTCAAAGATTGTTCCAAACCTTATACTATCACAACATGCCACTAATGAAGAAGAGCTGCCACAGCATGTAGCCAATGATGTAGAGTTGCAGGATGGATTTCTAGAAGAAGAAGATCTAGAAGAAGAGGGTGTTGAGCAGAGGGGAGCCACAACCCCCTCTGCCAAAGACTGTTGGTCCACAGTTACGAAGATCAATAAGAGAGCCTAAGCCGTCATCAAAATACCCTGTTTCTAAGTATATTTTGCTTATTGATGAGGAGAAGCCAGAAAGTTTTCAAGAAGCTCAGAATCATAAAGAGAAGAGTAACTGGTAGTAAGCTATGTAAGAAAAGATAGAGTCCTTGCAAAAAAATCAAACTTATGATTTGGTAAAACTTCCCTAGGGCTGGAAAGCACTGAAGAACAAGTGGGTATTTAAGTTGAAGAAAGATGGCAGCGAAAAACTAGTAAAGTATAAGGCTCGATTGGTTGTCAAAGGTTTTGGGTAGAAGAAAGGTGTTGATTTTGATCAAATCGTCTCGCTAGTTGCGAAGATGACATCCATTCAAGTAGTTTTGGGACTAACAACTAGTTTGAACTTGGAACTTGAACAAATGGATGTAAAGAAGGCATTTCTTCATGGTAATTTGGAGGAACAAATTTATATAAACCAGAAGGTTTTGAAGTAAAAGGGAAAGAAAATTTGGTCTGCAAATTAAAGAAGAGTCAGTATGGCCTCAAACAAGCGCTGATGTAGTAGTACAAGAAGTTTGACTCATTCATGGTGGGTTATGAGTATAAGAGAACTGCTATAGACCAATGTGTTTATGTTAGGAAATTTCCCGGTGGAAAATTTATCATACTCCTACTCTATGTTGATGACATGTTGATTGTTGGTCAAGATGTTGCAGCAATCAGATCACTAAAGAAGGAGTTATCATAGTCCTTTGACATGAAGGACCTAGGCCCTGCACGACAAATTTTGGGCATAAAAATTATGCGTGACATGAAAGCCAAGAAGTTGTGGTTGTCACAGGAGAAGTATGTTGAACGGTTGATTGAAAAGTTCAACATGAAAGATACCAAGCCAGCCAGTAATCATTTCAAGCTGAGCAAGAGTTCTTGTCCCTCCTCTATAAGAGAAAGGGAAGAGATTGAGTCAATTCCCTGCTTATCCGTCGTAGGGAGTTTGATGTATGCAATGGTGTCCACCTGACCAGATATTGCTTATGCTGTTGGAGTAGTGAGTAAATTTCTTTCCAATCTAGGGAAAGAACATTAGGAAACAGTGAAGTGGATTATAAGGTACCTTAAGGGTACGGCAAAAAAGTGTTTGTGCTTTGGAGGTGTTAAACCAGTTTTAGAAGGCTATACGGATTCAGATATGGCAGGAGATCTTAATGGTAGAAAATCTATATCAGGATTTTTGTTCACTTTTGCAGGGAGAGTTGTGTCTTGGCAATCCATGCTGTAGAAGTGTGTTACCTGATCCACAATCGAGGCAAAGTATATTGCCACAGCAGAAGCTAGGAAAGAACTGTTGTGGTTAAAGTGGTCTCTTCAAGAACTGTGACTCAAGTAAGAAAAGTTCACAGTACATTCTGATAGCTAGAATGCCATAGACCTGAGAAACAATTCTATGTACCATTCTCGCACGAAGCACATTAATGTTATATCATTGGATACGCAAAGTGATAGAGAAACAGTTATTAGAACTGGTCAAGATCCACATAGATAAGAATTCATCCGACATGTTTACAAAGGTGGTTTTGAGACAAACTCAAAATTTGTGGAGACATTGCTGGGATAAACTTCAAGCGAGAAGTCGGTTGTGCACATTGGTGTAGAGGGGGAGAATTGTTGTGAATCCACACCATGTGAATAGAAGCTCCTGGAAGTCAATATTGGAGGCTAACCATGTACTGGAAGGAGCTAGAATGAAAGTGTGAGACCCCTAACTTTTGTAAACTTTATTAGGTCCCTAAATTTTGAGTTATTATAATAAAGCCCTTAGTTCGTCGATTATTCGCAAATTAAACCCTAGAACCGAAAACCCATCACGGACGGACCCATACAAGCCCTAATCGACCCTGGAAGCTTAAAAATCACTTATAACACTCTAATATTAATTATTTAACTCTCAAATTTTAGATTAATCACTCTAAACCTTAACTTCCGATTTTCACAGTTTTCGTTCGGTTATTTACCTTTTAATTTCAAAGCAAGATAATACAAACTGAATTATTTTTCCTAACACTAATTTATTAACTCTTCACTTGAAATAGATACTTTAATTGAGCCCAAGCCCTCACATTTTTATTAAATCACAAATTGACCCCAAACAAGTACCATTACATATTTATATATACACTTGTACCAAAAAATCTTTTTGAACATTATATTTTACAATTTCCAAGATTTGTACAGAAAAAAATATAAAATGAGTCCCTTAAATCACCATTTATGGCCAGCCATACCTACACAGATATGATGAATGTACTTTTTGAGACAATTTTGCATGATTTAAGGAAGGAAATCTTTGACTTGGTACAAACTTATATATATATATGTACATATGCAAGTAGGTTGGTTTGATTAGGAGGAAAACCTTAACAAGATCATATTTAGGAACCTAATTAAGACCTTTAATTCTCCACTATTCTATTGAATTCAAACTGAATCCAAACTATCCAATCCAATTCCAACCAAGGGGTATTTAGGACCTTTTGCCCCTAATTCATTATATAAACAACCCCTTCCCTAGAATTTTACCTACAAGAAAAACACTTATACACACTATATTCAGCTGAGAGAGAAGAAAGGAAGGAGGGTGAGCTTGGTAGAAGAGAGGAGAGGAAGAAAAAGTTTGCTAGCAATTCCAACAACCCTCAAGTAAGCCACAACACAACTCTCTCATTCATTTTCCTTTTTCAAATACATGTTATTAGAAGTTTGAAATGGTATTTTCAGATGTGTTCTAATGGTATGCTTGTGTTAAAAATGAAAAGAGTTGAGCCTTGATTCTATCCTTCTTCTATTTTTCTTAATTGGTATAAGGCTACCTTTTTCCATATCAATCTCTCAAAATTTTCAAAGGCACACCTTCACCTTAAATTTCTAAGTTTAATACATATTATTTATCATGTTTTCATCACAAGAGAAGCGAAAAATTTCAACTAACAGACCTCTTTTCTCACCAACTTTCTATTTTCAAGAACTGTGCGATAAAAATCTGTTTTACAGCCACTTTGCAAAAATTTTAGAAAAATGTATAAACATCTTCTGGACCTCCATTTTATGTCAAAATCTTTATTAAGGAGTCATCTTTCAAGTAAAATTGGTTTCATTGAAAACGAGTGAGCGGATTGTGAGAAAATCTGATTTTCGTAACGGTCGAAGAATCTGGACAGAGCTGGAGTATTTCTTAAATAACTAAAAATCTGGAAAAGCTATTCCATTTCTGAAAAATGTTCTGAGAACTAGAAAAAATTCCCTACGAACCATAGGAAGGCCGGGCTTTGGAAAAATTCTGAAATAGCCCTTTTGAGTATAATCTTTAGGTAGTACTGAATTTGGAAATTCTGTTCTCATTGGTGTTTTATGCTCTTGTGTTCATGAATGTGCTTATTAATTTATGATCATGTCTCAGTATGATATTACGCGTGTCATAGGTTTATGTATATTATTTTAATCCTTTGATGGTGCTTACACTTATGCAAATATGGAAATTATATTCTTATGTGAAATTATTCCCTTAATTACTTAAATATGCCTAAAGCTACTTGTGCTTATCTTCATATGTGAACCTCAAGTGTTATAACTTTATTCCCTTCTATTTGTACTATTTAGCTGTTCAAACTTGTGCAATAGATGTTGTTTCAAGAGCATGTCCTAAATCTAATTTAAATTATCTAACTCAAACAGGAAACTTAATGGGTGGTAATGGATTGCGAATTTTTGGACAAGTTACTAAGATATTGATTGGTTGACGGGATGCGTTCCCTATTTGGAAGTTAAAGTCTTGCGCAAGTGGTTTTTGGAACCTTTGAACGGAGCGGTTATATTTGGACCCTAGGTATTTGGTGAAAGGAGGAATTTGAGCAAGGCCCATTATTACCGTCTCTTTTGAGGCCCTACAGTTGGCGCTACGTGGTATATAACCGTCGCTAGGCATCCGAGGTAAGTTTTGCAACAAAGCAGCAAAAGAGGAGGCATACCAAATAATCCACGTCCGATTCTTGCGGTTGGGAGGACAAAATCTCATTAGGGGATTTCTAGACTACTAACAACTAACCTTGTAACCTGTGTTAATTACTTTAATGTCATGCTCATTTCCCCCATTATTGTAATTTGCTATTATGTATTAGATTGGGAAAAAGGGACGGGGTGTGTGTGTGTTTACTGGGCATTCAAAGCTCATGGCGTTTCATGCCAAGTATCGAAGAAATGTCCGAAGCCAACGAAGAGTCAAAGACATTTGAAGACTTAAGCTTGCCTTAAAGAAAGTTCGGAACCATTTCTCTTATTAGTTTGACTGTGCTTTTATTTATTCTTGGATTGTAATAGTAATGGGACTCCTTTTGTAAACTTAAAATTTGAGACATTGTAATTATTATTTACCTTGTAATCCTATGCCTATCTCTATGTTGCTTATGAGACTTTGCGTCAATGCCTTTTAAGATTTGTCAAAAGGGTAGCGCGCTACCTAAGAAAGCTGGACTTTGAAGGGAGGCTAACTTGACTCCACCGGCAATCTGGGATCTTACTTGGTTATTGGCCATAGGACTCATTGGTGCCGTTTCCTAGACTCCTAACCTTAGATAAACCCTGTATTTAATTGTTAATATATTCTTTGATGTTCGCGATTTTTTTTGGGGCGTCACAGAAAGCTTCAAGAAAGGTCAAGAACGGTAGCTACCAACCGACTAGCCATAAGAAGAAATGGCTACCAACCCGAGTTTTCACACCTTTCAGCTTTGTGTATAATAGAGAGGAAGGGAGGGAGCTCATTTGTATCAGAAATAAAAGAGAGATAGCTATGAGTTGAAAGAGAAACATCTCTTCTTCCATTTTTGTATTTGCTCTGTTTTTAGTGAAATTCTCATTTCTGCTCCATGGACGTAGGCATTAAGCCGAACCACATAAATATTTGTATTCCTTGTGTGTGTGTGATTGAGTTTTGGGTGTCCATAATCCTAACACCTTTTATTTATACTTGTATTGGGTACTTACCGAATATTGGCACGCGTATCGATAGGATTACATGAGTACTAGGTACTCAAAATACGTACCGAGTATTTTTTTTATACATTCTTTGACAATTAGGTACACCTTGGGTATGGGATAGATACTTCAAGGATACACCAAGCTATGAGACATTAGTTGCGATACATTTAATTTATTAGAGAGTTCTAATTTACTTGAAATTACAAATCATTTACTTGATATGCCAGAGGTGAAAGATGTATTATTCAATAATGAAATTGATGAAAATGAAAATCGAAATTTCAAAAATTAAATTTTACTTAGCTTGCTTTTGAAATGAAATTTTATTTTATAATTTGTCCTATTTAGTAGCATTAAAATAGCTTATGGACCTTTGTTTTGGTATTGATATTATTGAACTATGATTTCTTTTTTGATTTTGTAATTTCTCCTTTTAGTTTTGATATTAAATTTTGATTTATAGTTTGAATCTCAAATTATAAATTATAAAAAATAAAAAAATTTATTGACGTACTCCAACCATATGCATATACTAATTTTTTAGGTGCTACCATATCGACATACCTATAACATACGAGTACGAGTATCTATAACAACCCATTTCACCAATATACCTATTATTTATTTCTTTATTCCCCACCCTCCTTCCAAAAAAAAATAGAACTTAATTTCATTACAAACAAGGGACATTTTTTTTATTTTTTATTTTATAAATATCTTTTCTACAAGCAATACTATATTAAAATCTTACTTATAATCTTACTAAAAATATTTATGTCCAAATATCATTGAAGATTTAAATATTCTTACCAATCACATTTGACCATTTTGTGTAGAATTATTCCTTTTTTATTATTTTTAGTCAAATAAATTCAAATTAATTTTTTATATTTTAATAAATTCTATAAATGACATAATATTACAAAAATATTCTTATTTAAATAGGAGTGAGGTGGGCCTCGAAATCTATGAAACACAAGTAGGCTACCCATGTTTCAATATTTGTCTGACAATAAGCATATACAAAGATAACATCAGCTAATAAACCCAATGTCAAATAATGTCGAAATTAGTAATAGAGAAAATATTGAGCAGATGATTCGATAAAATTATAGAACTTGTAATCCATTGTATTTAAATCAACACAACATATTCATGTTGTTTGTCCACCCTCATTTGAATATTCACATTGTGCATTATGATTTTTGCTTATGTTTATATCATGAAATTTGTGGACATTTTTCTCGTTATGATTATGTGAATATCGTCACTTTCTTTTATTCACAAGTTTGTGAATGCTCGCATAATTGAATTTGTGGATTTTTTTGTCCGTAGTGTTTTGAACATTCATATTGTGAGTTGTCATTGTGAATATTCATATTATAAATGTCGATGGTATTTTAAATGTAGAGTATGTTAACATTTATAGTAGCAATTGAGAGAATGTAGAGTTTTAATATCGAAATTGAATCTAAACAATAAAAAAGGATAAATCACACTTTATACCACTGTACTTTACACCAAATCTCACTTTGGTCCCTATATATGACATTATGACTGTCAGTCCCCGTACTTTTGGTAAAATTCTACGTTAGTCCCTATACATGAAATCGTGGCAGTCAACCCCCTACACTTTTGGTCAAATCTCACTTGGGTCTCTACACAAGTGTCGATGTCCTTTTTCTGTTATTCCATTGTTTAAATTTTTAACAAAATCCAATCATGTGACAAAAACGTGACTACGACATAAAGGTAAGAGAGAAAAATCTTCCATATTTTTCACCGACACACACTTTGTCCTACATGATAAGCACGTAAGAGTTATACAATATATATATATATGTGTGTGTGTTCATATATTGAAAATTGAAATGAAGAGGCAAGAAAATAGAATTTTTGAAATTAAAAAATAAAAATAAATAAATAAACCGGTAAAGAAATCGAAGAGAAAAGAAAAGGAATAGATAGGAAACTGTGTTACTATGAAAAATAGAGTTTCGTGATTTCAATTTATGCAAAACTCTAGTTCATCTTTTTAATCATTCACAATCTACATTTTGTTCTAGCTTAATACAGTCATAATTTGATATAACTTTTGGGACAAAGTGTGTTGGTGGGAAATGAGAATGATTTTCTTCTCTTACTCTCATTTCATAGTCACATTCTTGTTACATGACTGGATTCTGTTAAAGATTTAAACAATGGAGTAACAGAATGGGGACATTGACACTTATATAGAGATCAAAGAGAGATTTGACCCAAAGTGCCAGGATTTGACTGTCACAATTTCATATATAGAGACCAAAGCGGGATTTGAGCATAAATATAAGGGGTTAACTGTCATGATTTTATGTGTAAAGAAGAAAGTGAGATTTGCTATAAAGTGCATATATAGGTGCAAAGTGTAATTTACCCTATGAAAAATTAAAGGGATAATTACATTGTACCCCCGTGGTTTCATGCGTTTTCACATTATCTCCCTAACATTTATAAATGTATTCATAAACCCCCTATGGTTTTAACTGATGTGCAAAAGTGACGGGACATGACAGAATTATTGAAAAGACTAGAATACCCTTATTTTTTCTTTAATTTTCTTATAAATGCCATTTTGCTACCATAACTCTCTCTCTCTCTCTCTCTCTCTCTCTCTCTCTCTCTCTCTCTCTTTCCCTCTTCATTTTCTTCATCATGATCTTCGTCTTCTTTAATAGTAATCTCTTTTGACCATCAATCCTTCTTTCTTTCTTCCTCTTATTTGCTCCAAACTTTCCTCCTTAACCCCCATTGCATCTCTTTCTCTCCTCTCCTCTTTCCTTCCATTGCCTTGCCCCTCTCCTCCATCGTTCATGTCCTCTCTCTGTAAAACACACCAACCAACTCTTCATATCTCCATTAATCTCTCTCTCTCTCTCTCTCTCTCTCTCTCTCTCTCTCTACATTTTCTTTTTCTTCATAATCGTAACTTCTCGTTGAAGATATAGCTAAATTGGGTTGAGTATGACTCTGGATTGTTGTTAAACGTTGGGTTGGTTAATGAAACCTCTGCTCCTACATTTTTGGGCATTGAAGTAGCTGATGATGAAGCAACTTGTTTCACTGATGGTGGGTTTGGTGGCATGGGTCTCACTGGCAGTGATAGTGCTACATATACTGGGATCACCGGCTTGATTTGAACCGACGGAGCAATCCTCTGTTGGTTACATCCACCATTGTAGATAGTCCTTCGCATGTGGCTACACATTGAAAAAGAAGTTTTGATGTGTGAGAAAGCTCTTGGAGATAGAGTTGCACATCCAAAAAGTTTGTTTCTAATATGGGTTTGATCATTTTGGGTGCTGTGATCAAACATTGAACTCACTGAACTGCTAAGCTTCAATGGAATTGGACTGTAACTTGAATCTGCATGGCCAGGACCTAGGGTTGGGCATAGGGTTATTCGAACCGCACAACCCGTCCAACCCAAATCGGTCCGCATACAAATGGGCGATTTAGTCGACACAATAGGGCGGATGCGGTTTGGAATATGGCATGATTACAGGTTGCGGGTTTAACCCGTAGCCGCAAGAACCCACCCGTACTTAGACTTTTTTTTTTTTTTTTAACCTAGACCGTTGTTATTTTATTATTGCATTTTGGATGAGTGTAAAAGTTAATGAAGAATTAATTTTAGGTAAGCTTAGGATTTTGAATGATTTTACTTTAATTGTATTGTTGTGTAGTAGATAATGAATGAGATTGCTTTTTCTTTTTCTTTTTTTAACCTAGACCGTTGTTATTTTATTATTGCATTTTGGATGAATGTAAAAGTTAATGAAGAATTACTTTTAGGTAAGCTTAAGATTTTGAATGATTTTACTTTAATTGTATTGTTGTGTAGTAGATAGTGAATAAAATTGATGATCTAATTTAGGATTTTGAAAGATATGCTTGTGTTAGTTTATGATTTGATTTAAAAGTTTAGGATTTTGAATGATTTGCTTGTGTTAGGAATTGATTTTGTTGTGTTTTTAATTTTATAAATTTTAATTCATTAATTATTAATGTTGGAGCATTTTAGAAAATGGGGTGAAAAAGAGCCCAAAATAAATATTTACAAAATGGAAAAAAAAAAGCTCCAAAATAAATTTTTAAAGAAAAAAAATCCAATCCGCAAACCACCCACAACTGCCCGCACATCCGCAAACCCTATCCGCACAAACCGTAACCCGTACTACGGACAGTTGCGGGTTGAATTTTCCCCAAACAGCATACATGCAGGCAAGTACAAACCACATACATGCGGGCAGGTCTTAACCAATCCGCAAACCGTCCAAAACCGAACTGCGATCACCCATACCAAGACTTGATCTTATAGTGGTGTAAATAGGGAGCTTCAGACCCCAGCTCTCTCTCTCTCTCTCTCTCTCTCTCTCTCCGTGTATATATATATATGAAATCTACTACAATCACACACTGATTTGAGGGAGTAGGAGAGACGAACCAATCGAGTAAGAAAGGCCCTGTTTAGTAGAGCTGTGGGAAAGTGCTTATAACTTATACCTTAACAGCTTATAACTTATAACTATGAACATAAGCTGATTTCTGACTTATAAATTAAGCTTCTCCTGCCCTACTCAAAGAATAAGTTGATTTCTGACTTACAAAAAGCTATAAACTGTATTGTTAAGCTAAACCAAACACATCAAAATAGCTTAAATTAAGTTGAAAGCTAAAATAAGCTGAAATTAAGCTGTACCAAACAGGGCCAAAGCCTTGGAGGCCGTGAAGATCAGCTTCTATTGGTGGTGGGGCAACCAGTTCGCTACTGTAGCCGGGTTGAAACAAGGGAAAATGTGAGAACAGAGAGAGAGAGAGAGGACTGATTTTGTGAAACTTTAGGGGCAGAGAGAGAAAGACAGAGAGACAGACAGACAGACTAGTTATATACTAAAAGATTGGAAGAGAAAATTAGTCAATTCAAGTCCCAATTTTGGCGCCAATCACTTAATCCTAGTGAAAACATGCTTCTCTAACACATTTGGCCCACACGCTATTAAGTCTAGCGGAAACCTTCACTTTTGCACATCAGTCAAAACCACAGGGGGTTTATAAGTACATTTATAAACGTCAAGGAGGTAATGTCAAAACGCGTGAAATCACAAGGGGGTAAAATGTAATTATCTCAAAATTAAATGTCCAAAATCAGCTCACATTGATAACTTTAATTTTAGTGTGAACATTCAAATTGTCAAATTTAATTTAATTTTTTTTATAACATAATCACATATTCAATGAGTTCTTATTTAATAGATCTCATTAAATAGGTTTCAAAAATATAAATTTTATAAAAATATATATATGTAACATAAGAGTTATGAATTTTTAAAATTTAATAAATAGTCTAAATTAGAGAACACTATTAGCACAGATCAAGTTGCCAAGTGTTCAAAAAATATCTCTAGGGGGTAAAATTGTCTATAAAAAGATTTCAAATATGAGAATTAAGAATATCTTATGGAATATAAGAATATCTTATAGACTAATTGAGATACTATTGACACCATAAATAGTAATATTATTATTACTATTACTATTATTATTATTGCAGGACACATGGCATTTTCTTAATCAATCAGGAGTTAAGAGAAGTTACAAACTTAGTGGTCTTCCATGGTGGAACATTAAAGACAAGGTGGAAGAAGTTAAAGCACATGTGAAGAATATAATAGACAAAGTGACTTAGTGGAAGACATAGAGAGATATGTGACATTATGGGAATGAATGTGGAAGAATGGGTAATTTTAGGTGGTTATTAGGTAGTTATTGCTGGAAGTTTTTGCCTATAAATAATCATTGATGGCTACATTTACAGGACCTAGACCCAGAAACCAATTTATTTTACTTTATATTTTCCTGTCCTTTACATTTTCAGTCCTTTATTTTCCAGTCTTTTACTTTCCTATTCTGCACTTCAAATTCCTAAGAGTAGTTCTAAGTTAGTTTGTAGTTGTAATCTCATTCGAAGTTGTGAAAGTGCGAAAGTACATTTGTAAACTTTCGTTTACTTAATGAAATTTGATTTCTGATACTATTTCTCCTTATTCCTTGTATTTTGTGATTAATTTTTTTGAATTTTCTCCTAAAACAAATCACCAGTAAAAGTTCTCTTCATTGAGGCTAAAAGAACTTCGAAGCAATTGTTTGATTAATTGGTTGGCATTTACTATTTCTGTAAGGACTTATTGATCCTTGCTGGCATGCTTTAATTATATTTTTAACCTTCAAAAGCCAACATATATTTTTGGCACCCCCGATGGGACTATCATTATAATAGCTAGACGAAGATGACAAGGAGAAAATGAGTGCCTTGAAGAAGGCATAGAAAAAGAAATAACAAACGAATTGGATTTTGCCATTCAAATTTATCAATATGAAATATATTGGCGTGAAAGAAAAATTTTGGATCTTCAAGAAGAAATCTATTTTCTTGATAAAGAAAATTTTCAAGTTGTTACTTCATTATCATATTATTTGGTAAAATAAAAAATACAACATTTAATTGGAATAATTCATCAACTTGATATGAAAATTTGCCAATAGAGACGTGAGTTATCAACCCTTCTTGTCAAGTCTTTAATAATTGAATTTTGTGGGGTTTTACAAAATGTTTTCAAGTTTTTTATAACTGAAATTGGTGAAAAAATAACTTCATCAATGGCTCGGGAAGTCCAAGAACTCGTTTTTAAATAGCCAAATTATGAAATTAACATAACAAAAGAGCATGTTCTTGAGTCAAACATGGCTAAAAATGATGTTCCATATATGGCTCGGGGGTTCATACATCCATTTGTAGAGAGCCAATTCATGAGCAGCTTGTTTGGGAGCATGTTTTTAAACCCAAGTTTAGTTAAAAATGATGAGCAACCCACGGTTAGTGGATTTGAAATTTTTGATGATGTGGAAAATCTCAAAATATTTGAATTTCCAAAACCACCATATACCACTCTCTTCGTTGTTCAAAATCCATTTTGGATTTGTGGTTCACATCAAAATTTAATTTTGATGAAATGTTTAACAAAATATTGAAGTCTAGAAAATATATTTGTTGAGTTTTTTCCTACATTTTCACAATGGGAAGCATGGAAATGACCAACAATAATGGTCCTGGAAATTTTCATGGTTATATGTGAAATAGTGGCTAATACAAATTTACAGTTGGCCAATGAAGAAGAAGCTCTGTAGAAAACACAATAAGTTCACATGTTTGTTCTTTTCTATCATGCAATGTGAAAACCATCATTCTTGACCAAAAGCTGGTCTTTGCTATGTATTAGACATGACGCTTTTATACTCCAAATTGTCTTTGAAGTAGATATGTAAACAACTATCATTTTGGCTTTATTGTTGGTCAACATGTGTACTTCGAAAGCTCTTTTTGCCATAATTTTTTAGCTTCAAAGCACTCCATCTTGCATCAACAACAGCTTTGAAGAAAAAATAATGGTGGTTGTGAACCTTCGAAGCTTTGTCAAGTATTTCCAAGTATGTAATTAGTCCTTTGTCGCCACTTTCAACATTCGAAGGATGATTTTGGTCCTCTAGTAATACCTTTAGATGATGGCTTTCATCATTTGAATTACAACTCTTCAAGAATTCAAGACGTCTCATAATTTTTTGCCATGGTATTGGTTATTATCAAGTGAGACATTTGCTACTTTTACACGGCGGTAAGCTTCGAATCATTTCGAAGTGGCTTCTAAGCATTCTGAATTAGATTCGAAGTAGCTCCAAGGAGGCTTTAATATGTCCTTCTTTATAATGAACTTTCTAGTAAGCTTTGAAGGGTGCCAAAGAAGCTTTGAAGGATTTCGAAAGAGCTTCGAAGAGGTTGCTTATAATGAACATAATAGTGTTACCATGTCAATGAAGTATTAGTCATGATTTTTGGACACCATGTACAGTGAGTGCATGCATTCATTGATTACAAATTAGTGCCTCATGTTGAAATTTTGAACTTGCAACCTAAGAAAGTACAAAGCTTCTACTCATGACTCATACCAAACAAGATTGTTATGTATTGTGTCCAAATCAAATTGGTGCTTCTTGATTCGAATTGATCACTTTGAAGCACTCATATTGAATTCGAAGCATATGCCTTTAGTGTAGTGTCCCTTCGAAGCACTTCGTTGGTGTTGTTGTGGTATTCAAAGCACTTTATTACTCATCAATTCTGTGATTGGTTCGGCTCTTCAAAAATTCAAATAAACATCATTTTTAAAGAGCTGCAGGGGTTAATGTTGACACCATAAATACTAATATTATTATTATTACTATTATTATTATTACAGGACACATGACATTTTCTTGATCAATCAGGAGTTAAGAGAAGTTACAAAGTTAGTGGTCTTGAATAGTGGAACATGGAAGACAATGTGGAAGAAGTTAAAGCATATGTAAAAAATATGATGGACGAAGTGACTTAGTAGAACACATGGAAAGATATGTGGCATTGTGAGAATGGAGGTGGAAGAGTGGGTAGTTTTAGGTGGTTATTGGGTAGTTATTGTTGGAAGTTTTTTCCTATAAATAGTTATTGATAGCTACATTTACAGGACCAAGAACCAGATCTAGAAACCAATTTATTTACCTTATATTTTTTCCTTCTAATTCTTTACTTTCCAGTTCTTTATTTTCTCGCACTACATTTCAATTACTTAGGAGTAGTTATAAGTTAGTATATTCGTTGCTGTAATTCCCTTCGAAGCTGTGGAAGTGTGAAACTACTCTTGTAAACATTTGTTTATTTAATGAAATTCAATTTCTAACACTGTTTTCTCCCTCATTCTTTTATTTTTGTTGATTAATTCTTCTGAATTTTCTCCTAAAATAAGCCACCAATAAAAGTCATCTTCATTGACACTAAAAAAACTTCAAAGCAATTGTCTGATAAATTAGTTAGCATTTACTATTTCTGTAAGGACTTATTGATCCTTGCTGGCACGCTCTAATTACATTTTTAACCTTTGAAAGCCAAAAAAAGCCAACAGATACAAATACATGAAATGAGATTTTTCACTAAATTTCCCTTAAAAGAAATGTACAACATAGATTTGAAGAGAACACAAAACACTAAAAAACATTACCTCGATTTGCAGGAAGACCCAAATTAAAAAAGATCTAACTATACAAGAGGTAGTTATTGGATAAGGATTCTCTAAAGCACTTTTTATCATCATCCTACATTTGATTCAAATGCCACAATTCAACTAGTTATTATCGTATTTTGTGATCTTTCAATCAAGTATTAGATGATTGACTGAACGAAAAATGTACTAGAAAGAATCTGGATTCATAGTTATCTAGTAGAAACTATAAGACTAAATTTAATTATTTAGTTATTATGGTGACTCACATGATACATCTATGAACTAGAGATTTAATAGGATTATTGTTCCATATCTTTAGCCACAAGTTTTATCTGATTGGTCAATAAGAAGAGTGGTTTCCAAGTCTGTTACTTTGATGGGCAAGTGGAGTTATAGTTGAATGAAGAAACTCGTTATCTCTCTATCTATAAAAGAACATTCAGATTACCTATCAAATAATTCTAAATTCATGTATTCTAAAAAGGGTTAAGAGAAAGAAACCATCTATTCATAAACCTTAAGGTTAGGGTTTGTTTTCAATCATCTACTGATTCTCTAAAGTTTTTTGCAGCAATGGATTCAAGTAAGTACAATTATTTATATGAAAATCGTGATATTTCTAAATATTGGATTATGAAAGTTATTATGTGCATAATACCATAAAATATATTTACATATAGTATCATAACCTTATTAAGATTTGTTATGATTCTTCGTTTTCTAAATATGATTAAACCTAATCAATTTTATATTCGGACATATGCTCTTTAATTGGTTTTCTTAGCAAAGCATGCATTAGTTATTACTTTATCAATTAGTTTGATTACTACCTTCCAAAATATTATTTATGAAAAATCTAAATAATCCCGATATATTGATTCATGATTATGTTTCAGTTTAAAACAGCAAATAATAATCTCAATCAAACAATCAAGAAAAATCGGCACAGCAATTTAACATGAAAAAAAAAAAATCACAATTGGGGCTTCTCCAATTATGATTAAAAATTACGGGTCAAAATCACAAAATAATTCTCTAAGAAAACAAAAATAGGAATTACACAAGAGTACTCAATTACCTAGCGAATCTACGCTCGAATTGAACCAAGCTTGATATGTCCTCCTAACACCATCTTCACCACGAAATTGCTTTACCCAACATTAAATCCACAATGCCGATGTCAAATCCACGACAAAAAGCCACTCTAGAATCAACTAAAGTTTCAGGCCCAAGCTCTTCAGAATCCACTGAAGAACATCTATCTCTTTATGTAAATAAAAGAACGAAAATAACCCTTAATGTTTTAACACTATGTAATGCGTTGATCAATCGATCACCTTCTATACATTAAGGAAACTCATATAAAAATATCATCTAATGTAGAACATTTTGTATTTTCTCTTCTCTGAGAATCTGAATGGGTTAAATCCTAAAAACTACGAACAACGCACTTTATAGAAAACATAGCCGCGAAGACCACTTGAACGCATACTTCACCGCTCAAGCGGTGTGAGTAAAGGTGATGCAAAATATATAGGCCAGTTACTCGAGCGATGAAACAAATTTCCCAGAAGTTTAGTTTGCAGGCATAAATACTGAATGTACCATTTCACCGCTCGAAAGTACAAATGACAGCTCGAGCGGTCAAACACCTTTGACTTCGAGGGCGCTGGGTGCTGTTCCTCGACCCTGAAGACAATTACAACTGAAAGGAATTTTGTTACATGGGACTATCAATTATAAAGACCTAACAATTTAATTATTTTTATAAATAAGAATACTAAGAATTTTGACATAATGAGTCTGAAAAGTTCATCATTACGTGCTTATCGTCATCTGTTTTGGAATTAAATTGTATGTGTGTTCAATTATTTTATTACTGATATTTAGGTCAATTTTTTTTTTTTTTCCTTAATTCTCAAATTTATAATATAATCAATTGATTCGGAATTGTAATAATAAACAAAGCCAACCAACCAGGCCGTGGATGCAGAAATTTAATTTGGCCAGTGACAGTGATGCCGTATAGATATATTGTTTTATTATTGAGATAGCATTTGTTGTAATTTTATTATTATGATTTGATCAATCTGTATGATGAAAGATGGCCTATATAAGAATCAATTTCGTGAACACCGAGACTTAAGATTCTAAAAATCAATTGACCCGATGTTAATATTTTTATAGTACCACACATATAACTATAACTTCTAAAAATAATTTTATTATGAATTTATTACCACCATTATCTATAATCTTGATTTTATGGGTGGTTTGATGATGTACAAAAGGATGTATTCTTATGTGACATGGAATATAAATTTTTTTAATATTTGTTATGCATTAATATTATTCTTATGATTAAGTAATATGCCTCATAATGATTATGACGATGAATAATTGTGAATAAATTATTATTTATTTAATAATGTCCGTTCAAAATTTTTATTTTGATTTGAAATCTAAATTATGACACGATTAATAGTTATCAAAGTGACCCAATCAGAATGACATAGATATCAAATTAAATAATTGAAATTCAATACTTTTTCTAAGTAATAAAAATAATGGCTTTGCAAATTGTAGTTCTTTCATTACAAAGACATGAGTTAGGCCCAAGGGTGCACCAATTCGAAGTAATTATTGAATTGGAATAGGATTGTAGCGATCCCAGTTTTGTCACTTCACTGAGTATGTCGAGGGCTGTCCCGGTTAGCTCATGAGGTCCACGGCACACCTGGCGAGGATCGAGTGCCGGCTCACCACGGGGATCCAGGGGCCAGCGCCCCTTGGCGAGTCCTAGGGCAACCCCTGGCGGGATTAAGGGGCAGCGCCCCCGAAACAAAAATACAAAATGCATTAGAAGTTGCTTATCTACTCGTGCGGCCGTTTATGCACTCAAGCGGAGAATGTTTGGTTTTAGAAGTTTGACCTGTCTGCAAAAGTACTGAGAAAGTGTATTTGACGCTCGAGCGGGGCTTTCCACGCTCGAACGAACCATGTTATATCAGTTCGTGAATCTGATATTTCAAATCACTTTTGTATATCTCTCTCTAAAAATCTTTTCCTCTTCCTTCTCTCTACATTTCCCTAAGCCAAATTGGATCAAAACCTTGATTTCTCAAGATTCATTAGAGTTCTGCCATAAGTTCTTCATCAAAATTGGTTAACTTCTCAAAGCTTCGTTGTGTGCGGTGAAAATCGAGTTTTGACACCGTTGATTTTGGGGGTTTGATCTTATTTCTTCTTCAAAACTTGAGGTAGGAATTTTCTTAGAGTTATATATATATATTTGTAAGATCTATATGATTTTTGAAATCATCTTTCGATAGCTTTGAAAATTGATTGTTGATTCAAGAAGTTGAGTGATTTTGAAAGTAGGTTTGTCTCTTGTTCTTTTAAAATGATCTTATGGGTTTTGATCTTTGTTGATTGAAGAAAATATGATTTTGGAATTCTTTCAAAGGATTTGAGTTGTATAGTTTTTGTGAGAAAACCTAGAATTTGGGAATTTTTTTAAAAGAGACTGAAAATCTATGAATAATATTGTTGTATTTATTTTGTGTGTCAAAATAAATGGATGTTTGGAAAAAAAATTTATTTATATTTATATTTATATAAATAATGAAATTTAGGAAATATGAGAATTGTTGTTCATTTTAGAAATTATTGTTCAAAACGTTGAAATACTCTTAAAATGACTAATTGTTGAGGATACTTGAGAAGAGGGAATTGTGTTATTCCTTGGATGATGAATTAGAATAAAAGTATTTATATTCATCTTGTGTTATTGGCATAACAATTCATTTGATTACATTAAACTTTGAAAGTTGATTTGAAAACTTGCATTAAGAAAAGAATGTTGAGAAACAAGTTTTCATGAAATTGTTTTAGGGTAAATATATTGGTAAGTCTTGATAGGTGATGTAAATGATATTGAATAAGTTGGCCTGAGAGTCCAGGGTGAAAGACCGAAAACCCACGCGGATAGGTGTCGAGCCTTCCGGTTAATACCGGTAAAAATGACAATTTGGTAGTACTTGTATAGTCTACTTGCAGACACCGACCTAAGGATTACTAGAGTCGTATTTACCGCCCTTGAAATAAATTGTTAAGTTTTGAACAATTGAAATTGCATAACATCATTGAGCATAATGGTTTTCAAAAGATAAAAATGTAATTTATCTTCAAAAAAAGGGCATAACATGGCATGTGCATTTCATCTCTTGAGACTTGTATAAAATGCATATACTTTGTTAAGAATTTCCTACTGGGCTTTATGCTCACTCTACGGGATTTTTGTGCAGAAAAAGATGTGATGATGCCGCCACCTAACTAAAGGCGAGAAAATGTGTGCTAAGAGTACGAAACTCTCATTTTGCTGTGACTTTGTGTATAAGCTAATGGGCTGTATGTGTGTGGGTTTGAATAACCGTTTTGTGTAACCAAACTCAAGCCTTGGAAACTTGTAAACCCTTGGGGGTATTTATTTGTTTATTTACTTGTTGTTGGATTAATGTATTGTTGCATGAAGAACTATTGTATCATGTAATGTAAGTTTGGAGATTTATATTCGGTTTTCTTTGAAAGAACCATGATTGTTGTATTATCATTTGAGTTAGAAATTTGTGGCGTTACAAGAATAGTTGATAAGTATTCATGATTGAGATTTGAATGAATACCCAAAAGTAATAAACCTACTTAATTATGAATATTTTATCAATTATTCCTATTGGTGAAAGAGAATCACTATAATTGTTAATAGAAAAATAGTTGAGAGCACTAAAAGTGGTATTCTAATACTACCACTAATGATGTGGTAGTGGGTCCCACCCACTGCCTATGTCTTTTTCTTTTCTTTTTTTGGCATTCCCAATGCATTAGTGCTATTAGCGGTCATTTTTTTAATGGTATGAATCATTGTTGTTATTAATAATATGCCATTAGATTATTCCAAAGATAGATTATGGTAATACTATTTAGGCAAATGTTACAATGTGCATCCTTAAAAAAGTACATATGGTATGCCTTTGATAATTTTTTTACAAAATTTCATAATTTAAACCTAAAATGTCATAACTTTTTCACTACAAAAGTCATAACTTTTTTTTACTAAAAAATGTCATAACAAAATCTCAAAGTGTCATAATAAAAATCACAAAATGTCATAACATTATCATTCCTACCTTTAGAATGCACATCATAAATTCGTTATTTATAACTTTACTACAAAATGTTATAACACATATCACAAATAATCATAACATTTATCATAAAAAATTATAACTTTTTTACAATGTACATCATTTAAAAGGGTGCACATTGTAAATTTCTCCTACTATTTATGATTATTTAAACAAGTGTTTGTCTTAACTAATTATCAATTATTGGTAACTCCCAGCACTAATGTGGTGAGTATGAATTATTGATTAGAGTTTTTACTTTGCTATATTTGTATACTTTATTTGTTTTGATTCTGAATAAAATAGATTTCTCAAATTGAATAGATTAAGTTTAGTTTCATCTCGGTGTTCTAGATTTTGACTTAGTGTTATTATTTGAGAAATTTATTGTTATTACGATTCAAGTAGTGTAAAAGAAAATGACTTTTCATAAAATATAAAATGATCGAACAAATTAATTTTTATATTTTTATGTAAATGATTATAGCAAATATTAAGTTTTAACTTCCTTAAACTGATAATACTAAATAATGTGAAAGAATGTTTTCAAACTGCTAATAAGTTTTTTGCTAGGACACTTATGGTTAAACTTACCATCATAAAATTTGATGGTATGCATGAGATGTTTGAACGTGTCATTGAATTGTTTAACCTGATTACTCAATTAAAGAATTTAAGAATATTTATGAATAAGTTTATTTTTGTGCAATTTAGTTTTAATTATTTATCTCTTCAGTATGGGTCATTTATATTACCTATAATTCTTTGAATAATAAGTAGAAAGTTAATAAATTGACTAGTATGTTTATTTAAGAAAAGACAAAACTTAAGTAATTGAGATATCGTTTATTGATCTCATAATTTATGGAGCCGGAAAGAAAGAGAGAGCCTAGAAAATGGCATAAAGAAATAGTCATTTAAAGAAAATGAGTCTACTCAAGATTCTCATTCTCATAAGAAAAAAAATGGATACTCATACTTTTTATACGATGCCAGATTATTTTCAAACCAATTATGGTAAAACCTCAATTGAAATTATTGGGATTTATCTTTTATTTTTGGGCACCGATCATTATTTAGAGTTTGTTTCAAAAAAAAAAAAATTATGTTCATTCTAATTTTGAAAATTATTTATTGATTTATCCAAACTCAACCTCCATGGTCATTTTCAAAATTCGAAATAAAAGTTAAATCTATTTAAGAATACCTCTTTTGTTAATTCTGATATTATTTATGATGGTCTGTATAAATTATAATTTGATGAGTATTTTCTCAAAAAATTTATTTACCTTGCATCACTATTTTAGTTTTAATTATTACCTGATAAATGAAAACTCTTCAAATTTGTAGCATAAAAGGTTGTAATATTTTTTAAAAAAAGTTATACAAATTAATAAAGATGAGATTCTTTTGAATTTAAAGTTTATTGCTTTTAGTGGGAGTATAAGTTGTATTAAGAAAAAGCAATTCAAAGTAAATTGTCACAAGATATACAAGGTTTTTTGATATTACCCTAATAGATATTAATAGGCTTTTGGACACCTTGTGATTGGTAAATAAAATTATTTTATCAATTTTATGAATGAATTTTCACTTTATGATTTTATTTATTTATTGTATAAAATATTTCTAGTAATCAACATCATCAAGATACACATTACAAGAAAGAAAGACAATTAAACAAAAAAAAAAAAAAAAATTGAAAAATCATAAAATGTATTTACAAACACGACTAAGACCAAAACTCCAACATAACAAGCATAAGCACAAATACACAAACAAATATAAACTTTTTTTTATCAGCCAAAAAAGGAATTATATTAATAATATGAACAATACAATAGATAGGCTAAGGATGAAGTTGCATCATTGTCAAAGCCTCCCATCCCAACTATGTGGGTACCCTAGACTTAGACCAATCATGTGCACTCCCAAAGCAACAGAGAATGTTGAACTTGTGAATGTTAAAGATGAGATCATTGACAGAGAAAGCTACAGGAGTTGGGGGAAGACTTAACCCACAAACAAATATAAACTCAATCAAATAAAAACAACAAAATAGGTGATACAAACAAAAATATAGTTAGATCAGGCCGAACTATGCTCAAATCCAGGTGTATTTTGGTCTGTTTTTGTGGTCCTATGTTGGGCCACATGTTACCAAAATTAATTAGTGGTTGCATTATAGAACTGCACATTAATCTTTAGTAAGGCCAAACATCAGCTGGCTTTTCTTGTGCCTGGTGTTAAGTCGTTCTCAAAAAGAAACTTGTAGGAGACAACTACTTTGATTGTGATAGTGATGTTTTGAGTAGAGTTGCATCCGAACCGCAACTTACTGAGCTCGAGGCTGAAGAACCTAGTGTCGTCAGCAACAGCAAGGGCTTACATGAAAGAGATCCAGAACCAGAACCCACATTGAACCACAGTGATCCAGCTGATCATCAACAGCATTGTTACCTTAAACCCGAGTTTCAACATTCAGCCCAACTCTTGCGAAGTTTACTATTGTGGATACGAGTTTGGTCTATGTAACAAAATCATGCAAGGTGACAGAAGTGAGAAGTTTACCTGCTGATATTCAAAAAACTTCTACCTTGAGTATTTATTTGACAGAAACAGATAGTGAATCCTCTGGGGATTCAGTGGATGAGCCAGAGGCCTCTGATATGTTATTGAAGGATAAGAAGAAAATTATATCTTACAATCATGCCAAGGGTATGGCTGATAATAGCAATTCAAACCAAAGGATGCCAATCAATGGCTCAGATGTCGCAAAAAAAAATTTTGGAAAACTGCCAGGATCAACAGACTGGTTTATCAAATGATCAGTCAAGGATCATCAAGAACCAATTCAGTCAGACAGTGGGACCTGGCTGTTCAAGTCTTTTGCTCCTTGTCATGAAACAGCGGACATTGGCTTCTTGTGTGAAGGATGACACAAGCTGCAGCTTGGCAAAGTTTATGGTAGACTCCGGAGTAAAACAAGTGGATCCTAATTTTATGTCAAATTCACCAGATGTTTCCCAAGTTGGTCGTTTTCATGAGAAGGTATTATTGAGTAAATCTTCAGCAGAAGGAAGTTCGAAAAAGGAGAGCAGTGAAGGCATTCTTCATGAGAATAGTTATGTTATGAAAATATCTGATTTGAAAAGTGAGAAACCTCAATCATGGCCTGTGATTGACCTAAACATAACCCAGGTCCCATCAGATTCTGAAAATGACGAATCCCATATGATGGAGGTTGACGACAGCTTGCAAAACCCTAATGCACATGTGTTAGGCTCTTCCTCTGACAACCATGAACTCATGGACGAACCCGCGGTTTTGAGTAATTCCATTGATGTCAATGCTGCAGAAGGGCCACCAATTGTGAATCTCATTAGGCAAAGCACTAGAAACCAGCCATTAACACCGAAACTAGTGGAAGCTATTGCAAATGGGATGCTAAGCACAAAACGGAAGCGAAGAATGCAAGACAACCTAGTATAAAGGCCTTCCCGTAGAGATCACATTAGAAACACTGAAACTTCAAATTCTGGCAGCACTAGCATTGGTACATTGGATGATAAGGAAGGAAATGGGGTGGATGGGATTTGGAATGCCAACAAAAATGAGGTTAGCTATTCTCTTGTTCAAAACTGAAAGAAAAGTAGTTCAAGAGCTTACGGACATCTCAAGCTGCCTCTCATCCAGGAGTTCCGAATTTGAATGATGATTTATCTAGTTAGGTGCTGATTCACTATCTTTGACTCAATTATTTAGTTCTGAAATCCCTGTGACACCATCCAGTTCTCAATTACTGCGCTTAAGCATAACATCACAGTATCGACATCCATTTTGGAAGAAACATAGTTGCAGGGATTTATGTAAGAGCTACTGAGACACTGATCTCCAATCCCAACTGAGCTTCTTAAGGCTGAGTGAAGTGGTTATGTTCTGATAAAACTTTATGCAACATAAAGCAACAGTATTTGACCAATGAAAGAGCCTAATTTACTGCAAATGAAAGTACTACCCTTTCAGTTGGAATCAGTCCTTGGTTCAAGAATCAGTGTATGCACATCAAATCGGCACTCTCCTTCGAACAATCATCATCTACCATGGAATATTTAACACAAGGTACTCGAAATTTTGAGTTCTTTTTAGGACCAAATCGATACATATATACACATATGTACATGTATGTATGTATATATAATATGCACCAGTGTGGTATGATTGGTGACGAAGGTGAAAAACAAGTTTCCTACTGAAAAAAACAAAGAGAGAAATAAGGAAAAAGTGCTGGGGTGTTTTCTCCTTTGGCAATTATGCTCCACTTATTTCAAGGAAACTTTTTATAGTATTTTTTTCTGCTAAAACGGTTTTCTTGTAGCATATTGTGACATCAAATATGTATATTGGTTACTTGAGGAGAGGTGGCAAGCGAATGTGTTGAAGATGTAAATGATTAGAAGATATCATGGAAGATGATCCACACCCATCATGTAGCCGTACCATCCACAGCTTTTGAATCTTAGGGAGGATTAGATAGGTAATTGCAGGTTTTAAAGAATAGACAAGCAATTAAAGTGAGCATTCAATGACAGAACTCAAATCGACCAACGGTCTCTAGTCATTCCAACCATCCTTAAACAATCCGTCTTGGCAAATTTGTTGGATCTGAGATCTCGAGTAGTCCTAATTCTTACGGAACAATTCAAGTGAATAAGGCAGGGTGTGCCGTATATGCGAAGGCAAACACTTGTGATCGGTTCATCCTACTAGTCAATTGGGAAAAAAAAATTGGTTGTTTGAGAGGCAGCAAGCTGAGAGCGCCACCACAACCAACCTCTCCCTCGATAACCAACTGTATATGTATTTGTATTTATCTTAAAGTCTAGATGTCTACAGTGGCAACCAATTTAACCCATTGGAGAAGGCAACAACATTACATGATATACTAATGTCATATACATTGCAAAACGGTAAGTTAGCTGGCAAAATGCCATCCGATTGTTTGTTATATATAAGTTTGCAATTTCTTCTTACAATTTATAACTCAAAATAGCTTACATAAACTTTAACCAAAAAAAAAAATGATTATCTGGGAAAACAGGAGAGATGTGCTTTTAGTTTTAGAAAAAAATTTCCTCCAACCCATTAGAAGTACCTACATCCTAAAAGATGTGACAACAAATGATTAGCCACTTGTTATATAAATTAAAATCTATTCAATTTCCTAATAACGTTATAAGAAACATATCTTTAAGAATCTAAAATGTTTCAAAAAAAATTGTTACTGCAAGAAAACTTCTAACAAAATATTTTTGACTTTTAAAAAAACTCATCATACTTTTCACAAACTTGGTGTTTTTTTTTTTTTTTTCTTGTGCTTGTTTACTTTTCAGTCATTTTCATTTTCATCATATCTTATTAGGTATCTTCAATCATTGATTCAAACCCATATTAAAATTTAAATTTAGGTCCCATAAAAAAAAAATTAGGTAAAAATATTCAAAATATTATTCACTCCTTGACCTAAACTTATATCAAATTGAATTTTATTAAGATGTTTATCTAAATTAAGGGAGACTCAACTTCTTACTCAAAAATTTTAGAATTATTTCATGAATCTCAAATTTACCATTGTCATAGTAAAGTTTTTACTCAAGTTTATGCATACATTTGAGTTTTTCTATGGCAGTGGTTCAAATCAAATAAATTTTTTTCCAAATTTGAGTAAAGTTTTTTAAACTAAAAATATACAAATATTGAGACAATAGAATTTTTTTTTTTTAATTTTTTTTTTTAACTTCACTCGTGTAGAAACAAATATCAATATGTTAGTATTTTAAGAGATCCAAGTAAAATAGAGCTTGTTTAGAAAGTTAGAGAATATATTTAAAAATCTAATTGAAAAAAATAAATAATTACCTAAAATATTTAAGATTCCTAGATACATGTTTCCTAATATTTGAGATAACCTTAACCATTGTAGAATTGAACAAAAATTAGAGACATTTTGAATTGTGTAAATTATATAATAAGTGATCAACCATACGTTGTTACCTTACTTAGGATGTAAGAGCTCCTATATTACGGATTCAAGGAAAACCTTCTCCTTTAGTTTTTACTTAAAATTATTGACTTTTAACTTAAATAAGTGCCAATCAACACGCATCAACCAGAGGCGTAGTGGTCAAGGGTTCTGAAAACTTTAGAGAAAAATACCATTGCCTTCTCCAATGGACTAAATTGGCTGCCACTGTAGACATCTGAACTTTAAGATAAACACATATAAAGTTGGTTATCGAAGGAGAGGCTGGTTGTGGTGGCGCCCTCAGCTTGTCGCTTCTTAAAGCAGCCAAATATTTTCCTAATTGACCAGTAGGATAAACAGATCGCAAGTGTTTGCCTTTACATATATGGCACACCCTGCCTTATTCCAATTGACCAGTAGGATAAACAGATCGCAAATGTTTGCCTTTACATATATGGCACAACCTGCCTTATTGACTTGAACTGCTCTGTAAGAATTAGGACTACTCGTGATCTCATATCCAACAAACCTGCCAAGACGGATTGTTTAGGGACGGTTGGAATGACTAGGAACCGTTGGTCATTTTGAGTTCCATCATTAAATGCTCACTTTTATTGCTCGTTTATTCTTCAAAACCTGCAATTACCTGTCTAACACTCCCTAAACTTTAAAAGCTGTGGTTGGTACTTCTACCTGATGTGTGTGGATCATCTTCCATGATATCTTCTAATCATTGACATCTTCAACACATTCACTTGCCACCTCTCTTCAAGTAACCAATATATTTATACAAGCAGACATTTTAGCAGAAAAAAATACTATAAAAAGCTTCCTTGAAATAAGTGAAGCATAATTGCCAAGGGAGAAAACACCCCTGCACTTTTTTTTTATTTCTCTCTTTGTTTTCCTTTGTTTTTCTCTGTAGGAAACTTGTTTTCACCTTCCTCATCAATCATACCACACTGGTGCATATTATATATACATACATACACATACATGTTGATGCTAAAAGACTCAAAACTTCGAGTACCTTCTGTTAAATATTCCATGGTAGATGATGATTGTTCTAAGGAGAGTGCCGATTTGATGCGCACACACTGATTCTTGAACCAAGGACAGATTCCAGCTGAAAAGGGTAGTACTTGCATCTGCACTAAATTAGGGTCTTTCATTGGCTGTAGATAGAGAAAGATATGCATTGATCAAACAATAAGATCCACTCATTAGACTAAAAGTACATAAAATAGATATTAATGTTGATTCTACCATCTTAATTTCTATTTAAATCCAATCAAGTTTGTGGACAATTAAGAACCTTTAGAATAGCCTTCAAACTACAGAATATTCAATTGTGGATTATTTTAGCAAAAAAAAAACTATAAAAAGTTTCCCTGAAATAAGTGGAGCATAATTGCCAAGGGAGAAAACACCCCTGCACTTTTTCTTTATTTCTCTCTGTTTTCCTTTGTTTTTCTCTGTAGGAACCACATTGGTGCATATTATATATACATACATACACATACATGTTGGTGCTAAAAGACTCAAAACTTCGAGTACCTGTGTTAAATATTCCATGGTAGATGATGATTGTTCTAAGGAGAGTGCCAATTTGATGCGCACACACTGATTCTTGAACCAAGGACTGAGTCCAGCTGAAAAGGGTAGCACTTGCATCTGCACTAAATTAGGCTCTTTCATTGGCTGTAGATAGAGAAAGATATGCATTAATCAAACAATAAGATCCACTCATTAGACTAAATGTACATAAAATAGAAATTAATGTTCATTCTGCCATCTTAATTTCTATTTAAATTCAATCAAGTTTGTGGACAATTAAGAACCTTAAGAATAGCCTTCAAACTACAGAATAGTCAATTGTGGATTATTTTCTCCTTCTTGGTGGTCAAAACTTAAAAAACAATAAATCAACCTATTGTTTTGTACTTCATATAAATATACAACACATAAAGTCCTACCATTCAGGCTACAGATTTTGATAAATTTTATTTACATAGTTTGCAAACCTAAATAAGATGAGTAGAATTGCAAAACATGGCTACCAGTAACAGCTGTATCAAGCTTGAATTTGTAGCACCACTGATTTACATTTGACATGGTACATTCCAAAAAAGAAAAACTAGCATGAAAGATCTCCTCCATCAGAGAAGTTTCACTAGCTGTGACTACAGAAGCACCGAATGAATTCACTGCTTCACCACTACATAACAATAGAACCATCACAGAAATTTGAAAAGGGCAGCTTAATATGATTTTACATGAGAAGTTTGTCTGACATTTTTCAGAAAAAGAAGAAGAAGATATACAACCCATAGTGATGCAGCAATATTTGCCAACGAGTTTTACCGTTAAGAACGAATAGTCTATACATGTCAAGTGAACTAGAACTATGACAGGTCTGTTTGGTGAAGCTTATTGCACACTAAAAGTTGATAATTAGAAGCAAAACCTAAAAGCACCCCTTCCTTACCTTTCAATAATTAGCTTTTTTCGACTTATTTAAGTTATTTTTGCCTCATAAGCTGTAAGCAAAAACTGCATCAAACACTCTAGCCGAGATTTCCAAATAAAAAAATAAGAAGTTAAAAGGGAGATCATCACTTAATTAGATGTATTCTAACACAAGGAAATATTGCACAATATCCATCATTCTAGAAGACGAAGAGCTGTCAAATTCACGAGAAAGAAACTTGAATCCACAAAGAATTATGAGAACTCTAAATTATTATTATTAAGATTGAATTCCGTCTAATCGAAGTTTACAAGTCTAGTTATAATGGCATAATCCTAATTTTTGTAGAACATGAAATATCTAAGAAAGAAAAGTTACTAAATTGCAAATTTTAGTTAAACCCAAATTTGATTGCTACTTGATCAATGGAATGTACCAAAACAAGCAACAGTAAAAACAAAAATCACATGAGCGTTATCACCAAGTGTCCAATCCCTACTAAGTTTGAAGTAGTTTCGAGTTTATCCCCAACCTCAATCACAATTCTTTGGGGGTACCCACTGCATATTCCACCAAACCAAGCACTTACACCAAAGCCTCCAAGAAAAGGGCAAAGAAGGAAAAGATGCTCCACTGATTGAGGTTCAGAGTTAGAAAAGATGCAAACTCTGGACATGCTAGGGTCGAAAGCAATAAACTTTAATAACATATCCCAAGTTTTAATATGACCATGTCATAACAGCCATCCCAAGAAATTGGATTCTAGGAGGGGGCACATATTCCATATCAAATCTAATGATTTGATTTTTTTCACCAAGTGAGATTGAAAATTTGTTATAGAGAGAGTGAACCTCAAAGTCACCTGATGAATGGAGTTTCCAGCATAGCTTGTCCTCGGTTTCAAGGATTACGAGTTGAGCAGAAGCAAAGAATGAACAATAAAGTAACATTGTGATAACAATTTCTCTTGAATAATACATAGATAATATGGTACATTGTGACAAGTACTTCTACGGTTTATTGTTTTTCTAATTTTTCCATTAGTAGATTGTGAGATTACATTTTAATTTACTAGAAACGGGAGAAGAATTAGCAGTAGGTTATCATATTGAATATTCACGAATCAAACAGCATTGCTATAGATCTACAAACTGCATTGTTAGCTCACCCCTTTCTTTTCAAGAAAATAGCTGAGGGGACCGCATTAAGCTATGTTTGGGATTTGAAGAGTCATTCCAACGTGATACTTTTGATATTTTGTTGTAATTTTGAGGAGTGAACTCTTGCATTTGTAATTTATTTTGGAGCGGTAGAAAGGCATCGAATAGTACTCACTTCGAGTGCGATTTCGGCCATATGTCCTACCACAGGATTTGGAGACACTATGGGTGGGTCCTGGATTTTTATTTTGATTGTAGAATTCTTGTGATTGTAATTGAAAGGCTTGGTTTGTAAGCCTTAAGATAATTGTTGCTTGTATAATTACTTTTATCGCCTTAATGAGACTTGTTTAGAATGTATGAATGTATACTTGTACAGGTTGGGGGTGAGGTCACCAGACCATTCCATAGTACAGTACATAAGCAATAACTGGAAGTAACGAGTTTTATTAACCTTTGAAGTCACTTTAATTGTTAATCTGATTTTAATGAACCTTGTAAATATTAATCACTTGTCACCAGTCCTTTCATAACCTAGTTCCTGTTCACGGATCAAGGTCTCCAGAATTAGGGCATGACATCGCTAGCGACATCGAGATTAAGATGTCTGAGAGAGAGTGTGAAAGACATGAAGAGTGAGATACTGAGAGTAATGCACAGTTAGGGTCAGAGAGAGAGAGAGAGAGAGAGAGAGTCAGGGATGAGAGATGAGAGAAGAGTGAGACACATCTCTGACAGGATGAGAGTATGGACCAAGTGTTCCCATGTGGATGACAACCACCTCCTGCAGTCAACAACTACCTTTGGCAGCCAGCAACCACCTCCCATCATGGAAACCACCCCGGGTCACTGACAACCACCACTGGCAACCACCTTCAACTACTACATCTCCCTGGAAACCCTCTTCAGGCACCACCTTCTGCCAGATTCCACCATTGGCCACCCACCTCCAGCAATTGACAACTACTTTTAGCCTTCGGCAACCACTTTCGGTTAGCCACCCCCTCTTACGTATTTTCAAAACAAGACACGTGTATACCAAACATATTTTTTGTTTTTACCAAAAATAAACATAAACATGTTTAATATATATATTTTTTGTAAATAAAAACAATTAGTAAACATTACCAAACGATACCTAAATGTTTTTTCAATCTATCTCAGTTTCAAGTATTATATTTCTTTCGTTCATATAACTAACTAGCCATATTGCAAAGAAACATAGATTTATGAACATATATACATATGTATTTATGTATAAACATTACATGGTATTTTGGTTTTTCCCTTATGTTGATGTGATCCAGTGGGTCTCATCAGATGCTAATTATCATGGCATTGATACAAAGACAAATAAAGAAATGTGTTAATGTAATTTATGCTGGTTATTACATGAATATTGAAAGCGGAACCTAAGCCATTGATAAAAGCAAAATGAGATGCTACAAGTCACCTTTTTCCCTTTTCTTTAATATGCAAATGTTATATAGAAGAACATCAGCAGGGCCGCAACCTTTTTTTCACAATGCATACAAAAGGCCAAAGAGAGCTGAAATTAAACTACCTTCAAATCAACTGGGATATGCAACTCTCCCCAAAAATCAACATAAGAAGACGAGGAACATGGGAAATCTTCCACCAAATAGAAGCTAGTCCCCAAGTTTAATCTCATTTTCTTCTCTTCGAGAACATCTTTCACTAAAAAATAAAAATAATTTCCATTTCTGTCTACCCAATCCACAAATTACTCACGCTCCATTTCTCATCCAAATTCTAATTTCCTCAATAGCGCCATTACCGCATTATCTACAAAAACTTCTTGCAGCTATGGATTTTCACAACTGAAACACCATACCTAAAATATAGAAAAACAAAAATGAAAGAGAACCAGCTTGCTCTGATACTAATTTGATAAAAATAGTTAGCTCATGCACCACTTAATGCTAACAAGAACGTTCTATTAATAATAAGCTAATAAATTCCAATGGGTGAAGAAAACAATACGTTTCAGCATATAATAGCAGCTAACACAAATATAAGGATGAATAATCATGTATGGCCTTTAGGTTCAAGTGAAGTACCTGAATTTTGGAATATTCCAGACCAAGACAAATCAGCAGCGGAAATCCTCTAGTGCAATACACAGTGTAGATGGATTAGAAGGCTCCGTGGGGATAAGTAGTCAAAGTCCTAGCCTCAAATGCTTCAAACATAGCTAGGGTAGAGGTTCAGCTCAAATAAAAATTTCTTCAGCAAAAACTCCTTATCTATGCAGATCAGTCTCTTTCCATACAAGTCCAAGTCCAAAAAGCTTCTACAATACCACAATTTAACCAACACAAAGAGATGAAAACAGCCAACTAACTAAAGAAACACCTCGACACATTAACCTACTAATATAAACATATTTTTGCATCATAACAGTTTACTTTGGTGACCCGGTTTAAATTCAAAATAATCAAACTTGCCCAAGACTTAGACCACCACCTATTTCTTTTAGATATTGTTGAGAATTGTTTAGAATGTTTACCAATGATTAACCTGTTTCAGAACCGTTTTATGGTCATCGTACCACAAAGAGATTGTGGAGATTGAATCTAATAACTAATTACTTCATAAATTTCTATCAGAAATTTGATCAATAATTTTATGAACAGAACATATTTCTCTTCTTTAGCTGAAATCATCAATACCTCAACATTGAACCCCATCTTTATTCTATTCCATTTACTGGAATTCAAAGAAATAAATCATATGTACACCTTATCAACAATGTAATGGTCCATGGAGGTTCCCTTGGACACAACTATGGAAACATGATCTTTTCTTGTGATTTTGTTGTCAGATTAATACAAAAACCCATGGACAATACTCCAGTAAATTTGGTTTGCAAACCTGAGTTGGGTTTGTCAACTCCCTTCTATCCCAAACCTGCCCCTACCTCATTTAGATTAAACCCTTCCATAGTTCCCAAACTTAAAAATGAACTTCGAACAATGATATATAAATACAAGCCTCAACATCACACCTAATCCTCTGGTCTTCTTGCATTCTTTATGGATAGATTTACTAGGTATATTACATCTTATTTTGCAATAGTTTTAGGCCAAGTTTGGCATCCTCAAAAAAATCTAAAAAGTTAAAAAGTCACTATCCTATTTAAGTCACATCATTTTATTTAAGTCACATCACCTCTTTAACACATCACTTCAAACCCAACCCAAATCCAACCCATATTTCATAAAAAGTCAAAAAGTACACTTATTTAGTCTTCCCAAACTTGGCCTTAGTTGACCACATTAGCATATGGGTCAATGCCAAGGTAGAAATATAAAGAAACAAAATGGAATCTAAAACATTCATATTATGCAAAGTAAGACAAAAAGCATAAATTGTTAATGGTCAAGGAAATACCTAACAGAGAACCATCTTCATCATCATAGGTTGATTATCTGTAAGAAAGGGTAGATTATGGAACTTTCTATAGAACAAGAGGAATAAATCATACAGAGAAAGTGCTTGTAGGTGTAGTTTGATAGTAAAATATCTACTATGTGAAAGAAAAGGTTTCATATGATAGATATAAAACCAACCATACTTTATGGAAGCTGGGAAATTAAGGAAGATGTTTGAACAAATGAACATAGCTTAGATGAGCATCTTGGATGGATAAATTGAAGAAATTGAAGAAGAAATGAATGCATTTGAGGAAAGTAAAAAATGGCTCTGAGGTTAAAATGAGTAAGAATTATTTATTAGTTTTCCATGTGCAATATAGACCAATTAACACACCGGTGAGCGGTGATTTGGTCCAAGTAAAAGGGGTCAAAATGATAAAAGGCCAAAAAGAACAATAATTGAAAGGTATGTACAATTATGATGGTACTTAAGTTTTCTATATACATAAATATATAAGTGCCTCTTTAATGATGTCAAAATAGAAACATAGACAACTGGATTCACCCATGTTCGTTACGGAATTGAGATTTTTTGAATTTCAGTTTCAATGTTTTTACCCCATTACCAACAAACTACCAAATGGATCATTACCACAACACTCTTGATAAGGTATAAACATTGGGGGCATTGCCATGACACTAAAATTAACAAGAATCTAGTTCTATCACATTAATATTTCCATGTGATTTAAATATCTAGTATATTGCAATATATATATATATTTTATCGGCAACGAAATAAATTTTATTGATAAAGAAGCAACAAACAAACTACAAAAAGAGGACAAGGGGTCCGTTCTAAAAATCAACGACCATTATATCAAAACCCTATACATCACAAACAACTTTCCAGTCTCTAGAAATGAAAAAGAAAAGGACCCCCTTAAAATGAGGCAAAGAATAATCCCAAATCAACACCCAATGACATATTTTGTCCCACAACACCTCAACCTCGAATTTGTCCTAAAAATTCTTGCATTCCTTTCCAAATAAATACCCCAAAAGATGGCAAAAACGAACGACACACCTTTGTGGCAGTTTTGCTCTCTTTTTCCGCCAAAAACCTTGGAACACAACTGAGAACAAATTAGGACATTCCCCTGGGGCCACCCAATGAGAATTCGTCAAACCAAGAAGTTGATTCCAAAGATTCGATTCAACAGAACAATGCAAAAATAGTTGATCCACTAATTCCCCATTCTTCCTACACATAATGCACCCAAAGTTTTTAGAAATGGATTGTGTAGGAATCATGTCCCAGGGCGCACATTGGGGCATTAGGGCATGCGTTGAGGACAAAGATAGGGATAAAGCCTTTTTGATTGAAAAAGGTCATTCGTCAATAAACCTCCACGAACCAAGGACCATATGAAGATTTTCACCTTTAGAGGCACCTATGCTTTTCAAATTATTTTGTAAAACGGGAAAGAAAGAACATTAGGCTCATCAATAATAAAATCAAAGAATGATTTACTTAAAAAAAGTGCTAGTGGGATGACCACATCATACTCTCCTATCACATGAATGCGGATATAGGGAAACTCCGTCAAGCAAAGACTACAAAGGTGCCCATTCCAAATTTTTCCCATCATTAAGACACCCAGAAAAGTCTAAATTCCAAGAAATTGAAGCAACAATAGAAGAAGCCAAAGAAGCAACGGATGCAAAATGTGACCGAGTGACCATATAAAGATATAGAAATGACATATCAAAGGAAGAGTCCCCCACCCAAGTGTCCTCCCAAAATTGAGAATTCTCTCCATCATCCACTTTCAAAGAAAAAAAATCTGGATATTCAAGGGAGGAACTTAGAAATGGATTTCCGTGGAGCATGATTGGTACCCTTACTAACCATATATGAGTCTCTCTCATTAGATTGAACCTTGTATTTCCTTTCAATGATGGCAGACCATAATGAATCTCTTTTCAAAGGAAATATCCATAACCACTTACCAAGTACGGCTATGTTCCTAGCCACAACATTTCCTATAGCTAGCCTCTTGTCCCCTTACGAAGAGAAATAGTCTTCCAATTCACTAAATGATCTTTGTTTCCTTCTTCCTTTCATTCCCAAAGAAATCCCTCATTAACGTTTCAATCTTCCTTGCAATCCTATCGGGATCTTGAACAAAGACAAAAAAAATAAATATGGATACTACTTAACACAAATTCCACAAGAGTGTACCTACCCCCAATAGACAACAAAGCTTTCTTCCACCTCTCTAATCTTTTGCCAATCTTTTCTAACAATGAAAACCAAAAAGATCTAGACCTAGGATTACCTCCTAGCAGCAAGCCCAAATACTTAAATATCACTAATTTTGGTATATATATTGAATATGGGTGTTTGAATTGAATATTGAAATGAACATCTACTTGAATTCAATAGTCTCTCCTTATCTTTCTTTTTCTAGGTGGCACTGTATAATTTGTTGAACAAAATTTTCTGTTATCAAATATCCATTTGTAATGATCAATGGGCCTTTTTCTTCAAATAAGAAAGATCAAATGGGCTTTATGGGATCTATTGTATTTGTGCCACTATGCATTTACTTACATATACTCACATGTCAAGTTTTATCCATGTGTTTGGGAAAAATAGTGTGATCTTAGAGAAGGGAAAAAAATTATTGGGGCCAAACCACAAAAACAACCTCTTTGCACACGGGGTAGCTGCAAGGGTTGTGTATATTTGACCCTCTTAGACCCCGTTTCGGAGGGAGCCTTATGCACTGGGATTGCCCTTTTCATATCCACTATAAAAAAAATTAAAAATTAAAAATTAAAAATTAAAAAAAAAAAAAAAATCAATTGATATAAGTAGGAGGATAACCTTGATTGATAGGTGCTATCGTTAGTTCACGAATTCCCACATTCAAAAGAGTTCATTCAACAAGGAATTTGTTAGTAAATTTAAACTTCCAATATTTGAATATCAAAATTCTATATTTTTATACCTCTAATGACGTGATTTGGATGCTTAAAATGGCACTTTAAAGCATACATACTCCTCTTGTAATATAGATTTTTTTGTCATATCTAACTTTTGTTGTATCCATAAAACCACATCAAGTTTTTTGATATTTCATAGTTGAGTTCATGCATCCTTCATTTTGAAATTTGATGGGTTCGACCCTTGAATACACACCCACACCTAACATCAGTACCTGAGTCCACCTAGCATAGGTGACAAAGACAAGAATAAACCTAAGACCTCTTAGAACAAGAGCTCTAATACCATGTTAGGTCACCAATTGTAACAAAAGCTTAAGCCGATAGTACATAGGTTCAAAAACATACAACAAGCTAACAACATGATGACAGGGATACTGGGATCATCTAACATGGTACTAGTATTGGATATAGAGTGATCTTATGGGCCAAGTCTCCGCAAGGGACCTTAGATGGCCCAAAATTTATAAAACCTCAATGACAAGATAGTTTCCAAAATCAAAAACTACCATTTGGATTTTAAATAATTATGAATTTTAATCTCAGTAGATTTGATAGGTTTTAATCTTTTTTTATTCCTTTCCTAATAGATTTGCATAGCCTTTACCTAGGAAATGTCTACTCCATAAATACACAATAGCATATTGTACACGAGACTTAATGAACAGAGTATTGAACTTGTAGGTGGAATTAGTTCTAGTAATAAAAAAGTTAAACATCTATACCCAAGTGATTGGATTTTCCTCTTTTTCTCATTTTCTATTCCATAAATTATATTACGTGTCTTGGTCTTGGTCTAATGATGTCTTCATATGGAGATTTATTTAAGACTATCAAGGTGCAAGTCTCTTCAAGAGAGGGATAGGACAATGAGTGCCTTAACAACTCTCAGCTATAGCCACCAAGAGGTTCAAGCCACATCTACACTGACCACAAGATAGTGCTCAAGCACCACATTCCGATGGTACTAACCCCGTAGAGATCTTAGGCCCCTCTCCCAACCTAAGCTATCATGTGAGCATTAGGGTTCCATTGGAGGTAAAAGGACAAGGAATAAGAAAAACACACTGGGGTGGGAGTGTGTTGTCACAAGTGGAGGATGAGCTAGAGTGGAGAGCCACTCAGTAGAGCCAATGGGAGCCCCATTGTGTTATCATAAGCTAAGAGCTCTCTATTGGCTAAGTAGAGGAGGTCTGAGTACACCATGGAGATAAAGTGGGAGGAACTCGAGCAAAGGGTCACTCGGCCTAGTTGACCTAGTGTGGTGTTAAGAGGATCAACCTCATCATTTCAAGTAGAGAGGCATACTTTACACGACAAAAGAAAGTTTAGGAACGTTAATTATAATAAGATTTTGTTTCTTTTTTTTAATTTTTTAAGTTTCCTTATTAGATTTCTTTCTAGTTTCTCTATTTCCTTATTTGATATTGAGTACTTATATATAGGTTGTGCACGGAAAAAGTCCTTTCTTTAGTAATTGAAATATTTAAGACTTTGAGATACCGAGTTTCTCTTTCCTTCTTTTCTTCTTCTTTCCTCTCCCATTTTTTTTTTTTTTTTCATTCTCCTCTCTATACACAATGAAGTACAAATACTCAAAAAAATGAAGCTTATATGTATCTGATACATGTCAAATATAGGAATGAGAAATTGATGCAAGACTTTCTTTGGGAAGGGTGTGATGAGGGTAAAAAAATTGAGAAATTGATGTGAGACTTTCTTTTGGAAGGGTGTGATGAGGGTAGAAGGGATCACTTAGTTAAGTGGGAGGTTATTTCTCTCCCTAGGGAGATAGGGGATTCGCTATTGGGAATATTGTTGCTAGGAACATTACACTTTTGTGCAAATGGTCATGGAGATTTCCTGTTGAAAGCGAGATGTTATGGTGTTCCATTATTGAAAGCAAGTATGGAGTTTAGGCCAATGGTAGAGATTCTAATGTGGTTAGTAGAGGCAGTTGTCGATCTCCTTGGAAGTCCATCTCTCGCTTGTATCCACTTGTGTCTTCATTTCTGTCTTCGAAAGTGGGTAATGGGGTTAGTATCCGGTTTTGGGAGGATGTTTGGATGGGGGTTACCTCTTTCGATAGAGTTTTTCCACTGCTTTACAGATTGGTTTGTTCTCAGAATGTTTTAATTGCATTGGTGGCATGTTCTAATATGGCACCAATCTCTTGGAACTTCAATTTCTTAGGAATTTAAGTGATAGGGAGTCTCTTGTGTTGGCATTCATTGATGGGATTTCTTTATCTTCAACGACTAATAGAAGGGTTTGGATTATCATTTTTTCGGGGGTTTTCTCATATAAATCTTTGTTTGACAAACTTATTGATAAACTTTTTGTTTAGTTGTTTCCTCTTCACAAGAAAATCTGGAAAGCAGTTGTTCTTCATAAAGTGAAGTTTTTCATATGGTCCTTAGCTCTAGGAGATGTCATGACCAATGATCTCTTCCAAAGGAGAAGGCCTAATCATTTCCTTTGTTCTCAATGGTGTGTGATGTGCAAGAGGAATTCGGAATCGGCGGCCAATCATTTATTTCTTCACTGTCTGGTGGCTCTTTCATTATGGCAGCCTCTTTTCGGTCTGTGTGACGATCAGTGGGTTGCTCCAAAGGAATGCACACACATGCTTCTTTTTAGTTTGAAGAGTTTGGAGGCAATAAAGAGCCAAATCTTTGTGATCCTGTATAGTTTTTGCTATTTTTTGGTCTATATGGCTGGAGAGAAAAGCAAGGATCTTTGACGGAAAGGAGTCAAATGCTGAATTGTTATGGGATAAGGCGGGATATTTGGCTTCACTTTGGACTTATGTGTCTTGTCCTTTTAAAGGAGTTTCATTTTTCTTAATTTCTAGGGATTGGGCTGCAGTTTTGCTATCCTTAGTGAATGGTTTTTCTTGTTTATTTCTAACTATTTGTTTTGAACTCTCACATTGTTCGAGGACCCATATCCTCTCCTCTTTTCTAGCTTATGCTTAAAAATATTCTTCGTCACTTTTCAAAAAAAAAAAAAAAAAAAAAAAAAAAAAAAAGATATGCAGTCGATATGGCACAATATGTATCAAATACATCTAAGAAGTATTCCGGGAAAAAAAAAAATTATTATTATTATTATTTTTTTTTTCATTTTCAGATACAACTCAGATATGGGACATATATTTTGGTTATGTCGGGGACCAAAACACAATTTCTGAAAGGTTTTAATAGGGTCAAACTGAAAAGTAGCAATTTTATACAACGAAGGCAAAATACATTGAACAAAAGAGCCCTAGTTGTTGATATATATAGAGAGAAGCTTTGTAATTGATTTTCAGTATGCATACTCTAATTCATTTTTCATGTTGGCCTCTATTTATGCAATTTTGCTTGCATTGTACAGATGTATCTTCTATTACGTTGATTTCCTGATTGTATTTAATTTATAGAATACTTTGACTGATGTGTTGAAAGAGTGATGCTATACCAAAAAAAAAAAAAGAACCTTTACCAAAATTCTTTACAAACTAACATGACTTGCTATTAAATGCTTTCTTTGTAAATCACACAGTGATGTGCCGAACAAAATTCAAGTCCTGCATCAGTTTATCAGAAAATTTTGTACACTTCATTTCGTTGAAAAGCACTTGTTTGTGCAATTTTGGGTAGTTAGTTAACATCTATTGTTAATATGTTAATACATATGATATGAGTCTGGTATGTTGAATGTCATGTACATAACTTAATCCCCTATATGATCTTTCAAGAAATCCCATGCTATTTTAGTGTATACAACGATAAAAATCAAAATAAAAACATTTTTTTAGCAAACATATACCCGTATCCTATATTTTTAGGCTTTGTGCTGTATCTGTACTCCATAGGTCCTACACCACCTTACCATAGACCCGCAAGGGAAGGGCAACTGAAGACGTGGTAACAAGTTCACGAGGGATAAAAAGATAAATGTGAGGAGATGACAAAGTTTATTCACGGCAAAAAATAAGACAAGGTAATGCCTACTTGCATATCGATTGGAGAATGAGCCTCAGCATCTTGGACGACCTAGCTTATGTAGGAAATGTGGTACACAACTCCATCAATCTTCATTAGCAAAGAGAGCCCCTATTGAGTGAGGCATAGAAGTGATATACAATAGAAAAGACTTTCTTAGCTAAGAGGAGTCATTGTTAATGTAGCAACCCAAGGCCATATTAGCAGCCTCTCAAGCCTTCTCTTATGAGTGAAAAGTACTTGGTGATTAGCCTAGATGGAGTTCAAAGTGGAGGATTACCAAAAGGTTTAGTTAGTCGAGGCACTCACGATCACCCTTACTTGCCCTAATCCTCAGCAATTCAAAGGATGGCCTAGCTTGTGTCATGGTGGGTGGAAAAGGGATGTGCTCAAGCCGAGGCTCGCTTAGCTAGGGATGAAAAGCAAAGATGCACTCCAGCAGAGGCTAGCTTGGCTAAACAAGAGGGGCTAAGCGAATCATAGTGCCAACTGCCAAGGCAAGGAGGCCAAATGCATCATGCTGAGCATATTAGGATGTCTCTAGAGAATGTCCCTACATGCCTAGGCCTGAGGTTAAGGTACAGCATAGGCTTGTCCGACATAGCTTGACCCAGAGTGAAATGATCTAGAACGTGGCAATATTCAAGTGGTCCCCAATCACCTCATGAGAGTGACACATGGGACCCAAGCACATGGAGCGGATGATGTGGAGATGCGTCAAGATGGACAGAGTAGCTATAAATGCAAAAGAACCAAACTGGAGGTCACTTTCCTATAAAGTCCATTAAAGCTCAAGCTACTGATTGTCCACTTTACGGAAGATTTGTCCACAGGCCTCTTCAATAGAAATGCAATATTGTAATTTTATGCTTACTTCAATAGATATATCATACCAGCAATAATACCACCACCATAAATTATTTTTCCATAGTAATTTGCACCACAATTCTTGATATTACTGCTTGTTTAAACAAGCAGGGAAGAAAAGCATCCACTACCAATGGAAAGTACTTATAAATTATAATTAATAACTTGCTTAGATGTTATGTTCTTCTCAAAACTGAAAATCACCTACTTCATCTGACTGAAACAGGAACCACTGCTAAAAAGGACACATGGGATGTCTTCAAGCATGACAATTTTTGGAAGCAACTTAATGAGTTTTCACCGTTAAAGGTAGAAGAAAGCTATTTCTTTAGTAGAAGATAAAGTTCAGACAGCCAGTTAGTGATCCCTAAAATGACATATTGTGCCTATAGAATATGCAAGCACCAACACTACAGATAATAATGCCTAGAAGGAAGCAGTCTACTTCCAAGTTTGTAGGGTTTTAATTTTATGCAACCAGAGGAATAAAGAAACAAACAAATGAACCAAAATCATGCATTGAGTTGCCAGAGACTTTTAAAACAATGCATGACATCAAGTTATAGACCAGGAGTGTGGAAACCAGATGCATTTGGGAAATGAAAATACCAATTAAATATTGTTTGAACGATTCATCTTGAATTCTTCAGCTAGTGATCTTCAGGTTTTCAGAACTTAGCGATGATCTTGTCTGTGTAGAACAGAAATTTGGTGCTTCAAGTTGCGTTACTTAGTCCCTTTCCTAAAGACAATATTTGCACCCACCAAAAGGTGTGCAAAGAGTTACAGCAAATTCACCTCCAGGATACAATGAAGCCTGATCTAAAGATCAAGTCCACCGGCGTCAGCACTAACCACAATAGATCAAAATACTCTTGATATAATCAAGAAAACCAATACACTGATAATCAAGTCTGCAGAATTTGATTATTAGCAAGAAAAGCAGAAACTTGCTTAAAACTCTTAATCGAAAACTCTAAATCAAGGGGGGGAGAGAGAGAGAGGGAGAGAGGGATGGAGAATTGCAGAAATGCTTTCTGAATTTTTTGGATGCATTGAAATGGCTGATTTCGCAACCTATTTATAGGCCTTGATGCATCTGATCGAATGGACATGTCCCTTGATCGCATCCGATCAGATCTGACCGTTGGATTGACGACTAAGAAGCACGGACACGGACACGGACACGGGACCTGGAAATTTTTAAAAAATGGGGACATGAACACAGATACGGCGGGAGACCCGACAAATTTTTTTTTTTTAAATATATTTTTATTTGTTACATAGATTAACAAAAACCAACATAATAATATTAATTCAATAAATATAAATAGATTATCTATCCACAAAAAAGTTATATATATAAACCAATAATTAAAAAAAACAATTTTACAAAGATATATATATATAAACCTATTATAAATAATAAAAAAAAGAGTAAGTTTTACAAATATATATATAAACCTATTATTATAAATAAATAAAAAACAAGAGTTCGAGAGAGAGAAGAGTGCGAGAGAGAGAGAGGATAGACTATTCAAGAGTTCAAGAAAGAAAGAGTGCGAGAAAGAGAGGGACGAGAGAGTGAGAGAGAGAGAGAGAAAGGGACTTACGATCAGGGTTTGAAGGTCTGGATGGACCTCATCGACAACTGGATGTCAACGGTTCGAGTCGGTGTCTTCGATCAATGGTTCGCGTCAGCGTCTTTGATTGATGGTTTGCTCTCTCTCCTTCACGGTGATAGGTTTGTCCACTCTCTCTCTTTTGTCTCTCTCTCTCTTCTTTGTCCCCAAAGATTTATGCCCCGCCATGTCTATGCTGTGTCCAGATTTGGACACGCGTGTCCCCGCCGTGTACCCTACAAAAAAAATAATTAAATTAAAGGGATACAGCACCTAGCATGTCCCGTACGTATCCCCGGCGTATCCCCGTGTCCGACACCACCACGGCATCAAATCTGGCGTGTCCATGCTTCATAGATCAACGATCTATAGTGCAGATCATTCTCACACCAAATAGATACCTTGACTGATCATACCTTATCACGATCGGGTGCCATCTCATTCGTACGATCGCACACATCTCCAATCAACGGCTATGATCAAACCGCTGCAGATCTGACACGCAACCGTTCGATCGGTTGATGGACTCATCACCAACAAACGCCACATCACTGCCACGCGGAGCTGACTGTATTCTATATTACCCATGCCACGTTGGATCCACGTCATCGCTCCAACCTGTTCGATGCAAATAGCAAAGCGCCCTCATGGCACCTTGCACGCCATCAAACGCCACACAACCCACTATCCACGCCACGCGCGTGCGTGTGCTTGTGCGTGTGCGAATGGTGCGAAGCAACATCCTTGCCGTGTGAGTACATGCACACTAGCATCCATCCCACAATTCCATATCCAAAGGAATATTCTATGTAACACTTTATTAAGTGCTCCATGTTTTGCTCTCTTTCCAATGTGGGACAAAGTCCCCAAGCTTATTTCAAGCTTTCTAAAGAAAAACAAGGTTTTGAAAACACCCAAAAACTAAACTATAAATTTTGAAAATCATTTGAAAATTCGCCAACAAATATTACATGCCCAATCATGGCATCACATGAGAGTTGTTGGATTGAAGAACAATGAAAGCATAGTGCATTTATGCAAATGCAATGATACTAAGGGCCTATGACCATGATGTTCTTCTCTAAGAACCCATATTATATTATCTAAACAAAATTGTTTAGAATATGGAAGGTCTACTTCACACTTTATGTAGAAATACTAAAGAGCAAGTTATATAATCTTACACGTTACAATACAATGCAGTCTGAAATTGTCAATACTCCAAGACAATAAGAGATAATGAAGGTATATTTGATGTTGATAAGCATGTTCATGTACTAAGTGCATATGTATATAAATTTATTAAACAGAATAAACATTATAAAGGGTGAGGAAGACAGTCCCTATACTCATGGAAATGAAATCTAATACTGACAGCCATACAATAATGATTATTGCTTCCGTACTAACAGAATTCTATGGGATGTTTTTGAACATAAAAATCAAAGTGTAATCAGCCTATTGCATTTTATACGAGTATTAAAAGAAACTACTTGATCCTTTAAAGCAGAATATGGATCTAACGCCATATCATCTTTAAGTGAAAAACATTGAATAATTCTATATCCTAAGCAATGATTCTCTCTCTTTTAATACTAACACTAAGCCACAAAATGTGCCATGACTCCATTTAAACAGGACACCCAACACTAGTTTTATTTGTTGAATCATTTCTTCAGGTAAGCTTAACAAATAAAGCAAGCAGAATATGTTCAAACAATCACAAGGGTAAAAGAAAAAACATTCACAGAAGTTTCAATTCAGTACTGATGGATGAAATCCTTATCAGAACATGAAAAACTAAAGTCATTCCAATAGGTGCAAAATAACTACAGTACTCACTCAAATACTGTTGCTTTATGTAGCATGAAGTTTTATCAGAACATAACCACTTCACACAGCCTTAAGAAGCTCAGTTGGGATTGGAGATCAGTGCCTCAGCAGCTCTTACATAAACCCCTGTAACTGTCAAAGCAAACATAAAAAAATGAGAGCAAGGTGACGCTAAAGAAGAAAAAAAGCACAGGCCTTTCAAGCATTATGACTTGTATTCCTAAATTGTAATGCTAATTTAAACAGCCCCATGTGTGACCTTATTTTTCACAAATTAGAAGGGATTTTATTTGCCATCTAAGAAGCACGGACACGGACACTAATATGGACATAGACATGGGATACAACGATTCTCATAGAATTAGGACACAAACACAGCGGAGATACAGTAAAAGAAGTATATTTTTTATAAATTTTTAATTACTACGTATATGAATATAAATTTGGGATACATCCATACAGGGAGGCACAATGTTTATGTAGGTGTATTTTTATTTTTATTTTTATTTTTGTGGGTATTTATTCCCTCTATATTTTCATATATTTAATTTGATCCCAAATCAGCTTTTTAAAATTATTGAATAAACAAAACCTACAAAAGATGTCGTAAGCTGTGTCCAAATATCTATGAAGTGTCCTCAATATGTCCTACAATAAAATTATCATTAAAAAAACTGACGAGTCATGTGGCGAGTCAGACATGTGGACATGCATGTCCCCACTGTGTCAGACATGGACACAGCACCCATCTTGGAGTGTCAGTGCTTCTTAGTTTGGCATAAATAGCTTATAACAAAAAACCCAAGATCAGTAATATGTTCACAATCAGCTAGTGTTCAATTTCCACCAGCCGAATTAATTCAGACTTCAGGATTTGAAATATTGAAGATTGTTGTATACTCTACAAACTCTGCCTTATAATCAGCAAGTGCCAATTGTCTAACCGCTGCAACTGTAACATGCCACGTCATGACACTGATAGCCACTTTCTACTTGTCAATAACAAAAAAGTTGGGTGAAAAGGTAAAAGATACCTATGTTTCTTCCAAAATGGATGTCGATACTGTGATGTTATGCTTATGCACAGTAATTGAGAACTGGATGGTGTCACAGGGATTTCAGAACTAAATCACTGAGTCAAAGATAGGTGAATCAGCACCTAACTAGATAAATCATCATTCAAATTCAGAACTCCTGGATGATAGGCAGCTTTAGAGATGTCCATAAGCTCTTGAACTGCTTTTCTTTCAGTTTCAACAAGAGAATAGCTAACCTCATTTTTGTTGCCATTCCAAATCCCATCCACCCCATTTCCTTCCTTATCATCCAATCTACCAATGCTAGTGCTGCCAGAATTTGAAGTTTCAGTGTTTCTGATGTGATCTCTACGGGAAGGCCTTGATACTGGGTTGTCTTGCTTTCTTCGCTTCCGTTTTGTGCTTAGCATCCCATTTGCAATAGCTTCCACTACTTTCGGTGTTAATGGCCGGTTTCTTGTGCTTTGCCTAATGGGATTCACAATTGGTGGCTCTTCTGCAGCATTGACATCAATGGAATTACTCAAAACCGCAGGTTCGTCCATGAGCTCATGGTTGTCAGAGGAAGAGCCTAACACATGTGCATTAGGGTTTTGCAAGCTGTCATCAACCTCCATCATATGGGATTCATCATTTTCAGAATCTGATGGGAGCTGGGTTATGTTTAGGTCAATCACAGGCCGTGACTGAGGTTTCTCACTTTTCAAGTCAGATATTTTCATAACATAACTATTCTCATGAAGAATGCCTTCACTGCTCTCCTTTTTCGAACTTCCTTCTGCTGAAGATTTACTCAACAATACCTTCTCATGAAAACGACCAACTTGGGAAACATCTGGTGAATTTGACATAAGATTAGGATCCACTTCTTTTACTACAGAACCCACCATAAACTTTGCCAAGCTGCAGCTAGCGTCATCCTTCACACAAGAAGCCAATGTCCGCTGTTTCATGACAGGGAGCAAAAGACTTGAACAGCCAGGTCCCACCGTCTGGCTGAATCGGTTCTTGATGATCCTTGACTGCTCATTTGATAAACCAGTCTGTTGATCCTGGTAGCTTTCCACCAATTTTTTTGCAACATCTGAGCCATTGATTGGCATCCTTTGGTTTGAATTGCTATTATCAGCCATACCCTTGGCATGATTGTAAGATATAATTTTCTTCTGATCCATCAATAACATATCAGAAGACTCTGGCTCATCCACTGAATCCCCAGAGGATTCACTATCTGTTTCTGTCAAATAAATACTCAAGGTAGAAGTTTTTTGAATATCAGCAGGTAAACTTCTCACTTCTGTCACCTTGCATGATTTTGTTACATAGACCAAACTCGTATCCACAATAGTAAACTTCGCAAGAGTTGGGCTGAATGTTGAAACTCGGGGTTTAAGGTAACAATGCTGTTGATGATCAGCTGGATCACTGTGGTTCAATGTGGGTTCTGGTTCTGGATCTCTTTCATGTGCTTCCTTGCTGTTGCTGATGACACTAGGTTCTTCAGCCTCAAGCTCAATAAGTTTTGGTTCCGATGCAACTCTGCTCAAAACATCACTAACAGAATCAAAGTAGTGGTCTCCTTTTACAAGTTTCTTTTTTGAGAACTTCTTAACACCAGGCACAAGAAAAACCAGCTGATGTTTGGAAACATAACTACCACTCTTTGGTTGCTCAGAGTGCCAACCTCTCGCTAGCAAACGAGGCCAAACGGCTTCCCAGAAAATATCGTTTGATCGAGCTTTGCTTAACCGAAAATCTCCAGTTAGAAACCTGATTATTTCAACAGGCGAAAGGGATGAGCATGCCTTCCCAACTGGTATTTCAACCTGGACAGGAAACACTTGATTGTTCTTTGTGGGCTCTGTGGAAAGGTTGGTTAGATCTTCCTTCCCCTTCCCAATTCCTACAGCTTCTATGAGGATGGGAACACCAGTAGCGGTCTTTAAGCTGTGAACGTATTCTACAAGAGAAGTTCTTCCCTCTGCAAATGCATTAGAGACCTGATAGTGACAAAATTTTAAAATAAAAAGAACTACATGTTAAAAAACATGCAAAGACTTTTGCAACTAGCAAATAAATCAAAGATATTGTGAAATGCAACAAAGCTAAAATTCATATTGAGAAAACAGCACATGATGGCTCTTTGGAAGCATTTCGTCATACAAAACTGGTACAACTTTACTTTCCTCACTACTACAATTTAGAAAAAAAATCTGTCAACAACTTTAGAACCAAAGCTAGTATCTATAGAGTGGTAGATGAAGTAGCATCTGATATAAATCACAGAACTTTAAACCTAATTCTGGTAATTTCATATTACTCTTTTACCATTGAATAAAAGATTTAAATCAACTAAAGCAGAAGTTCTCTATTGAATAAAAGAATTAACAAGTAAATAGACTTAGGCAGAAGTTCTATTCCAACTAGAGCTAAGACCACAAAATCAAAATTTTGACACTTCTACAACTAACACAGTTCTAGACCTAACAAAAACGACACATATAACAACCCATTAACAGAACTTGACCCATTGATCCCTAGAAAATTTAAGATTACTAGAATACCCTCAATTATGAAAACAAACATATACTGATATACATATATTACATAAATCAACTAATTTTGGACAAACATAAAGTAAGCCTCTGAACAATAAAATGAACAGTTTGGACCAAAGAGACCACTGGATTATCTTGAGCCCATAACCTTTGTTTTGGTTTCCACAGCCCATTATACTTAATAAGTCCATTGTACAATAATGCCATTGTATGACGAGATTTATTGAATTAATAATGGGCTATTCTGTAGCTCCACTGCTTTAGGTTGGTGGCACACATACAACGGCACTTAATTTTTTCCATCAAAAGAGAAGTATGCATTGCGTTCAACAGGATGAATGTCACAAACCCATATCGTAATAATGCCAAAAGTCTGGGAAAAAGTTTAAGTGAAAAAACATCATGCATAACTGGTTCATTAAGCTTACCAAGAGTAGATGTCATAAGGAATTGTTTATCAACCTTTAGCTGTGTTAGTGAGCCATGCAACATAATATGGCTCTAGCTAGGAGTTGTACAAATGAATGTGTTGCAGGAAGCTGTAAAGGTTTATGCTTATAATCCTGATGAAGCTAATTAAGAAATAATAGAACATGCATAGATAACTCAATGAGAGCAAAAATGGTCATTTTAACATATATTCCAACAATTCATCACAAAGCAGTACTAAATTCATTCCAGGAACATATGGTAAACATGAGTATCTATGTCACAAGTGATCTAATAAGCCTAGTTCAGAATTGCTAACATGTCAGATATGTAGCATTTAAGTATACAATACCTCCACCAAAGTACATTTTGCTTCCCCGGGGACATGGGGAAGCAAACGAGATAACAGTTCCTGTTGCCTCCATCCTGTAAAAAAATTCTGTCCAATCTTGCACTTCTTGCTTTTCAACATCCTCCGCCAATCTGAATATCTTCGATGTTCATTGGTCCCATAAAACTTCCCATAGTAGAAGGATAGGATTTCACCCATCTCTTTGCTTTCCATGAATCTCTTCACCTGGAAGAGATTCTTCTCAAATATATATATTGCAAGGAGAAAACTATTAACTTCAACGTCAGTCCAAGATGAGTCACCAAGCAAGCCAGGAACCAAACAGGATCTTTTGCTTCCACATATTCCTGCCATTGCAGATTCAGAGCTTACTGACTTTAATTTTTTACCATTGTCCACTGAAACATTGAATGTTTTGGATTTCAAACCCTTCTTATTTGACACAAGTTGGCTCTTTTTGACCTTTTTAGATCCCAGTGACCCATTTGCATTAACTGAATTGACAGATTTTCGATTAACTCCAATTCTTTCATTTTCATGGTTATTTATTTTATCATCAACCCACATAACTGGAATGGGTAATCCCATCAGAAAACAATGAGAAATGTCAAAAATAAATCCAGTATCAGCTGGGTTCCTTCGAAGCTGAAACTGCTCGGATTCTGTTAGCATGGGCGGAATTTCAACCTGATACTCATTACCAACTCGAGGGAACACCTGTGGATCTCCAAATATGTCACTTATATCAGGAGAATCTAAGGGAAGTAACTGCTCAGAAGACAATTCTTCTAAACATTTGCCATTATGATCCAGCTGACCAGAGTCCATCTGCCAAACATAGTCACAGAAGCCATGAGAACAAATAAGCCAAAATCATTGCGGTTTCAATTTAAAGACGTGCTCAAACTTCTAGCCCATGTATATGAATACCATTCAAACTAAATAAGTAAATATAAAAAAAAATTAAAAAAAAATAAATAAATAAAAAAGAAGAAGAAGAAGTGAATCGCAGATTTGCATGACTTAGATGAAAAAGATGGAGCACTGATTTAATTTTTGACAGATGGAACCATGTTGCAATTGTTTCTTTGTCACCCACCCATGCTATTTCATGATATTTTCTATATCCCAATCAAGTGGGGTTGGCTACATGAATTATTTTTTGCCATTCAGCTCTATCAAAGGGTTATATGCTCAGTTAATTTAAATAAATTCATATTTTTTTTCACTATTGCATCCCATGTTGACTTAGGTCTTCCCCTCCCCCTAGCATCTCCATTTATGGTGATCCTATCACTCTTCCTTAAAGTTGTATCTATAGGTCTTCATTGAACATGACCAAACCATCTAAAAATGTTCTCTCTCCATTTATCTTCAATAGGTGCTACTCCTACCATTTCACAAATATATTCATTTTTTATTCTAGCTTTTCTAATTTTGCCACATATCCATCTAAGCATTCTCATCTCAGGTATGTTCATTTCATGCGAATATTGTTTCTTAGTTGCCCAGCACTCTGTCTCATAAAGCATCACTTGCTTTATAGTTGTTCTATAAAAAATTTCTTTCAATTTTATTGGTATTCGTCAATCACATAAAAAAAAGTAAACCATCATGTATCCATCCTTCTTGTTTTTATGTAGTATCAAATAGCACACAAAATTCTCAAAAGCTCTTGTACAAGAAGAGCCAACATTTGGCAAAAACAATGTGCATAAAATCTCAAATATTTGTTGATATTTTAAAATCTTATCTTTTTGACAAACTTTGAATTTCACTCATAGTTGATAGTAATCATTGTGGCCAGATGTCCCATGGGCTACAGAAATTATGCTAAGAATTCTGAAAGACCAGAGGCTCATGCTACAACATAGACAAATAATGAAGGGGATAAGTAAACAATCTCCTCGTCATTCTTACATGAATATGCATTCTCCTTTATCATTCACAGGATCTCGTGACTATGGTTAAATTGGTATATGGCACAACACTACTGTCCAGGTGTCCAATAATGTCAAGTTCTAAATATCATGGGAGAGCACATAGTTGTACTATAATTATACGAATTATATAACCACTGCAAACAATAAATAAATCTCTGTTCTTAAATTTCAGGGCTCATAACTTTTCTAACACATTATAAAGTACACACCATGGCAAGTTTCAAAATCTTTTAACAAGAACACATTTCACAATAGTACAAGGGTTTAATAACAAATTTGGTCTAATCACCAAACCACTTTATTTCCGTATACTGCAATAAAACTAGAATTGCCTTGAAATGTACAAATAATGTGTTTAAAAATAGGTTAAAAAAATTCAAGATACATGAGGAAAATGATGGAACATGGGAAACAACCAAAGCACCTGCCACAGAGGTGTGTGTGTTTAACATGGTTTACTTCATAGTTTTTCATCTTCATTTCTTGTTGATCTCCATTCTAATCATCCTTCTTGGTTTCCCACTTCTAGCACTATACCATGACATTACAGCATTTCGCATTTGACTATCGCCAAGCCTTACTATGTTCTTCCTAAATATATTCTGCTAGTCTTCGATTTCCTACATTTGGTCAAAACTTTTGTGGCCTCCGTGCTTTTGTTTCATGTAAATACCATCAAATAATTCAAGTTTTTAGCAGTTATGGCTCAAATGGCTAGAGTCAACTTCAAATAGATTTAGAGAGTAGAAACATATATAAAGTAGAAGATGTTGAGAGAGGTTGAGAGAACAGTGTGCAACAGAAGTGTAGAGAGTTACTAATGGTTCACACTCTCATATAATTATTGAAAGCTCAAAGTAGAAAAATACCCATATGTGCTCAAACTACATAATGTGACACTCTCTCTCAAGTTGGTGCACATATATCCCTCATGCCCAAATTGCACAAAATGGGACAAAAACCCTTACTACTAAGCCTTTTAGAGAGCATATGAGCTAACCGGTCTTCAGATCACATAAAAACATACAGATTAAACCTTTGCTCAACTTCTCCTTAGTGAAGTGTTTGCCAACTTCAATATGTTGTCCTATTATGTTGCATTGGATTATTAGCAATATTGATGGCAGCCTTATTGCCACAATACAACTTCATAGGACTAACATAATGTAACTCCAAATCCTTCAACATCACTCAAAGCCTTGAATCCACATAAGCTCACAAAGGCCATGAGTCATAGCTCTATATTCATCTTTTGCATTAGATCTAGCAACCATAGTTTGCATTAGACAAAAGTGTAGACAATCTAAACAGTGGCTTGAGTCATAGCACGGTACTCAGTTTCGACAGTAGAACGGGAAACAACGGTTTGTTTCTTGCTTTTCTAAGAAACCAAGGAATTGCCAAGAAACATACAGAAACAAGAAGCAGACCTGCGATCATTGACATTACCAGCCCAATCAAAATCAACATAAGCCACCAAGTCTAAAGAGGAAATAGAAGACAAAAGCAAATTCTGAAAGATAGTACCTCGGAGATAGTAGAGAATCCGAAGCAAAACAACCCAATGCGTAGAACGAGAAACAAAAATGAATTGGTTAACCAAATGAACAGCATAGGCAAGATCTGGGTGAGTGACAGTCAAATAAACCAAGCAACCCACAACCTCTCGATATAAATTAGTATCATCCAGAGGGACACTATTAGTAATGTTAAGCTTCACATTAAGCTCAATTAGAGTATCAGAAAGACCAACACAATAAACAACTTCATTTGCATACTTGGCATGAGATACAAAATATCCCTTGAGAGAATAGGTTACCTCAATACCAAGAAAATACCGCAAAGGGCCCAAACCTTTCATTTTGAAAGAGCAAAAGAGTGTGTTGTTGGGCCTCAGAGATAGTAGAAAAGTCAGAGCGAGTAATGATTATGTCATCCACATAAAGTAACAGAGCAACAAAACCAGCAAAGACATGTGGAGAAGAAACAAAGCAGAATCATGTGCACAAGAATGGAACCCAAGCTGAGTAATTGTCATCTGAAAGCGATCATACTAAGCACAAGGAGACTGTTTCAAATCGTAATCGTAAAGAGTACGATGAAGACGATAAATCTGTCTAAAGGAATGAAGAAGACCAGGGGACGGACGCATATAAACCTCCTCGATGATATGGCCATTAAGAAAAACATTCTTAACATTATTAACATCCATCTATTAGAGAGGCCAATGTCGGACATCCACAGAAATCAAGGTACGGACAGTTAGGGGTGTACGCAATACGATTTAGGTGATTTGAGAGTAAAATTATAAACCGAATGGCGGATTAGCAGATTAGTAAATTGCAATTTGAGCGATTTTAGGCAGATTGGCGGATTGAAGAATATTCTAACTAATTATCAAGACTTTGCATAATATATAACACTAATTTGCATAACATTTTTCATATATATAACACAAACTAATTTTACATAATATTTTGCATATATATAACAATTAATTTGTAATAAATTTCACATATTAAATCTTTTTGCACACTCATATTTACTTTAATATTTCATTATAGGGTAAAAAATATATATGTATTAACCATAACAGAGTAGAGAAGTTCGAAAGCAAATTATCAATTTTAAAGTTTAAACTGCGGTTGACAGACAAAGCAGTGCGAATTAATGCGGATCGATACGATTTTAGCGGATTGAGGGTATTTTGTACAGCTCTATGGACAGTAGTCATCTTGGCAACAGGAGCAAAAGTCTTCTCATAATTAAGAACGTACTCCTAAGAGAGCCCTTTATCAACTAAGCGAGCTTTGTAATACTCGAGAGAACCATCAGAACAAGTCTTCACTATGTAGACCCATTTGCAACCAATCAGATTCTTGCCTGAAGGCAAATAAACCAACCCCCAAGTAGTAGTCTTCTACAACGCAGACTGCTCATCCTGCATAACTTGAACCTAAGTAGGATCCTGACAGGGCTCCTTGTAAGATTGGGATTCTAAAAAGGAATGAATAGCATATAAAATGGTACGGTATCAAGGGAAAAAACATGTATTAGAAAAATCGTCTTATCACAAGAGTACGATGGTGGAGTGGATACTGGCGTGCAGCAGCATCAATGTCATCAAAAGCAGGAGGATCAAGAACAGAAAAGAAGGCAACTGATGAGAGAAGAGCCTCGTGATGAGAATAGACTAGCAATGGAGGAGGAGACGGAGCAGGAGGAGAAAAAGTAGGAATAAACTCAGAGGAAACAGTAGAGATGTACTCATTAGAAGGGACCTTAGAAGGAAACGGATTAATATGAACCAAATCCTCTTTGAAAACAGAGATAGCGGTAGGGGGAAGTTGAAAATAAGCTAGGCATTTGAGGAAGGCAACATGGCGGGAGGCATAAAGGCGACAGGAAACGTGGTCATAACAATGATAGCCTTTTTGAGTAAGACTATAACCCTAAAAGACACACAGGACAGACCGGGCACTAAGTTTGGTCCTATCTTTATGGGAAAAAGAACGAAACATGCAGACCTAAAGACGCAGAGGATGAGTAATTCAGAACTTAGGAATACATAGCCTCATAAGGGAAACGACAAAAAGAGGGTTTCACGATTGCTACTAGGGTTTCGCACACAACTTTGATACCATGTAAGATTTCTAAATAACTTATATATTCAATTGTATTAAAATACAAAGAGTACATCTGATTATATAGCAAATCCTAAGCCTAACACTATAAAGGAAATATGAATAATTCTAACTATACAAAATGTTTACATAATCTCTCAAAATATATACAAAATATACACTAATCTTCTCACAGTATGTGTTGATAACCTTCTAATTAGTAGCCGGTAAAACGGGGTTGTATAGGTACGATTTCCTTCTAATTAGCAACCAATAAAGCGGGGGTTGTTTAGGTGGTTCTTGTGATAGACCACTGGCAGATACAAATCTAGGGGATTCACTTGGTTAAAATGTAGTTTTGAATTATAATTTCCATAAAACTACGGTGATGCTTTCCAAATTGACAAGCTTCACACTCAAGTTGAGACGCGTATCAAAACAATAATTGCTAACTTAAGCTTGGTCAAAGACCGATGACCCAAACAGAAATTCCACTGTAGGGAAGAGACGGCAGCATTCAAAATAGTAGAAAGACGACGAGGACAGCTATTAGTGTCCAGCTAATACAAGTCATCCTTCTCATGTCCTGAACCAATCATTCTCTTGGTCTGGAGGTCCTACAAAACGCACGAATTAGGAGAAAAGGTTATGGAACAATGTAGGACTTTGGTCAATTGACTAACAAAAAGTGAATTAAAAGGAAATTGAGGAACATAGAGACTAGATGGTAAGCAGAGGGACCACGTGGAGTGGAGAGTACCTAGGCCACTGACAAGTCCGGACCCATTAGCAAGTATAATATTATGGGCAACAAGATGTAAAGCATCAAAAAGAGATGAATTACTATAGAAATTGAAAGTAGTGCCACAATCTATGAGCCAAGGTTAGGTGGATTGAGCCATACAGCATACATTCAATATTACCTAAACCAGTAAGAGTCGCCGTGAAGGATAAAGGAAGAGCAGTACAAAGAGAATAGACGAACTCAGTAAGCTTGCTAATATTAGTGAGTGCCTCATGAGAATTAGTTGGGGAAGTAACAGAGCCAGAAGAAACAAATATCGGCTAAAAGGATAGAGCATCCATAACCTGATGAACATGAGTTGGCTTACCATACTTCTGCCAACGCTAGGGTTCAGTATGACACAATGAACCACAATGTGTGCATTTTCTATCATCGTGAGAAGTGGAACCAACACCATGATAATGTTTGCCACAATAACCACCATTACAAGAGCTAGTAGAAGAATTACCACGGTAATTAGGTCCACAGGAACCAATATGTGAGACGCAGTTACCAGAGTTGCCATAAAAACCACCACAGGTATTAACACAATCTTCACTGCTATAAGTCAATACAGAAAGTGGTAAGGATTGAGATAAGGACTAAATATAGCATGATTCTATCCCAAGGAAGACCACAACAGGCGAGAATAGGCATTAGTAGCAAAAGGTAAAGTCTCAAGGCAAGAATCTAATCTTTGAAACCTCGCAAATGAGAATCTAAGCCTGAAAGTAAATATGCATAAAAAACTCCTCCCAATATCTCTTCTGTTGAGCCAAATCAATAGTGAAGGGTATATGCTGTAATAATTGATCCCAGAGTTCTTAAGGCCACTATAATATTTAGATAATGACTGTCCAAGCTGCCTAATAGCAAAAATATGCTCAAATAGATCTAGAAACAATACTCTTATTCGAGAATGAATCAGCAAGGGAGTCCCAAATCTTCCTAGAGGTTTCACAAAATTCCACTGTAGTAGTAATATGGGGTTTGAAACTATGCAAAAGCCATCCCATAACACCGGAATCCTCACTGAACCAATCATCATAGGCTTTATCATTAGCAGCAGGAGGAAGTTCAAAGTTATACATGCAATATTACTTGAATCGGCCAGAGTTGCCGTAGAGGATGAAAAAAGATAGCACAAAGAGAATGGATGAGCTCAATAAGCTTGCTAATATGACTAGTTAGTGCCTCACAAAAATTAATTGGGGAATCAACAGAGCTAGAAGAAATGGAACATCCATAACCTGATGAACATAAACAAGCTTATCATACTTCTGCCAGCACCAGGGTTCAATATGACCCAAGGAACCACAATGTGTACACTTCCTATCACCACGAGATATTGATAGTAGGAAGAGCACTACAGGATATGTGTTTACTTTGGGTAGTGCAGCAATCAATTGGGTATCTCAATTGCAGAGGCTTATAAATATCTCCACGACAGAGATGGAGTATGTTGCAGCCACAAAGGCATGTAAAGAAATGGTATGGTTGAAGAGCTTTACGAAAGAGTTGGGTAGAGAACAAAACAATTGTCAGTAGTTCAGTGATAGTCAAGAGTGCAATCCATCTGGCAAAGAACTCAGCCTTTCATTTAACGACCAAGCACATCGATATCATGTACCACTTCATTTGCTCACTATTAGAGGATAATTAACTTACCTTGGAGAAGATAGACAGTCAGTGTTGAGAAGCTAAAGACATGTTCAACTTTTGTTGGTCTTCAAGCTTAAGACGGAGAAAGTCTCACACTAGTTGCTTTATATTGGATAGAGTTATCATATTTGGTGTAGTGGATCAATCACTAAGTGGGAGATTGGGGTTTATTGAGCCTGATAGTACTAGACACAAGGTTCTCGATCCAATGAGGGGTTTGAGGGTGCCTCCCCTCAAGGGTAAGGGGTCCAAGCCTCTCCCTGAATTTTTTTTTTTTTTTTTTTTTTTTTTTTTTTTTTTTTTTTTTTTGAGTACTAAGGGTAGCTTGGTAATTGTTGATGTAACGTTAGCACTATATATGGGGGTGGTTTGGAATGTTCTAAATAAGTGCATTTTTTGACTTTTTATAAATAAATAAAAAAATGTGTAGAAAAATAGAGAAAGTGGATAGAAAAGTAGAGAGGAGATGTTAATTGATGTGACCCAAATAAGTGTATGTATGCAAAAAAAAGTACACTATAGCACATGCCAAACACCTACATAGTGTTGCTTTCTATAGCAGCCAATTGTACTCTCTTTTCATTCTCTCTAATATAGTGAAACTGGTGTGAGCTGTGAACGTAGGCAATCTTACTGAACCACATAAATCTTTGTGTTGTTTCTTACGTAAGATTGTTTTTGCTTTCTTCTTGCCATTATTGGTGTGTTTGGTTATTTCTTAACATATTCAAGAATGACGCAACAAGAGAGTCCCAAATCTACTTAGAGGTTTCACAAAATTACACTGTTTCCAAACTACGCCAAAACCACCCATAATACTGGAATCCTCATTAGACCAATCATCATAGGGTTTATCATCTATGGTCGGAGGAAGTTCAATAAGAAAGCATAAGTTGTTCTTGCCATACAAAAAAAAAACCTTTAACTGCATGAGCCCAAGCCATATAGTTCAAACCATCCAAATTTTTGGTAGTAATAGACATAGGCAACTCATCATCCTTAACCACAGGGGCTTTTGCTGCCATTCAACTTTTTCCTAATCACTCGAGCATGTTTGGGGGGGGGGGGGGGGAGAGAAGAGTGTTGAAAGCAATACAAAAATCTCATCCCTTGCCATGGCAGTGAAGTAGAGGGAGACGATCAACGAGGTAGAAAGCAAGGGCTAAAGTTTCTCTTCAAAAGGGCTTCAGCGAAACAACATCAAAGGTAAAGACGACTATGGTAGGAAGGCAAAGACCACTTTGCAACGAAGAAGGCAAAGAGAAACAGTGTACGGAAGTAGCATTGTCTTAGTTCGCCATGATCTTTGACCAGGCTTGAACAGTCAACAACCGGTGCTGGAGCATTGTATATGTGTGTAAGAATCCACAACCTGGCAACCTGGATGGCAAGAACAGACCTTGCTTTTCTGGATTTGTTGATAGCAAGAGCCTTGTCCGGACTTTCTATTCTTTATTAGATTCATATATTTTCCGAAAAAAATAGCCTTCTAGTTTTCAATTATTTTTGGCATTACGTCTTCAATTGCATTTGATTTTCAATTGCACCGTGATTTTAAGCTGTACATCCAACACAAAATAGAAAAATCAGTGACAATGTTTGTAGTTTATTGTGTAGCATTGAGTTCAAATTCTCTCATTCATCAATAAACTGAATGACAGATGGCAAAGAGGAAACATTTGCATCCAGAAAAATGCAGGGTTTTTATGCCTTTGGAACAAAATTCAGTTATCTTCCATTTATAAATTCTCTATTTTTTTCTTTTTTTCTTTTTTTCTTTTTCTTTTTTTTTTCTTTTCTTGTTCCTTGTCTTCACTTTTAATTTCATATTACAAAAGCTGACTTCCAAAGGAAGAAGATGTAATTTAAGAGAATACAAAGCTTGGGTGATGATTATGATATCATCACCTTTTATATTAATCAATCAACCGTTACAAAAGGTCTCTAAGGTACTGATTAAGGAATCACCTTTTATATTAATTGATTGATTGACTGATTAAGGAATCACAATCAATCAATTAATCAATCACAATCTAATCTAAATAAAGAAATTAGAAAATATTCTAACACTCCCCCTTAAGTTAGTGCGAAGATATCTCACATGCCCAGCTTATCTAGAATGTCATGAAATTATTTACTCTCAACTCCCTTAGTGAGGATGTCTGAAAGTTGTCTACCTGACTTCACAAGATGAGTACATATCATGCCGTTAGTGAGTTTCTCCGAGATGAAATGGCGATCAATCTCAACATGCTTTATCCTGTCATGTTGAATAGGATTGTGAGCTATGTTGATGGTAGCTTTATTATCACAATATAGCTGCATAGAGTCTGTCTGGCTCATCCCCAAATCACTCAACAACAGTCTGATCCACAAGCGTTCACACACACCTTATGTCATAGCTCTAAACTCAACTTCTGTACTCGATCTAGCCACCACATTCTATTTCTTACTCCTCCAAGTAACAAGATTGCCGCCCACAAAGATACAATATCCTAATGTAGGTCTCCTATCACTTATTGACCCTGCCTAATCAGCATCTGTATAGACTTCCACTCTGAGATGATCATGTTTGGAAAAGTAAAGGGCCTTTTCAAGAAAAGATTTCAAGTACCTCAAAATTCTCATAACAGTCTTTAAGTGAATTTGACGAGGAGTATGCATAAACTGACTAATCATACTAACAACAATAGCAATATCAGGACGAGAGTGAGATAAGTAAATGAGCTTACCCACTAGTTGCTGATAACTCTCCCTATCAACAGCTGCTCCTTCATCATCACCAAGTTTCTAATTAGGTTCCAATAGGATATCACAGGCCTTACATCCAAGCATCCATGTTTCCTTCAAAAGGTCATTTCCTTTGTGAGATGAAAATCCCATCCTTGGAGCGAGCAACTTCGACTTCCAGAAAATACTTCAAGTTCCCCCCAGTCTTTGATTTTAAACTCAATAGCTAAATATTTCTTCAACAGGCTTATTTTCTCACTATCATCACCTGTAAGCACTATGTCATCCACACAAACAATAAGAGTTGTAATCTTACCACATGAGAAATGTTTCATAAACAAAGTGTGATCTGTCTAACTCTGTTTGAAACCATATTTAAGCACAGCCTGAGTGAATCTCTCAAACCAAGCCCATGGAGATTGTTTGAGACCATATAACGACTTCCGCAGCCTGTATATTTTACCCTCTGTCTGATGATCCTCAAAATCAGGAAGAATGTCCATATATACCTCTTCTTCTAGATCACCATATAAGAAAGCATTCTTTACATCAAATAGATGAAGTGGCCAATCTAAATTAGCTACCAAAGAGAGAAGTATTCTGACTGAATTCATCTTAGCCACTGGTGCAAAAGTCTCCTGATAGTCTACTCCATAAGTCTGAGTGAAGCCTTTTGCCACAAGTCGAGCCTTGTAATGCTCAATGGAACCATCTGCTTTGTGCTTCACAGTATACACCCATTTGCATCCTACTGGTTGTTTGCCCTTAGGTAACTCAGTTAATTCCCAAGTGCCATTCTTATGAAGTGCTTTCATTTCCTCAATTGTGGCACATTTCCATTCAGAGGTAGCGAGAGCATCTTGAAAATAGTTAGGAATATTGGCAAAGGAAATGTTTGACACAAAGGCTCTATAAGAGGAAGACAAATGAGAATAGGACACAAAATTTGAGATAGGATGTTAAATACAAGATCTCAAACCCTTTCTCTTGGCAATACAAATATCAAGATCAGTAGTGTCAGAAAGAGCAATCTCAGTAGACTCAAGAGAGACAAGAGATTCCAAGTTACAAGGACTCTTATCAGAATCAGGAAATAGCAATGGGTGAACAGAAGTGGTCTCTTATATTCAAGTAACTTTCTATCTGTCTTTGTCCCTGACATAAACTTGCCCTTCCCTATCCTTGGTGGTATTAGATTCTATAGTCCCAGTAATGGGTGGTGCAGGAACAACTGGCTCCACTATAGGAGCAACAGGGATAACATGAATCTCTTTACACCAAAGCTCCTCCTGAAAGGATAACAGTGACACCGGAGAAGACAAGAAGTAGGATTGGGACTCAAAGAAGGTGACATCCACGGACACAAACCACTTACGAAAAGGAGGGTGATAACACTTATACCCCTCATCTGAGGAAACCACACTTGAGAGAGTGAGGGTCCAACTTACCACGAGTAGGAGAATGATTGTGGACAAAACAGACATGGCTAAATATTTTAAAGAGAATGGAAAACAAAGACTCTGAATTAAAAAGGACTTGAAGTGGAGCTTGTTTTTGCAAAACCTGAGTAGGAAGACGATTAATGAGATAGGTTGTGGTCAAAATGTCCTTGCCCCAGGAGGACCGAGGTACACTCATAGAAAAACACATGCAGCGAGCCATATCAAGAAGATGGCGATTCTTGCACTCTGTAACCCCATTTTGTTGAAGAGTATTAGTGCAAGATATCTTATGTATAATGCCATGAGTGGAAAAATAGCTCTCTAACCCCGAATCGATGTATTCACCCCCATTATCAGAACGTAAGATTTTGACAATTGTCTCAAACTGAGTACAAATCATTTTATGAAAATTTTAAACATAGAGAAAACCTCACTTTTTTCTTTCATGAGATACACCCAAGTAGGACGAAAAAAATCATCGATAAAGATAACAAACCATCTATGGCCTTTTAAAGATACAATCTGAGATGGACCCCACACATCAAAATGTATTAAAAAAAATGAGCTAAACTTTTATTTAGACTTGGAGCAAAAAGCTCAGAGTTGTTTGCCAATTTGATAACACTCACAAAGAAACTCAAACACATTATTATTTGTAAAAACAAACAGAAATAAATACCTAAGTAAATAAAAAGAAGGATACCCAAGACGCCGATGTCACAACCATAAATCCTCTTTGGTGGTTGGGAACTGGATGTAATGATGAGCAAGCTTGTTCGGCTGATCCAAGAAATAGAAACCATTTTCTGCACTACTACTACCAATCATCCTTCTCGTGACAAGGTCCTAAAAAAGACAATGATTAGGAAAAAAATATCACACTACAGGTCAAATCTTTAGTAATACGACTCAAGGATAGAAGATTAACAAAAAAATTGGGAACGTGGAGCACTGAAGACAGAGATAAGGTAGGGGTGACATGAATTAAACCTTTCCCAGAGATAAAAGAAACAGTACCATCAGCAATTCTAACTTTATCTTGACCTGAAGAGGGCTTACATGCTGAGAAAATGTCAGAAGACCCAAACATATGATCTGAGGCACCAAAATCAATAATTCTGGCAAAGACTTATGGGAAAGAAAAACACGAGGAAAAGAGGCTATGTTACCTAAGCGGTCAATCAACAAAAAAGATGCACTAGAAGCAATAGAAGGCTAGCGGGCTAGTAAATGACGCAGAACAGCCTCAAACTCAGGAGAAATCATGCTAGATAAACTATCAAAAGTCAAACCAACTGAAGCGGAAGTAGAATCAAGGATATCAACAACACTAGACTGATGGACCCATAGATTAGAGCCACGTCCTCTAGACTGGCCTGATCAACCACCTCTAGTACCAGACCAATCACCCTGACTCCCTAATGGAGCCTCATAAAGCTTCTAATACGTCTCACAGGTATGCCGCAATTTGCAGCAATAATCATAGAATACAGTATCCTTCCCTGAAGGATAGGAAAGAGGTAGTGACAAACCAGCTCCATCTTGAGAAGGAGCAAAAAGTAATGCTGAATGGTCTCCAATAGCAGATGGTAACATAGCAGAACAACAACTCTCCTCATTCTGTACATATGCAAAGGCCTCTTGAAGAGATGGAAGAACATCTATGCCAAGGACATGACTCTGGACCGGATCAAACATCACATTGAGGTCTTCCAGAAGCTTGAAGACCCTCTCCTGTGCAAGAAACTTCTAGTAACCAACTGAGTCAACTATACAAATAAGCTTGTAATCTAGGGGATGATCTAGGCATTTCCAACCATTAGTCAGAAACGTGTAATACTAGAGAACTGTATGCTCTCCTTGTACTGAGCGCTCAATAGACCGGCGCAGCTCAAAAGATTGAGAAAAATTCCCTTTTCGAGAATAAGTAACAGCGACTGCTTCCCAAATATCATGGGCAATATCCGTGGATAAGTAGCCTTCCCCAATCTCAGGAACAATGAATGAGCCACCCCATGATTAAAGAGTTGGTAATCTCCAGATCCGTAATATATAGTGCTTGAACTCTCCCATTAACATATCCCATCTTCCTCCTACTCTTCAGAAAAAGTGTCAGACACTGAGACTATGAAAGGTAATTCTGACCATTAAACAGAGTGGTGGTGATTTTGAGGCTAGGGTTCAAGTTCTCAAATGTAATAGTCATAACTGGACTAGAGCTCTCCCCTTTAGATGGGTGAGAAGTAGTGGTGGATTCACTAGTTAGGTCAGCCATAAGAACTCTACAATTTCAACCCAAAAAACTTTGCACGAATCACAAGAATGGAAAGAGGAATGGAATGGGCTGGAACAAGCAAAATCACATACAAACCACTATAGGAGCATAACAATCAGATTAATGGGTCATCTATGGACCCAAAAAATAAATCAAGTACGGGAAAATGAACCTCCAATCAAAACAAGTGTTGAACTGTGTTCAAGAAAGTAGAGGGAAAGAAACTTGGGGCAACAAAATATGGGCAACCCTCAAAAACTCATCCACAGGAGCCGAAATACACAAAGAGAGGCTAGGACAGCCCTCACAAGGGTCGACTAGGCCAGAAGGGCCTTCGGCTAAAGCCGAAAGAGCTCTGTGGGATCTTGGCTAGTTCCGACAAAGACTCAGGGACCAACGATGAAGGATGAGTGGTGATCGGTGATGGCTAGTTGGTGGCAGCGACTGTGTGGGTGACATTTTTTAGGGTTTTGGCTCTAATACCATGTAATTTAAGAGAATACAAAGCTTGGGTGATGATTATGATATCATCACCTTTTATATTAATCAATCAACTATTATAAAGGGAAGTCCTAAGGCACTGATTAAGAAATCACCTTTTATATTAATTGATTGATTGACTGATTAAGGAATCACAATCAATCAATCAATCAATCAATCACAATCCAATCTAAATAAAGAAATAAGAAAATATTCTAATAGAAGATGCATTCTTTATGAAGTACAACAGGATTTCTACACCTTCTCAACAAGAATTATCTCCATTAATTTCTACTCTCTTTCTCTTTTGTCTTTTTTCTTTCTTTTTCACTCTCACTTTCACCAATCTAGAATGAAGCAAACCTTGTTAACATGTGGCTAGCTATATAACCATGTTTGTATATATTTGTAAATATGTATAAATACATATAACTTAATATGTATTTAAGTTATACCAACGCTCAACCGTAAGTTCTTATCTTTTTGCTTTAGTTATGGATGAGTTGACGAAAAATATTCAAGATGATGTGCCATGATGTATGTTTTTTGCAGATAATATCATGTTTGTGGATGAAATTAAAGGAGTTAACACTAAGTTGGAGACTTGGAGAGAAGCACTTGCATCTAAAAGATTTAGGATAAGCAAAACTAATACAAAGTACATGGAATATAATTTTAGTAACAATAATGATGGAGACAGAGGAGAAGTGAAGATTGACAACCAATAACTACCTAAGAGTGAACATTTTCATTATTTAAGATCAATTATCACTACGGCTAGGGAGATTTTAACAGATGTGGTCCATAAAATTAAGGAGGGGTGGCTTAAGTACATGAGTGCATCTGAGGTACTGTGCGATAAACGAGTACCAACTACACTAAAAAAAAAATTGAATAGAACGGCTATTAGATCAACGATATTGTATGGAACAGAATGTTAGGCAACTAAGAAACAACATGTAGAAAACATGAGTATTGCTTAGATAAGAATGCTAAGGTAGATGGGTGGCAAGATTAGAAAAGACAGAGTTAAGAATGAGTATATTCGTGAATGGATAAGAGTAGCACCGATAGAAGATAAGCTGGGAAAGAATAGATTGAGATGGTTTAGTCATATACAATGAAGATCAACAGAGACAGTAGTGAAGAGATGCGATATAGTGACGGTAGATGGAAGTGTTAGAGGAAGAGGCAAACTTAGATTGACGTGAGCTAGTGTAGTAAATAGAGATATTAATCTTCTTAATTTGACTAACCAAATGGCCGTTGATAGAGTCGAGTAGAGAAGAAAGATTCATGCAACCAATCCCATTTGATGGGACTTAAGACTTGTTTTGGTTTGGTTTCGGTTTACATATAACTTAATATGTGATTAAATTAGAAATGAAGTTAAAAAGTTAGGAAAGGTTAAAAATTGAGGAAATTTGATTTCTTAATTGACAATTAATTTAGGATTTATATTTAGTAATGGTTCAATGGTAGAACCTTCTAATAACCTTGAGGTTATGGGCTCAAATTTAGGGGCAACCACTTTGTGCACTATTCCAAAGGTTAGGTATGTAACCAACTTTTCCCTCCCAAACACATATTAATGTATACTAATTGGGCGTGGTTTTTTTTAATTTAGTAATGGTCATGGAGGCATGTCTAATTTTTATTTTATTTTCTTTGTTTTTCACGGATGGAAGAAAGTGGAAAAATAAAAATATACCCACATATACACTAATGCTTCTTATATATCTATGCCCTAAATATATATATATATATATTTATGTAAAATAAATAAAAATTTTCCTATCCTCCGGTGTCCGTATCCTAATTTTTTCAAAATCGAAGTCTCATGTCCATATTCGTATCCATGCTTCTTAGAGAGATAGCATTTCCCAATTTTATTAATTCCCAAGTAACAATTATTTATAAAGACTACATGAACACTTGAGATTATGATGAGTATCACCCAATGCTAACACAATTGCACACCAAAAAATTCAAGAAAAAACCCTCAAGAATTGAACCAACAGAGTAGAGCAATCAAAAGTTAAAGAGTTCTTCTAATTGACCGAAATTCAAAGACAGAATGAAAACCTAAGCAAAAATATGTTAAATACTTTTAGGGAATAACATCCCAAACTCCCTCCCTTCACTCTGATCATGACAATCAAGGAAAAAGCTGAACTGCAATCACAAGCATCTGAAATAATAATCTTTAAGCTAATCACCCAACAAAACCCATATGGTAAATTTATGCACGCAAAACAGAATGAATAAGAAAGACATCCAAACAGGCATTAAAGATCACCAGCCCAGAACAGGATGACTTACCCCGAAACCCAGATCCGTTTCCACACATGATATCACCATCTGAAGCCACCAAATAAGTAAACATAGCAAAAAAGATCACAAGATCAATGACAAAATACATAAAATTAAGTGAGCTGAAAAAGGTACATTTTTTTTTTAGTCAATGCAAAGAACCAAAACCGACAAAACTCAGTTCAAACCACTATTTGTATCACCAATTCCCATATGATCTTACCAAATTTTGACTGACTCATACAGAGAAATAACAAGATATACGAAGCAAAGCATAGACTGAAGTACATTGAGTCATTTAACATACAAACCAAACACATATACGGAATGAAATGGACGTAAGGTTCGCTAACCTCTCAAGAATAGCTCGAAAAAAGCCAAACCCACGTCAGAGACAGAACCTGGACAAATGGGTACGCATGGTTATGAGTTGAATAGCCCTGATTGTCAATTTTTTTACAAGATACACTTGAAAACAAGAAGAAAAAAGAGAGAACCCAACAAACAGTGGCTATATATACGCACAAAAAACACATCTTTGTACCATAAATATATTTTGAGAGAGAGAGAGGTTGTGAAGAATGGTTACCTGGTTTAAGAGAGTTCAGCTTCTACGGCTTCGAATGCTTGAATTCGAGGACCAGAGAGAGCGAGAGAGACAGAGAGGTGAAGAGAGAATAAGAAAACCAAAAACCGAAGTCTCTTTGTATAGGGAGAGGCTATAGAGAGAGAAATAAATGTCCTTTGTCTACGAGTTTTTAGTGACAGAAAGAGAAGTATACATGAGAGAGAGAGAGAGAGAGAGAAGGAGAGAGATATATGGCCTCATGAGAGAAAGAAACAGAGTAGTGAAAGGTCCACATGTTGAATCATATGCTGCCAAGTCAAAAAACTTAAGGGTATTTTTGGAAATACACTAATAATGAAGGGTATTTTTGTACACAAAAATTTCAAAATCTTCATGTGGACTTGTATGAGTGGTGGATGGGTTGAGATATGTAAAATTTAGGTGTTATTGTAGCAGTAATGTTAAATATCATGAAAATTTTTTTATGAAAATAATCATAAAAATTTTGTGACCTTTGGATTACACTTAGAATAAAACACCACATACTAATCAAGGTAATTTAAGAATTATAAATTTTTCATGATCATTTTCATGACAAAATTTTTATAATTCTTAATTTTTTCCGTTATTGTAGAGGATAATTTTTCATATTAAGGGACTTTTATGATGAGTGAGGGTGGGGACCACAAGGTCTTCTTATTTCTTAAATGGTTTGGTTCTTTTTTTATTAATTGCTTTTAATGGTATGACCAGATTACCCTGGTGTAATCTCATTATAGGTAGATTTTAGTAGCTTTGATTTTTCAACACGATTTTAGTACCTTATTCACACCAAAAACACCTTCCTCAATTTATATTCTTAGTATATCACCATGTTATACACGAGATAATTATAGATATTTATATTTATTTTAGATTTTTTTAATATATAAATTATATTTTTTAAGATTTTTTTTTTATCACTGATCATAATGTATAGGAGAAGTTGAAAAGAGTATTGCAATAACTATACACGAATTGTATCTATAATTATTTATATGAGGAAATTTTAAATACTGATCAAGAAATTTTGACCAAATCAATAATTGTAGGTATGTGGAAAGATATGTGGATTAAAAAAAGTTAATAAATGCTGATCAGGAAATTTTGACCAAATCAATAAATGCTAAGTTTTTTTTAAATAAAAAATTAAAAAAATTCAAATTAGAATATTAAAACTCCCATAGACCTTGGGGGTTAAAAATCCATTTTTGCTTAATATATAGTATAGATATAGATAGATAGATAGATAAATAGATAGATATATCTTTTTATTTTTATTTTTATTTCTGTGTGGTTTCTATTCGGGTATTTTTTTTTCAATTTATTTAAGATGGAGTTGTGGGTATTTTTTTTTTTTTAAATTTAATTTATCTGTGGTTTCTATTTATTTTTAATTATTATTATTTAAGTAAGTTATGATGTGAGTTAGATATATGATGGATATGTGAGTTTTATTGATTTAAAGATTTTTTTTTAGTTTTTTAGTTTTTTTTGTTATGTTATAATATAATATATAAAATATAGGTAGATATCTACAACTTTAATAGAAAATATTATTTAATTTTTTGGGGAAGAGAAAATTTGTGAGAGAGATTAGGAGGGAGAGATTATAAAATATTTTTGTTATTAAATAAATAAATCAGTCAATAGTTTTTTTTAAAATCAATAATTTTGAAAAATTGATTAATTTGTCCCATTAAGTGATTTAAAATTTTGATAGATATACATAAAAAAAAATACATAATGATATTATTAAATCATAATTCAAATTTAGATGTTATATCTTTTGAGATCTATAGTTAAATTCTTATCTTTTTATTTTATTTTGTGTTAACCATAATGTATAGGAGAAATTGAAAAGGGTGTTACAATAATTATGAGAGAAGTCAAAAGGATTGTGAGTTTGGAGAAGTCAATAAATATTGAGGTTGGGTTGAGAGAAGTCAATAAATGGTGAGGTTTTTTTTAATCAAAAATTAGAAAATTAAGATTAGAAGATTGGAGCTCTCACAGGCCTTGGGGTTAAAAACCTCCTTTTACTTAATATATAGTATAGATAGTTGTACACATCATGATATACTCATGCATAATTATAATCTCACAAAAAAATAAAAATCGCACCAAGATAACGTGATGATAACATTTTTTTTTATTAAAATTAGAAAAACATTTAAGATTCATAAAATAAAATAAAATAAAAATTACAATTTGATCCACAATAATATAGTATGATATGTATCAATTTTTAATTTGTTACACATCTAATAATATAAGACTTAATTTCTTAGTCACTATATATGTGAATTTGTGAGTTTAAAATTATAAATTTTTAACTTCACTCTTTTACCATATTGTATAATATTATTTTAAATTATATACAAACACATTCAAGAGTTTACTTTAAATCATAAATAAGTCTATGTGTATAGAAAGCAAATACATAATGGAACACAACTCTCTAATGAAAGGGGTGTGTGGGGCCATATGTGAGACTTCGGCCTCGTTTGGGAACCTTCCTTTTTAGTCAAAAAGTCAAAAAGTTACTAAATTAGCCAAAAAGCCAACAACCCATATCAAAAAGTCAAAGATTCTCTTTTCTCTTTACTTTTTGCACATCTTTTCGTAAAAAGCTAAAAAGTCATCCCAAACATACTAGTTTTTTTTAACTCATATTTTAGTCAAATAGCCAAAAAGTTACTAAATTAGCATGTTCCCAAACGAGGCCTTAACCCTTGTAAGATGGTTATGTCCTATTTTGTAATTGATTTCTTTATTTCTAACATTACTATTAAATTATATATTAGAATTATGACCGAAATAATTTATCAATTTGGTTGCCTTCAAATTTAAAAATAATGGATTTGACATTATTTAGCAAATTAAGTTAGAAGATATTATAGGTACAGTATGATTGGATGATAAAATTATTAATTTATAATATTAAATTAAAAATATAAGATAAATTATGTTTGTCTGTCTTAATATATAAGATAAATTATGTTTGTCTGTCTTAATAATGATGTAGTGGTACAAGTTGATTGATTGTGTTTATATATGATAGTATTAATTAATTGATAAATATATGAAATTACCTAAAATTCATCAATATATAAAAAGTGACTTTATTAATTTTACAAAATAAGAGACAAGTTCTAACCCCATATAATTGAATTTGAATGTCACTATTCCTAAGGACACCTTCCCCACCTAGAGGGTATTTCTAATAGACTCGCCATTTCTCCAAACAAATATATTCTAGTAGGGCTACGGGGATTGGTGATCTTCTCCCATAGGCTGTCCCATCTTTGGAGCGGTTCATAATCACATTTATATTTTTTCAAAGTGTAACACTAGATATTTCAAATACTTTATTAAAAATTTTATTAAATGTCAATTTCAATCGAACTCTTTATTTCTCACTAGTTAAAATGTAAAAAAAATATATTTTTTATTTTACTTAATTACTTTAACAATTGCATTCTCTAACTACGCTCTTTATTTTAATTAATCATTTAAACTAACTTAATTAATTTTTAAAATAAAAAATACTAATTGTTGATATTTTACTAATATAAATTTACAATAATAATAAATTTGCCCATACAAACATACAAAACTTTAGGGGTGAGCATGGTCCGGATTGGACCGGATTGGGGTAAAACCAGAACCAATCCGTTATCTACGGTTCCTGAAAAATTAGAACCAATCTAATCCATTTAAATCATGGAACCAATCCGAACCAATCTATTTAAATACGGATTGAATCGGTTTAGGACAACGGATTCACATAATTAAATAACAAAATAATATATATATAACAATTTAATTTCATAAAAACATAAACATAGTGCTATATTAGTTCCACAATAGCAACATGTTTTTCTATAATAGCAACATAGCATTTTAAAATTTAAACAACCAATGAAAACTGGTTTCATCATAAAAATTTAGATCATTATAAATTAAAACTAAAAACTAACGAACAAAAGTAATAAAAGAAGATATTATACAGGTTTAGGTTTGAGTTTAGGTTTTATATATAATAATGGAAGATACTATGAGGGAGGATGTATAATAAAAATATAGACTATTTGCATACGATCCGGATCGGTTCCGATCCGGATCGGTTCCGATCCGGATCGGTTCCAATTCGGAACCGTGGGATTCAATCTGAAACCAATCCGTGGACTACGGATTTTTAATTTTTCAATCTGGAATCGAACCACGTATTCAAAAAATCAATCCAAACTTATCGGATTGGACTGGACTGGATCGGATTACGGATTTCATGGATTCCTTGCTCAGCCCTACAAAACTTGTAGAATGAGGAGAAAAAAATACAAAAATACAAAATAAGTTATTCCGTAATTCATCAAACAGAATTGAAAGAACATATAAAATTGCTACATACACATATATATATATATATATAATATATAAAATCCCAAATCCAAGACATAAATATACAAAAATCTAAAATATAAACATAAATAATTGTTTGGAGAGCCTCAGGGGCTCTTCAATTGTAGCCGTCAAAAAAATAGAATGGTAAAGTAGCTAGCCCGTTGGAGCTCAAAATTAGACTTACATTGGCTAAAATGCCTAACAAGCCTTGTTTAACTATCTCCTTGGAGATGCTTAGACCTCATTTGGCAACCGAACTTTTTAGCCAAAAAGTCAAAAAGTTACTAAATTAGTCAAAAAGCCAACAATCCATACCAAAAAGTTAAAGATTCTCTTTTTTCTTTACTTTTGCACATCTTTCGTAAAAAAGTCAAAAGTCATCCAAAACATACTAGTTTTTTTTAGCTCATATTTTAATCAAATAGCAAAAAAATTACTAAATTAGTATGTTTCCAAACGAGGCCTCAGTATAGGATTCACATAATGAGTCTCACGTAGGTTCTACAAAATTTGATAAAACTTTTAGAACCTATAGCATTATTATTTTTCAAATCACATGATTTTTTTTGGAACTGCAATCACTACAACAAAAACATACTTTAGTGGCACTACACTAGTGGCATATTTTTAGAAAATACCACAAAAAATGATATTTAGTGGCACGTTTTTTAAAAATGCCACAAAACGACAAACATAAAAGGCTCTAGTGACATTTCAATGAACAAGTGTCACAAAACTACAACAAAAACATACTTTAGTGGCATTACACTAGTGGCACATTTTTAGAAAATGCCACAAAAAATGATATTTAGTGGCACGTTTTTGAAAAATGCCACAAAATGACAAACATAAAAGGCTCTAATGACATTTCAATAAACAAGTGTCACAACACTACAACAAAAACATACATTAGTGGCACTACACTAGTGGCATATTTTTAGAAAATGCCACAAAAATGAAATTTAGTGGCACGTTATTTAAAAATGCCACAAAGCGACAAACATAAAGGCTCTAGTGACATTCCAATCAACAAATGTCACAACACTACAACAAAAACATATTTTAGTGACACCATACTAGTGGCATGTTCTTAAAAAATGTCACAAAAAGAATATTTGGTGGCATTTTTTAGAAAAATGTCATAGAGCCACAAACATACAAGGCTCTAGTAGCATTTCAATTAAAAAAAAGTATCATTTCACTACAACAAAAATGTCACTACAACAAATTTACACTTTAGTGACACCACACTAATAGCATGCTTTTAGAAAATGCCACAAAAATAAAAATTGGCATTAAATGTTTTAGAAAAATGCCATAGAACCACAAAACATATAAGGCTCTAGTGGTATTTCAATAAAGAAATGTCACATCAATTTTATGGCATTTTATAAAATAATGACACAAAAAATTATGTTCGTGACATTTACCAACAGATGCCACTAAACTTTAGTTGCAATGGCATTTTTTAAAAAATTTCAGGACACTAGGTAGGTGCAAATTACTTTTTATGGCACTTAGGTGAAAAGTGTCATAAACAAATATTTTACAGTATTTTGAGAAATGCCACTAAGCCAAAAACTTTCCAAGCTTATAATGACATTTTTGAAAAAACAAAAAATGCCAATATATTTTTTAAAATTTTAAAATGCAGTAAATGATTAAAAATAAATGAATTAAACTCAATATACACTACAGGAAAAAGCATATTTGGCGATTAAATTTCGGACCAAAAAATTTGGTCGTTGAAAGTATAACTTCAAATGACCAAAACGACGATAGTTGCCAAAAGTAAAGCTTTTGGCGACTAAACAATTTAGTAGCCAAAAGTCTACAATTGGGGACTAAAACTAAGTTTGGTCGCTGATTATATGAGTTTTAGTGACTAAAAAATTTTTAGTAGCCCAAAGTAAAGCTTTTTGGCAACTAAAAAAATTTAGTAGCCAAAAGTCTACAATTGGCGACTAAAAATAAGTTTGGTTGCTGATTATATAGGTTTTACCGACTAAAAAAATTTTAGTAGCCAAAAGTAAAGTAAAAAAATTTTAGTAGCCAAAAGTCTACAATTAGCGACTAAAAAATAAGTTTAGTTGCCGAAAGTGGTTATTTTTAGCGCGGGAGAACTAAAATCCTAAGGCGGGAATAAAATTTTTAGGTGACCAAAATTTTGGTAGCTGAAAGTGCATCTTCGGCGACCAAATCCGATTTTGGTCGACAAAAGATAAGTTTTTTAGCAACTAAAAAATAATTAGTAGCCAAAAGTATAGAATTGGCGACTAAAAAATATTTTTATTCGCCAAAAGTGGTCTTTTTTTATTTTGGTAGTAAATAGTTTATTTTGCATAAATTATGTTCAATAAAATAATTATGTTTATACATATTAATATAGATGTATGTACTATATAAATAATATATGTTGCATATATAATCATGTGGTGCTATAGAGGTGTAGTGGGAAGAGTGTGGTGTATAAGGTTTATGGTGTGGGAGGTTGGCGGTTCGAGTCTCCGCAAGCGGATCAAATTGTTCCACGAATTATAAATCACGAATGACACTTGATAGCGTCACGAATAGTGCCTACCATGACATTAAAGTGTCACTGAAAGGTTTTAGTCTTGATGGTGTAATGACACTTATAAGTGTCACTAACTCTTTTTTTAATGGCACTTGATAGTGCCACAAATAATATCTACCATGACATTAAAATGTCATTGAATGTTTTTAGCCATAATGGTGCAGTGACACTTGCAAGTATCTACCATGGCACTCGTATCTACCGTGACACCGATAGAAGTGGCACTTGTTCAAAATGTCACAAGACCAAAAAATGTCATTAGAAGAATAGTTTTGTGGCACTTTCAAATGTCACTAAACTAAGAAAATGTTGTAGTGAATTCTCTCTTCCAGTATCCTTAAACATGTAGAGTCTTCAATTTAATTTAATTTAATGAAATACATCCATACAATCTGCATTTAATCTCTACTTTAGAGCTGTCAATGTATTTGTAATCGTCAACCTTTTCACAATGCACTTTGCTATATATTTATTTCAGTAAAAAAAAAAATTGCAAATAATATGTTATTCATGGTGGTAGTAGTGATGTTGGTATGGTGATAGTTTTAATAGTAGTAATGGTGGTAGTCGGAAGATGGTCACACACTAACTCTAATGGTGACAATGGTAGTTGTGATGATAGTAGTATTTAGTTGCATTGGTAAGATTTTAGTTTTAAAAATATTTTGAATCTTTTAAAAATATAAAACGTTTTTAGTCCAAATAAATTTATTTTTCTTTATTATGAAGAATCATTTTATAAATTTTTTTATAATATTAAAAAGAAATGTAAAAAATATTTTTTTATCTAAACAAATGGAACATAAATTTAATGTAATTTTTTTTTTATTATTTTTTTTTTTTGAAATCCACTCATGCAAATAAAATCTTAAGATTTACTTTGACTATTTTCCATCCTGAGGATGAGTTCTTTTGATATTTAGATTAACACGATCCCACTTTAGTAATAAATGTAAAATCTTCGAACATTTAATTCTAATTTGTCATATCTCTAAAGTGCTATTAATGCCAATTGATGATACCCATTCATAACTCTAACCGAAGTTTGTTGTATGCAATTACTGGGTAATATTTTGTGATAATTTTATTAATTATTGAAAATATTTATATTATGATAATCTTGAAATATATGGTTTGGTTGGGTCTACAATTTAGAGTGTTGTTTAGAGTTGTAAGCTTATCATGAATCTTATTTCGATGATTTATTTATTTTATATGACTCTTTGTATATATTATTCGTGAAAAAAATTATATCATTCTAGTAATAGTAATAAAGAGAGAGAAAAAATAATTAATTTGTATTAATTGCTCCTTTGGCGTTTATATACAGACGGTTAGAATTTTTATCATTTTAAATGTCAAGAGTTTAATTTAAATTAAAACAATTAAAAAGTTAGGATTTTATTTGTAATAGAGATCAAATTGCAATTTTTTTTTCTTTATTTTTCAAAATTTAGGAACTACCATTATATAAAGTTTGTCTAGATATATCACTCTGTATAATTTTTTAAAAAGAGAGAAATTTTGATATTAAGAACTTTAACTGTTTGATTTGGTTAAACTTTTTAAAAAGTTTTTTTGAAAGTATTTCAACCATGAAATCATTTTGCACAAGATTAATTATATATAATTTACGAAAAGAAAGAAAAAAAAAAGAAAAAGTTTATGAAAAATAAACCTTTTTCCCCACCATTTTCATCCTTTTTTTTCCTCCACAAATTTATCTTAAAATTCCTAATCCAAATACAAACTAATCCAAATGATATAAATTTTTTGATATACGTAGCCTTTAGCAGTGAGGCTTATTAAATTGTAAATTTGAATTACATTAATCATCTTTGAGAGGATAATTCATATAAAAATTGGGTCGAAATTTGGGCAATGGGCGATATGGGCCATATCTGAAAATTTGAATAAAAAGGCTTTGAAGTTAGTCCGTCCCAAAAAGCTTTATTTTTAGTCAGATTCGGGAAGAGTACTACGGATGGTTTGGTCGCCAGAGTTAGTTTGGTCATGGCATATGGAACCAAGGTATGCTGTACCCTCTTAAGGACTTGGTTCTGGGGTTAGATCGGCTCAACTCTCTTATGGATAGCTCGGTCTTGGCATGTGAAGCTGAGGTAAGAGTAAGGAAAAGAAGAGCCGAACTAACAGTTAGATGGATCGCTCCAGTTAGTCTAACATGGCAATGTTATTTCAGTCGTATGGTAATTCGGCCATGGTAAAACTATCTTACTTGGTTTAAGCAGTGAGGGGAGTGTTGAAAGATAAGCATTATCCTTCAGGAGTATGAATCCTAGAAAGACTCTGCATGGAGGAGTAAAAGTCCTACTAGGATTGTGCCACACTGTAACACCCCGTATTTTGAGGTATTAATATTTAGTGAGTGGTATTGGTGGTTTATTATAATAATTTAGTGGTGAGATTTTTAGACAAGAATTTAATTTTCAATTATTTATTTATATTTATCTCATTTCTTTTATATCTATTATATTATTATTTATTGTTATTTAATAATAAATCCAATTTTCTTGCAATTCCCCATCACGTAGAGAAGCAAAAAGAAATAATAAAAAAAAAAACCGTGGGCTACCCATAGTTTCCTTGAATTGCCCCCATAGCCTTTTGTCTATCATTTTTAATTCTTTTCATTAACTTTATTTACTTTCTTTCACTTTAGGAATGATGAAGTCAAACCAAACCCATTTGCTTCCCCAAACTTACACTTATAAATTGAGCATACCATTCCTCCGTTCCTCAACTTTCTCAACTTCATCTTTTAATCTTTTTGCTTTGGTTTCATCTCTCTCTCTTTTCAGATTGTTTTCTTCCTTAATTTATTTGTGATCAAAATTTTAAGTTTAGAGATGGTAGTGTTTCGAGTGAGAGTTAATGTTTTTAATATGAGAGTTGTATATTTTTATCAAAGTAAGCTCAAAGTTATTTTTGAAGATTCATGGAGCAATTTCAGATTTATGATAATGGAATTAATTACTTTGAGGTAAATTCGGGTTGTATACAATATGCTCTATTTAAATCTCTTTGAAAAGAGTTCTCTTATTTTAAATTATCCTCAATTTGTAATACACTTGATTATTATGGTAAAATCAATTGTTGTCGAATCGTTGATATTCTGATCATTTGGTAAAATTCTCTATAAATAATTCAGTATTAAAATGGTGATTTGTCTGACTGAATGACATGGAAATACTCCGTACATGAATCAAGTGAATCTTATTAATTGTTTACACCAATATGCCCAGATAAGCATGGAGCTTGGGTGAGGTGGGTGAATAAGTAAAATTTATTCCTTTGGTCATGTACTAAGTAGGACCGTGTATTTGGTCCTAGATAAATTATAGTTGATTTGTTGTGCAATTTGGTAAATTGCTTGATTATCGTATCGTTGATTTAATTGTTGGATTCTGTTAATTTATTCGTATCCAGCCTTGTATTCTGTCATATTATATACTTCGAATTAATTTATTTTTGGTGCGGAGGCGATTTTAGCGAGCTCAAAATTAAGGTTAAAAGATTTATTATCTGATTTGGGACGCCACTTTAATTATTAAATATGGAGATAGTTGTAATATTGTTTATTTTGGGAGATAATTGTGCTATAGAATATTTGGAGGATATTGTATCATTTAGAGACAATTTTGTAGTTATTATTTTTGGAAGCAAAACTTATAATTTTTTTTTAGGCTATTTTAGTGTATTTAGCGACCTGGAAGTGGGGCGTCACACACACGGAACCTATAAAAAGCTCACAAACATCACCTATGGAGAGGTAGCACAACCCTGATTTCTAAATACACAAAGCTTTTGTCTATTTGTTTACTTTGCTGACTTAGGCATCGGGGAGGTTTCCGGCACACACCCGCCGGCTAGCTCACGTTTGTGTTTTTAGGTGATAAAGCGACGACGTACGGAGGAGCGCAGACTTGATCAACAGGATTATACGAGAAGGTGTATTTCTTTCCCGTACAATTGGCAACGTCTGTAGGAATTCAGACAAGAACAAAACCTCTTGATCAAGCCTTTCCTCTCTAGAATCAATGGTGCATAACGAAGATTTACCACAGTCCGCCATTGATGGACAAACACCAGAAGGGGGTGCAAGACGCGAAGGTCTACCTTTTATCTCTCCTATGGTGGACTTGGAGCCACAGCGACAGAATCCCAAGAGGGATGCGATGGGAAGGAGGCGGACTATCAGCCCCTATCACTCTCGTTCACAAAGTCCAGAAAGGCAAAGGCGGAGGATTGATCCTCAAGCTCTAGAGGACCGGGTGAAGGAGTAGGACGAATTAATACAACGGATGGCGGTAGACATGGAATCTCTAAAGCGCCAGATGAAGGGAAAATGAGTGACGACAAGAGAGGGGCGCACAAGCAAGACGCCCCCTCGCCACTCGGAAGGTCGTGGTAGGAATACCACACCCTCACAAGCAGAGGGTAGAAGCCTCAGGACAGGCGATACTTAATCTAGGTCTTCCAGAACTCGTCACTCCAGGTCTGAAATGACGAGATCTGAGAGATCGTACACTGAAGAAAGCACCTATTGGCCCTCACATACGCACCAAACAAGATCCAGACAGACGAAGTTGCCCAGATCATCCGACTTACGAACCGTGCTAGAAGAGAAGGCACGATGGAAGGAGGGCGCCTTGAACGCGATCCTGAAGTTTACGCCTCTGAGTTGGCTCCTCGGACGCTCGAACACGTCGAGGTTGGAATGCCAATACCGCGCCCTACCTACGAACCAATGGACAAGGCATTAGCGAGGTTGTAGACCTCATCGTTCGTTCCGGCGATTGAAAACGCGCCCCTACCATCTGGCTTCCGGCCCAAATTCACTACATATGAAGGAAAACGGACCCTACTCACACTTGAGCCACTTTAAGCTGGGTCATGGGCGTATCCCGTGAAACGAGGCTTTAATGTGCATCCTCTTCCCATCTAGCCTTGGCGACCTAGGCTTGACTTGGTTCGAAAAAATTCCAGAAGGTAGCATAGCCTCCTAAGCGCAATTGGCGGAAGCGTTCGTAACAAGGTTCGGCGAACACCAAAACCCGGTGGAGATCGATTAGCTACTCTCCATCGACATGGCGATAAGGAGACCTTAAGATCCTACGATCGCTACTAGGAGACCTTCAGCAGTTGGGGCTGTCCACCAATCTCGCCATTACCTGACAAGAGAGGCTTCCAAGTCGAACAGACTAAGGGACTCAATCACCATGACACCACCTCTCACCATGGAAGCCTTGATGGAAGCGTGCATCGGACATCAATTTGGAAGAGGATGGCGCACGTGCCAAAACAAAATCTGGCACGACCATAGTACCAAAGAAAAAGGCCTCAGCAAAGGTCAACACAGTAGATCGTCCGAACAGAAACGGACGTGGCAGACGAGATAACGGAGAGGACCAGGATGAAAGATGGTTGAGAGTCCGCACTGCCATAACCACGGTATTCAAAAAACTGATTTACCGAATTCTAAGTGAAATACGAGATGAGCCTTTCGTCAGATGGCCAGCCAAGCTAGGGAAATCTCAGAAGGACTATGACGAAAGATCATGGTGCACCTTCCACAAAGAAAAGGGGCACCGCACTGAAAATTGCACGCCATTGAGACAGCACCTGGAGGTGTTGGTGGCAGCAGGTCACCTGGATAAATACATTGAAGGAGGGACGCAACCAGGCCCTCAGGACTACAACAACCCCAACGGGATGCTAATCGACGCCCTACCTCAAGGCGTAATCAATGTGATACATGGAGTCTTCGAACCTGAGCGTGTATGCGAGCTCAGAGGATCAATCAAAAAGGCTGAGCACTTAAGAGAGGTACTAAGTGCCCAACCTACCATCAAGAATGGGAGAACATAAGCCTCAAATGTCATATCTTTTTCAGACAGCGACTTGGCGAGGATATATTGCCCTCACAATGATGCCCTGGTTGTCACTCTCCGAGTCAAGGATTTTGATGTCAAGCGGATTTTGATAGACCAAGACAGTTCATGTGAAATAATGTACTACGACACCTTTAAACAATTGAAGCTACAAGACAAAGACTTGGCACCTACCGTATCTCCCCTGATTGGATTCAATTTGATGCCAGAATGGCCAATCGGCAAAATAATCCTTCCAGTTAGAGCAGGAAGCGTAACGAAACAAGTGGAGTTTTGGGTATTAAAAGTTCCTTCCACTTACAACATCATCTTGGACAGAACATGGCTGCATGCCATGCGATCAGTGGCGTCATCCTACCACTAAGTAATGCGGTACCCCAACAAAACCGGGGTAATTGAAGAGATCTATGGAGATCAGATCATGTCCGAGCAATACTTTGTCACGGTGAATGACAGCCGCGCTGCCAAGGGATATGTTCATTCGGTGGAAGAACCTGAGAGTAATGAACTGATGAGATGTTGGCAGCGGCTAATCAAAAGCGGTGGAAGACTTGGTAGAGGTAGAATAGATGAAAGAACCCGGATAAGTTCTTTTTGCTCGGTTCGTTGTTGTCCAGCACAGAGAGATTAGAGGTCTTGGAATTCTTGACCTCTAACATCAAAGTGTTTGCCTGGACACCATACGACATGCCAGGCATTGATCCTAACTTCATCTGTCACCAACTCAATGTCCACCCATCCGCGGACCAATCATTCAGCGCCTTGAATCGGCACGCTCCACCGGCCGAGATAGTGGCAGAAGAAGTAGGAAACCTGCTGGAGGCACGAGCAATTAGAGAGGTGCACTACCTAAAATGGATCTCCAACACAGTCGTAGTACCAAAAAAGAATGGCAAGTGGCGTGTCTGCGTTGACTACAAAACAGTCAACAAAGCGTGCCCAAAAGACAGTTTTCCTCTACCACGGATAGATCAATCGGTAGACCTAACGGCAGGGCACAACCAACTGAGCTCTCTGGATGCATACAGAGGTTACCATCAAATCGCCATGTATGAACCGGACCAGGAGGTCACATCCTTTACAACTCCAAGAGGACTATACTATTACAAGGTCATGCCCTTTGGCCTAAAGAACGCAGGAGCGACATTCCAACGGATGGTCACCAAGATGTTTGAGCCATTGTTAGGCAGAACAATGGAAGCTTACATCGACGACATGGTGGTCAAGAGCAAGGATGAGAATGACCATCTCAAGGACCTAGGTGAGATGTTTGAGGTCCTGAAGAAGCACAAGTTGCGCCTCAATGCGTCTAAGTGTGCGTTCGGAGTAGGATCTGGCAAATTCCTAGGCTTCCTGGTGACCAACCGGGGTATTGAGGCAGACCCCTCTCAAATCAAGGCAATTCAGGATCTGGAGAGGCCAAATTCAGTAAAGGAAGTGTAGCATCTTACCGGCATGGCAGCTGCACTCAATCGGTTCATAAGCCGATCGTCAGACAGACTGCGACCATTTTTTTATACTTTAAAGGCCAAATTTGAGTGGGACGAGGAATGCGACCGCGCTCTGGAAAGCTTAAAAGAATACATGTCTTCTCTACCACTACTAGTAACCCCAATACTTGGAGAAGAACTCTTCCTATACTTGGCGATCTCATGACGCATAATTAAGCCGGTGTTGGTCGATCTTGAAGGAATCCACCATCTGCCAATCTTTTATGTCAGCAAGACATTACTGGGCGCCGAAACAAGGTACTTGCCACTGGAAAAACTGGCATTGGCTTTGATGATGGCCTCAAGGAAGTTGTCGCACTACTTTCACGCCCACACCATAGTTATCCTCACAACTTTCCCATTAAAAGCTTTGTTTGAAAGGGCAAACTTTTCTGGGTGAATTCTGAAGTGGGCAGTAGAGTTGAGACAATACGACATCAAGTTCTAACGGAACGCGATAAAGGCTCAAGCTTTGGTAGATTTTGTCACGAATTCACACGAAGTCATCATATCTACCAGTTGACTTTGAGCAGTAGAACTATGGATGGAAGTTGGCCAGGAATAGTGCAACCTGATGCAGGATACTCGGTCGAGATCCCAAGGCGGACCAAAGTAAAGCAAGGAAGGAAGAAGCAAACCATGCTACACCAAGTCAAGACTCACCAACAAATAAAGACTTGGTACAATCAGATAGCGAGGGGTAGACTGCAAGCATGGACCTTGAAGAAAACACCAGCAGTATGGAAGATCCCAAGGCATCATTTGATCCTCCACTTCGGAAGTTGTTCGTTGGAGAGATGTGGAAGCTCTTCGTGGATGGAGCATCCAGCAGGCATGGGCGAGGGCTTGGCATAGTCCTCTCTCGAGACGGCCTAGTAGTGGAGCAAGCAGTCAACCTTGGCTTCCCAGCACCAAACAACAAAGTGAAGTATGAAGCGCTTCTTGCAGGCCTCAAATCAGCATTCTACATGAAAGCCACCGAGCTAATGGTTTACAGCGACTCACAACTAGTGGTAAACCAGAGATCAAGAAATTTGAAGTGGTGAGGATAGAACAGATCGGCAGGGAAGAAAGCAGATGAGCGAGCGAACTAGCGAGCTTTGCCTCAATGGCAGATACCTCCATCCCTCATCCATTACTAATCGACTACCTACCTAGACCAAGCATTGAAGACCCCGAAGCAGAAGAGGTATGTTGCGTGGAGCTAGGCCCCTCTTGGATGGATCCCATCATCTGTTCTTAAAAACGGCATCCTACCGGAAGAGAAGAAAGAGGCCAGAATAAGGCGAAGTCACAGCGATTTTGGCTCTTCCCATCTTTGGCATTGTACAAAAAATTGTTCTCAGGACCCTACCTAAAGTGTGTCCATGTAATAACCCTCGTACCGATTACTGAATAACCACCGAATTATATCTTGATCAGCGATAAATTGAGCGCTAATGGTGATAAGTGGCTGGATGAACTCTCTTGAACAAATGAATGAAAGCGAAAGCCGAATGAGTTTGTCTATTTAATTACATATTGTATCTGTTGACTTGAATGATTATCTGTTTGCATTGTATGTTTAAATTGCTAATTGAAGGCCTTATCGTGACGCGAATTAGAAACCGTTTGAAGTATTGGAATCAGCATAATATTTGTGATTTTATGGTATTTTTATCTGAAAATTGATTAGGGATGATTAAATTAGATTGAATTGAGTTAATTGAGAACTTGGGTTTAATTACCAATGAACCACTTAGTGGACCCTTTTGTTTATTCATTATTGGTGCCTCATACTTGATCAAAACAATTCTTCATCAGCCCTATTCTTGTATCTAACCGACCAAGAGAGTAGAGAGTGAGAGGCTTGGAGTGAAATCAACACACTCTTGAAGAACTTGTAGAAATTGATAGAGACTTGGCCTAATCTAGTTTCCACACCTTGAATTGGCACTCTAGGTAAGGAAATCACCATCTTCTTGTTGTTCTTGAGCTTGATATTACATGTTTCATGCCCAAATAGAGAGCTAGGCCATGTTTTAGTGTAATCAAGATGAATTGGAGCTCCATTGTTACATGCATGTTGAGTTTAGTGAGTTTGGAGTTGAATTCTTGGCTAATTGTCACATGCATGCTCATGTTCATGTATTAATCCATGTTTTCAAGTTGTTTTCAAAGATTGGGGCTCAATAGAGCAAGATTTAAAGCTTGTAAATGGTTTGAAACCCATGCATTGCATGTTTACAAAGTGTTCTTGAATTGTTCTTGAAAAATGGTTTGATTAGACTCACCTTTGGGGCTTGAATTCTCAAATTGGCTTTTGAAACTTGTTATTTATTGAGTTGGGATGTATTCCCCAGAATTTGGGCCCAAGAGGTCGAGTTTTGAGTGTTGGAACACTTGGTTTGAGCTTGGAAGGCAAATCTGGAAATTCCAGATTTGGCTTCTTCGCTCGAGCGAAGGATTCCTCGCTCGAGCGACCAAGGTTTCCTCTGAGCTACGCTCGAGCGAGATATTGGTGGCTCGAGCGTAAAAATCGAACATCCAGTACTTTTACTGTTTCATCAGACCGCTCGAGCGAAGGAAGTCTCGCTCGAGCGAACCCTTTGATTTTGGAAGCTCGCTCGAGCGAGCATCGAGCGAGCATCACGTAAAAATTGAGCATCGATATTTTCTTTGTTTCATCAGGCGCTCGGCGAAGGATTGTTCGCTCGGCGAAGCCTTTGATTTTGCAAACTCGCTCGAGCGAAGGAAGGCTCGCTCGGCGAGACCCTGTCGACAACTTTTGAAAAGTGCCTTCCAATTTGTATTTTTGCATCCTCATCTCATCCTAGGCATTCTTAGGCCTAGTTTAATGCATCTTAATGAGGATTTAGACATAGAACCACACAGGGAATTTAGAGATTTAATTATCATCCTTTCCAGCTGTAAACTTAGTGTGTGTTCTATTGATTATTTGTTTAGGGTTGACTCTGGGGGCAGCGCTCTAGCTCTTGATAGCCCGATCCTTTGTGAGTATGAGATGTGTAAAGATATGTTCAAAATGGTTATCTTTTGAATCTTGTTTCTTGAGCTTTCTTGAGCGATGTTATTTATCGAATGAATGTATGTCCTATTTCGAGCGTATTGTGGCATCCTTAGCACCCTCTTGTTATTAGTATTCTGAGCTCTGTCGGTTTCCTTGTGGAACCATCTTTTCTTGAATGATTGGCCATCATTCTTTGTTGGGTCTATTAAGGCCGGTCCTTTTGGACCCTCTTGTTATAGGCTATTGGATGTATCACATATGGTGATTGATTGAAATCTTGAAAAGCTGAAACTCTTGTTTAATGAATTGATTTCATTTCTTTGCAAGGACATTCATTCATAACCTCTTTACGCTTTATGTTATTCCTTGGGCTTTAGCTCCTTTGTTATATATATATGTAGGTTCTCGGCCAGAAGCTAGGGCGTGGGATTGGTCCCCGATTTGTCACCGGCCTATGTGCCTCCTTTGTGAGGTTCAGGCAGCTATGCCATGGCTTGGGGTGTTTTTGTGTCCCCACTAGTCTCCTCTTGTTTTGTCTTGTTGTACTTTTTGTATAAACTTGTTTCTTGTCTTGTTATTGAGGATTGAGTTCCGTCTTGAATGTCTGTAATGATTGTGTATCTTGTCTTGATGCGAATGCATAAATGTATGAAAAATGTTTTGACATCTGAGTTTCACGACTCAATGGACACTAGTTATTTCTTGTATTGGCTTCACTTGAACAATACTACGATTGATTGTATTACTGTTCAGTAGGCCTTTGGTAATCTCGGATTACTGGCCGGTTACGGTACTAAACCCATAGGGCCGGGTTTGGGTCGTGACAGTCCACCCTAGCAAAGTGGAAGCATTCTTATTCGAGATACACGAAGGCGTATGCGAAAGCCATCAAGGAGGAAGATCACTAGCATACAGAACAATTTTGCAAGGATATTGGTGGCCATACATGCAGGCAGACTCAGAAAAGTATGTCAAAAAGTGCGAAAAGTGTCAGAAGTTCGCACACTAAATACACCAACCTGCCAGAGAACTTCTACCTCTAACTAGCCCATGGCCCTTCGCAATGTGGGGATTGGACATAGTAGGACCACTTCCAATAGCACCGGGGAATAGGAAGTTCTTTCTTGCAGCAACCGACTACTTCACAAAATGGGTAGAAGCAGAAGCATTGGCATCAATCAAGGAAAAAGACGTAAAGAAATTCGTCTGGCAGAATATCATCACTTGGTTTGGCATACCAAAAGCCCTAATATCAGACAATGGCACGCAGTTCAATGACAGAATCTTTAGAGGCTTTTGCGAAGAGTACAAGATAGAGTTCTACAATTCTACACCGGCATATCTCCAAGCAAATGGTCAGGCAGAAGCATCAAACAAGGTAGTCTTGGATGGATTGAAGAAAATGTTAGAGAAAGCCAAAAGCAAGTGGGCAGAAGAGCTCCTTCATGTTTTATGGGCTTACCGCACCACACCTCAGTGGTCAACAGGAGAAACTCCATTTTCCTTAGCTTATGGTATGGAGGCAGTAATCCCACTTGAAGTTGGCCTCCCCACAATTCGAAGCGAGAATTTCGATCCAGACTTGAATGGCGAAGCCATAACATTGGAGCTCGACCTTGCAGAGGAAAGAAGAGGCGAGCAACTGGTTCACATTGCCTCATACCAACAAGAATTGTCGAGAAAGTATAACAAGGCAGTTCATCAAGGCAATTCAAGATCGGAGATTGGAGTGCTGCGCAAAGTGATGGGAAATACCTCGATGCAGGAGATGGCAAGTTAGGGCCTCATTGAGAAGGACCTTACAAAGTGGTTGGATTAGCAGGCAAAGGGGCATACCACTTAGAAGATGAGGACGGCAAGGCAATTCCCAGGCCATGGAATACTGCCATTCTCAAGTTATTTTATTTTTAGCTTTTTCTTTTCAAAGTATGTGTAATTTTTTCCTTTCTTAAATAAAACAAGTAGTTTCTTTTCAGTATAGACGTTTTCTTCCGTAAAAGTTTGTTTTAGTGAATTAGTTAGGGGCATTAAAAACACAGTTGGCCGGAATAACCAACTGAACCCTCCTAAGCCGGGATAAGGATCCAGGCCGCAGGACATTTGATCGGAATAACCAAACACTTCATTCTAGGTTGGCTGGAAAAACCAACTTAGAGGTTGGCTGGATTAAACCAACACCCCTCCTAAGCCCAAGATAAAGATCCAGGTCGCAGGACGTTTGGTCGGAATAAACCAAACACTTCATTCTAGGTTGGCTGGAAAAACCAACTTACAGGTTGGCTGGATTAAACCAACACCCTTTCTAAGCCCAGGATAAGAATCCAAGCTGCAGGACGTTTTGGTCGGAATAAACCAAACACTTTATTCTGGGTTGGTTAGAAAAACCAACTTAGAGGTTGGCTAGATTAAACCAACTCTTAGTACTCTTGACCAAAGTAAGGGTATGAAATTTGAAGAGTGGTTGAACAGATTAAACCAACTCTTAGTACTCTTGGTAGAAGTAAAGGTATAAATTTGAAGAGTGGTTGGCTGGATTAAACCAACTCTTAGTACTCCTCAGCCGAAGTAACGGTATAGGCTGAAGTATGGCTGGCTGGATTAAACCAACTCTTAGTACTCTTCAGCCGAAGTAAGTATATCGGCTAAAGAGTGGTTGGCCAGTAAGCTCAGTCAGATTGCTCAACTAAGATCGGAATAAAGTATCTCGGCCGAAAAACATTGCGTTTCGTGCAAATTACAGTTAGAAAGCAAGCACAAACAAGAGAGTAAACCGAGATAAGTTGGACAAAAGAATTCATTGAAAACTCATTACAAGTACCAACATCTGAGTCAAGCAGGAGTAAGTGTTGAATGCAGAAGAAGATTTTCATTGATCAAGTTCAAAACAAATACAAAGGAGGGGCCGCAGCTCGATTACAAGAGCAAAAAGAAAAAGAGTGGCATTTCCCTAAATAAGCCAAAATAATAAAGGAATTCCCAAACTAAGCCTAGTTTTGAAAGAATTCCCAAAATAAGCTAACTCGCGGTTCACAATCGCGAGTTCAACATATTTCTCCTGTTTCACGTGATGTTGGTAAATTTTAAATTAAGTAGTTCTGGCGATTTTGATTAAGAACTCAGCGGTTACAAAAGCGATTTTAATTAATTTTTTCTTTTGAACTTCATTTGTTACAAACCACGATTTCATTCAAAAAAATTTCTTTTGAACTTCATTGTTACAAACCACGATTTCATCAAAAAAAAAAATCTTTTGAACTTCGCTATTACAAACCACTATTTTATCAAAAAAAAAAAATCTTCTGAATTCGCTGTTATAAATCACGATTTAATTCAAAAACTTTTAATATATATTAAAATTTGATCAATGCAAAACATAACTTTTTGGTAGCTGAAATGGGAGACCGGTGTTAAGCTTTGGTAAGGGGGGGGGGGGTCAAATCTCACGTCAGGTTTTCCCTGCTGCTTTTTTTTTTTTTCACTCTATACTTTATATATTTATTACGTAATTTTTTTAACAAAAAAAAGTAAAATATTTGTTTGGTTAACTAAAATTTTTTTCTATAAAACACAATTTTTTTCAAAATGTCAACATGACTGTTTAAAAAATATTCAATGTATTTGGTTTCAGTTTTTTTGATGTAGTTGTTTGAAAATTGAGTTTTTTATTTTAAATATTTTTTGTTTTTAGTGAATATTTTTAAATTTTAAACATTTTTTTTGCTTTTTAGATGCACCTTACTTAGATATATCTAAAAAGTAAAAATTTGTTAAAAATATTTTTCAAAATTAATAAATACATAAAAATACAAAAAGTCTGAAAAAAATATTTTTTATTTTTTAGGAAAAATATTTTTAAAATTTTGAACATTTGTTTTTATTTTTTAGATGCACCTTAGTTATTTGTATCTAAAAATTAAAAATTTGTGAAAAAATATTTTAAAAATTAATAAATACATAAAATACAAAAATGTCTTGAAAAAATATTTTTTATTTTAATATTTTTCAGAAAAATATTAATTTTTTAGCAAAATGTACTCAAAAATATGCGCTTTTAAAATATTTTAGTACATTTTAAAAGCGTACATTTTCTGAAAAATATTTCTTAATCGCTTTCCTGCATATTTTTTGAGTATATTTTTACGAAAAATACTAAAAATACTAAAATATTTTTCTGTATATTTTTGTATTTTTATGTATTTATTATTTTAACAATATTTTTAACAAATTTTTTACTTTTAGATATATTTAGTACATCTAAAAAGTAAAAAAAATGTTTAAAATTTAAAAAATATTCACTAAAAAAAAAAATACGAAAATCAAAAACTCAATTTTCAAACAACTAAATCAACAATGAAACCAAATAAACTGAATACTTTTAAACAATTATGTTGACATTTTACTTTTTGATAAAAAATTACATAATAAATATATAAAGTATAAAGTGAGTGAAAAAAAAAAAAAAAAAAAGTTCAAAAGATTTGTTCAAAAGAAAAAAATTTACCAACATCTTGCTGGAAATTCTTTCAAAACTAGGCTTAGTTTGGGAATTTCTTTATTAAATGCTAGAAAAGAAGATACAAAATCGGTTAAAGAGATCATCGGATCGACATCAACTCAATTCTGAGTCCGATCTCAGAAGGAAGTTCGGTTGTAGCCAGAACTTGGTTGGGCTCGGTGGAAACAAGCTCCTCTTGGTTCGGCTGAGCTGGAGACACGACAATAGTTGCATCAGATGCTGGGGGATTGGAGATCCTTTGGAATTGGAGAAGTAGATTAGCGTCGGTGGGAGTTGTCTTGAAGCGAGTCTTTATCATCGCCATCTTCAAGAAATTGCTTCTGAAGGTTGGCAGCATACTCCGCTAGTGAGCTCGGTATAAAGTATTGTGGAGGATTAAATACCTCGGTTTCAGGCCCATGATCGAGCTTCACCACAGCTCCCCTCCAGCCGCACTTGAAGAACAGGTCCTGTGCCGCTTCACACTGCTTGATGTAAAGGGCTTCTTGGGCTCTGGGCTCGGCGTCTTCTGCCTTCTTCTTCAACTCCGCTATCTCGGTGTTCTTCTTACCTTCGAGCTTGGCTAGCTCACGAAGGTACTTGTCCTTCATCGCGGTCAAGGCCTTCTGTTTGTCAGCATCAGCCGAGGTAACTAGTCCAGTCAGACGGGTTACCTCAGCCTCTAGCTCGGCCGTCTTACGGTATGGCGTTTATTTCGGTGATTTTTCTTCAACTTTGGCCAAGGCTTGCCTAGTAATCTTGTGCAGTTCAAGCACACGCTTATGAGCAATGTGACTCTTCTGCATGGCCTGCAAAAGAATGGAAAGACTTGTAAACAAACCGAAATAAGAGTTGTGCAAATTAGAAAAATTAAAACAGAAGAAACTACTTACAAGCACCATGGACTTTGTGGCCGAGCGGATGGCCTTTAGCTCGGTCAGATTCTTGTGGTACTCCATATCGGCTGGGAGGCACACATTCTTGGCGAGGTTAAAGGCCATCAGGTGATCTTTTTCAGCGACAATTAAGTCAGTGTCCTGAATGTCTCGATTTTGGAAAGTAAGTTTGGGTGCCCATTTGGAGAAGCTAGCAGGTCGGGCGCTCATTTGAGGCTTCAGTGGAGGACTTAGTGGCGAGTTGTTTTATCCTCATCAACAGGATTTGCTTTCGGTTGGGGTAGTCCGGGCGCGCTTGCTCGGGCTTGATGAAGAGGGTTGTTGAGTTGGAAGGGCCACCACTGTTTCTGGGGTTTGGTTTGATGGTGGTACCTCGGCTCGATTTGTTTCGGTTAAGAGGGCCCTTACTCTATTCCTCTTCGCCATTTCTTCTTCTTGGTAAATGCAGACGAGGTTAATTTGTGGCAAGGTTGGATCCAATTCAGGGGCGTTCTCTAGCAAAAAGTCGGTTACTCTGGCTTTGCGTCGGCTGCTATATCGGTAAGTCGGCTCAAAAATCAGAAGGTTGGCCCAACTTCTTTCAAGGTATCCTACTGCGGCACGGAGAGTGTTTAGATTAGAATGTCACGATGATTGAAGATGAGCTGAATCTGCATAAAGAAGACAACTGTTAGTTCGGTTCAGGAATAGGCAACCGAAATAAAAGAGAAGCATACAAAGAAACCGAAGTAATTATACCGAGGGTTCCTTTCTTCCAGTTTATACTATGGCTTGGGATCTGGGCTTGGTGGTCTTCAAAATTCCCAGATACCCAGAAAAAATCGTCATCATTCAAGTCTTTGTCCGGTGTGTCTTTTATTATTTTCTCTTGGCGGCGGCGTATTCTTAAATAGTAGACTCACCCATCTCCTTTTGATCCTAAGGAATATTGATGGAAGAGTTCGGCTAAACCGAGGTTAATGCCGGCTCGACGATTTAACTCGACTATACCATTTATTATACGGTATGAGTTTGTGGAAAGTTGGGTTGGGCATAATGCAGTGCCTAAGGAATTCCTGAGCAAGGGTTGAATAGGAATCTTAGTCTAGTTTCTATTATGGACGGAGGGTAAAAGGTACAAAGCCTTCATTTCCCCATGGTATGATATCTTGTTTGGCTAGGGTAAGGTGGACATAAATCGAGGATGTTATACTCCTTGAATTCGGCTAAACCACGGTGTCTCTACTAAAAATCTATACTTCCCCATTTATGTTTTAAGTTATGAATAAATAAATGCGGTGATTAGATCGGTCAAAGAATGTTCTTGAGTAGCTCGGTTGAGTGCTCAAAGGAGTGCTGGGCAACCTAAGTGCAAAGTGGAAAACAAAGGTGTTAAGCGATTCGTTGGACCGTGCTACAAAATAAAAGCAAGATAAAGAAGTCCTATTTCGGTTATGTGAGATGTTATGGGTCTATCTCGGTTTTGACCCGGATATTTTCATAGCTTCGGTTCGAGCAAGGGGTTTGTTAGCTCGATGCAGGCAAGAGTGCGATATCTCGATTAGAAGGAAGATTTTGTTTGACCGGTTGAGCTACTAGGGCGGCTCTCATAGTTGGTTTAAACCAAGAATCTTTGGTTTAGCCAGAGGCGTAGCTCGGTCGAGCGAGGCTTCCAAATACACTAATAGAGGACTTAGTTAGGTTTGTTATCTCGGTTGAGATAAATCAAAGGTGGTTTGACTTCTAAGAAGTTATAGGTGGTGCAAGTTTGATTCGGTTGTGAGGTATGCCTAGGCTACGAGCAAGGCAAACAACTTTTAGTTCGGTTGCGTGGTTATTTTGAATCAAAACTAGTGTTTCTCATGTTCTTTTTTGAATTCAAGCGGTTCTATTTTGAGTTTTACAAACAACACGAAGCTAAGCGAGAAAATGGAAAGCGGACATAGAGTATTTTGAAAAACATAGAATATGTTGCGAAAAAGATGTGAAATCAACCAAAAGGAGTTAGAAGCATGGGTTACTTACAGTTAAAGGGCTTGAAGATGAAAGCAGCGGCGAGAATCATGAAGCTTCTTGATTGCGAGAACAAAGAGCGAGAAACTTCGAGTGAAGAGAGAAGAGGTAATAGAGATGTAGTGATTTGGAAGAAAAAGCGAAAGGATTTGTTTTGTGAAAGAACTAAAGGCGGGAAGCTGTTCAAATTTCTGCGAAATCTGAGGCGTGGCAATTGCGATGAGGCCAATGAGGCGAGCCACGTGTCATGGGAAGGAAAGCGATTGATTCTTTGTGATTGAAGAGACATTTTAATGGGACAAGCCTGACGAGCAGTTGGCTTGAGTTTCGGTGGAAGGGCTAAAGGGTTTTAGCTCGGCTAGAAAGGCAAACTTTAACTCAATTTGGAAAAGCTTAGGAACTCTAGCTCGGTGATGGACGGATAAATCCTATTATGCTATGCGAGATGGAATTAAGGGCAATTGAGAGGGTAATTTATATAGAAATTGGGCGAAATTTGGACAATAGGCGATATGGGCCATATCTGAAAATTTGAATAAAAGGCTTTGAAATTAGTCAGGTCCCATAAAGCTTTATTTTTAGTCAGGTTGGAAAAGTACTATGGATGGTTGATGCGCGAGTTAGTTTGGTCATGGCATATGGAACCAAGGTATCTTGAGCCCTTTTAAGGACTTGGTTACGGGGTTAGATCGGCTCAACTCTCTTATGGATAGCTCGGTCTTGGCATGTGAAGCGAGGTAGGAGAAAGGAAAAAAGAGCGAACTAACAGTTAGATCGATCACTCAGTTAGTCTAACATGGCAATGTTATTTGATTAAGTATGGTAGTCGGCCATGGTAAAACCATCTCACTTGGTTTAAGCGGTGAGGGGGTGTTGAAGGATAAGCATTATCCTTGGGTATGAACCTAGGAGGACTCTGCATGGAGGTAAAAGTCTTACTAGGATTGTGTCACTGAAACCTATAAAAGCTCACAAACATCACCTATGGAGAGGTAACACAACCTTGATTTCTAAATACACAGAGCTTTTGTCTATTTGTCTAGTTTGCTGACTTAGGCATCGGAGAGGTTTCCGGCACACACCCGCCGGCCAGCTCACGTTTGTGTTTTCGGTGATAAAGCGATGGCGTCTGAGAGGGCGTAGACTTGATCAGCGAGGATTATCACGAGAATGTGTATTTCTTTCCTGTAGAGTCCTTATAGTTTAAATCTTGTATTAATTTTATTTCTGACTTTTTAATTATAATATATTTGATTCTGAATTTTAAATCTTATTTTAAATAAGTACAATTAAAAATATCATTGAATTTTTTTAGGGTAAAATCGTCAATTTGATAAAATATAAATTAATTTGACAAAAATAAATATAAAAAAAATATTTTAAATTTTTAAAAATTATTTCTGCCCACTAAAGATAAAATTATGTAAAATTGATAAATCTTTTAGACATTTATTTATTTATTTATTTTACCAAATTAATTTTTATTATGTATTTAGATGATAATCATATAATGAGTGGTTGTTTTTATTTTCATTAAATTAGTTTTTATTTTTTCAAAAGTTAAATATGACAACAACTTTGATATAATTATTAAACCAATTCATTAAATTAAAAAATCCAAAACTAAAAATATTTCATATATTAAATGTATCGATTACACATTAAAAACTTAACAACTACCCATTATATGATTATCATCTAAACATAGAATAAAAATTAATTTGGTAAAATAAATAAATGTTTAAAAGATTTATCAATTTTACATAATTTATCTTTAATTGGTAGAAATAATTTTAAAAATTTAAAAATATTTTTAAACATTTATTTTTATCAAATTAATTTATATTTTATCAAATTGACAATTTTACCCTTAAAATTAAGTAATGATATATTCAATGGATTCTTATTTGGAATAAGATTTAAAATTCATGATCAAATGTATTACAATTGAAAAGTCGATGGCCAAAGTGACACGAATCTCAAATTATAAGAGAATTTGTTAGTGTGATTAGCCTAAGTATCAAATTTTTGGTATATGTAGCGATGTTTGGTTTGTGTTTTTGAAATTTTTTAAAAAAAATAAAGCTAAATTGTGAGTAAATATTAAAAATATATTTTAAATTTGAAAAAATTATTTTCATCCTAAGAAAAATAAAATTATATAAAAATAATAAATATTGTTTATTTTTTTATATTTTTCACGAAACTAAGTTTGTAAAAATCAAACCAAACCAAACCTGGCCTAACTAACAAAAAAGAACGAAACATATATAGGTTGTATTAAGAAAAGTTGTGAAGTTGAAGCTTTGCCTTCTTACCTGTTTTAGTTTGTTTTGCACTAAAATTTGATGAACACAACCAACAAAATTGTCTTTTATTTTGGCATTGCGTGGGATGTGAGTTGACTTTTTAATTTTTAAATTTTTATTATTTTAATCTATGGCTAAAAATCTTATTTGAGATAGATTTTTTGATTTTTTGTAAGAAAAAAATAAAATAATTATAATTTAGATATGATATTTTGTCTTATTGAACTAAAAGTCTATTTTTCTTTTTATACCTATTTTAGCCTCAACCCACTTCAATCCAACTTTCCAAGCAGATGCTTTGTTTAATAATAATTAATTTATTAAAATTTGTGAAAATTTGGTACAATTTTTTTAAAAAAAAACTTTTGGAGTTTGTGAGAAATGGTATCTACCCTTAATTGTTTTGGGGTGGTAAGGACATCGGACTGAAATGTAATGCTGCAGACACCAAAAAAATATAATTTTCATAACTTTTACTCACGTGTAATTGATTTAGGAAAGAGAGAAAGAAAAAAAATAATTAAAAAAAAAAAAAAACATGATTTGTTTACATCATTTTGGAGTCGTGGAGATTTCCAACTTTGGGAGTTCAAACATTTTTGAAATCACAAAGTTCATGTGCATTGGCTGAACCGTTTTGTGGACATTTTGCCCTTTTTCATTTGCATATTTTGTGTTTAAAATTTTAAAATATCTTCCCTTTATTTTATTTGTCCATTTTTTTATAAAAATAAAATATTTAGATTATTCTTTTGAATACTTTCAAACAAGATCCATATTGAACATAAAATTAAAAATAAAACAAATTTTTTTTACTTTTGTTTTTTCATATAGTAAAATTTCTTTTTGGGTAAGTAATATAGTAAAATTTCACTGTGTTGAATTTGACAAATTGTATATTGTCCTTTAAAATCCTTTTCAAGCATATCTTATGCTTCAAATAACAAAAGTATTGTTGCACGATACCTGGAATCTAATTGTATATCATGCCTTAAAAACATTTTTATACATAAGGACCTGAATGACATACCAGGATATTGCTCCAAATTTTTAGGTAAATAAAGATAATATAAGCCCTTGTTTGATTATGATCAATAGTGAGAAGATTAACCATTCATGAAAATAATATAAAATTGGTTATTCAGTTAGATTAATGAGATAAATAATTACTTCTTGTCCATATTTATTTATTGCAATAAATATGAAAATATATAATCTCAATTATAAGTTTATCTTGTATTATTAATTGTAAGATTAAAAAGCGTCAATTTTGTTTGTTTGTGTAGTAGTATGATAATATTAAATGATTAAGACTATGGCCAAGTTTGGCAAGTTGAAAAAAAAGTAAAAAGTTACTCAAAAGTTAAAAAGTTATCACTATTCACAAAAAGTCAAAAATTACATTTGCACAACTCTCAATTAATTTTTCCTACACTAATTTATACAATTTTTTAATACACATTTTTCTATAAAAAGTCAAAAAGTTAACCCAAACATTTATATTTTTTTTTAATTTTTAGTCCAAAAAAAATAAAAAGTACACTTATTTAAAACACTCCAAACAAGCTCATATATGAAAGTATGTAAACAGTTATCATTATGTAGAAAGTGACTTTATTAAAGACAAGATAGTATTTCACCTCTAATCTCATAACCTATGGAAGAAAACAAACAAGACCCAATGAAAATGCTAATCTTATCCTTAGAGGGGTTTCGTAATCACATTGACATTTTTCAAATCACATTTTTTTGTGGGCATGCAGATTAACAATTCAATTTTCTCTTTCCAAATCCCCTAAACATGTATGGTCTTTAATTTAGTTCAATATATTTATACATTAATTTTAATAGTGGATTAGAGAGTTTTAAATTAATAAATTTGAATAACTTAGTGAATGTAATTATTTTAAATTACTCTTTTTCATGAATAATTCTAATTGGATAAGGATGTTAATGAAATACTTACAGATAATTTTTTTAATTATTATTTTTCATTGTGCTAAATATTAAAAAATTTAAAAAATAATTTTTTATCAAAATAAATAGAACATAAATTTAATTTTTTATTTTTATTTTTAAATCCACTCATGCAAATAAAATTTGAAGGTTTACTTTGACATTTTTCCATCCTGAGGATGAGTTCTTTTGATATATATTGAGATTCACACAATCACTTTAGTCATAAATGTCAAATCTACGAGCATTTATTTTTGAAAAATGTTAAAAATCTCAAAAATTTTGTCAAATATCTCAAATTTACACCATATAAATTCCATACTCATATGAGATACCTAATAAAATATTTAAAATTTCTAACATTACTTTTTATTTCTACTTTGTCAGATCTCTAAAAGAGCTATCAATGCCAATTGGTGATACTCATGCATATTGTTTTCGTAACTATTAGACATGTTATATAGAATTGAGAGAATTAAAGTCCCTTACTAATTTATAATTCTAACCGAAGTTTGTTGTATATACTAACTTTTTGGTATTATGTGATAATTTTATCAATTAATGAAAATATTTATGTTGTTGTAATCTAGAAATATATGGTTTTGTATCCACAATTTACACTTAAGATTATGGTTTAGATTTATGGGCTCATTATGAGTCTCATTTTGATAATTTATTACTTTTTGTATGTATATCATTTATTAAAATAAATGAGATATTACGTGTAGGTCTTAATAAGTAGACTTATTATCTAATAGATCTATGAAAAAAAAAATTATCATAAAAAGTTATTAATTGTAAGTTTTAGCGACAATTTAAAAAAATAATGTCAAAAAAGTCACTAATTGTCATTTTTTAGCAACCTATGTAAAATTGTCACAAAAAAAATTATTTTTAGCAACAATTTTATCAAGATTTATTTTCAGCGAGGACTTGATGGGAATTAGTTTAACTATTAGGACCTATTGGTAGTTTACCCTAAATTTTATTTTTAAGTTGATCCATTAACAGTTTTGAAGAGGAAAAAATAATTATATTGTTTAAATTTTTTCTTCTGCTTTAGTTATCAATTGGTGATAAATCTAATCTAATGAAGGTATAAAATTATTAAATTTGGTGGATATTTTTTATTAGTAAGAATCTACCATTTGTGAAATAATTAATGAGAAGTCATTTTGTTGTTGTTTTGGAATGATATTTTGTTTTCAATTTTATCCTTTAATTTATCTGTTAACTTTTTTTTGTCTCGATTTACTTTTGTTGTTGATCTGTTCAAATTTTTGACTATCTATTTAAAATTTTTCCTCTTATATGTTCAAATATCTGTCCCAAATTGTATTTTCTGTTCCAATTTTTCATTTTATTTATTTAAATCTATTTGTCAAATTTTCTTGCTATCATTCAATTTTCCTTGAATTCCTATTTGTCGATTTTTATTTGTTAAAAATTCTTTGTTCTAATTTTTTTATCTATTGAAATTCTAAAACTTTTATTTATTGAAATTATAAGTCCTATATTTTCATATCTATTTGAAATTCTAGTTCTAATTTTTCCTACTTGTTGAAATTCAACCACAA